>CM076981.1:15460376-15500376 GCA_039105355.1 Benthosema pterotum
TACAACACTACAGCATTCTGTTCTCCTCCTACAACACTACAGCATTCTGTTCTCCTACAACTACAACACTACAGCATTCTGTTCTCCTCCTACAACACTACAGCATTCTGCTCTCCTCCTACAACACTACAGCATTCTGCTCTCCTCCTACAACACTACAGCATTCTGCTCTCCTCCTACAACACTACAGCATTCTCCTCTCCTCCTACAACACTACAGCATTCTGTTCTCCTCTCCTCCTACAACACTACAGCATTCTGCTCTCCTCCTACAACACTACAGCATTCTGTTCTCCTCTCCTCCTACAACACTACAGCATTCTGCTCTCCTCTCCTCCTACAACACTACATCATTCCTCTCTACTGAAGGTCCATCAGGTTGTGGTAGAAGATGAGCAGAGAGCAGCAGCTGGGGTCCAGGGTTCTGCTGGTGCTGCAGGTTGCTGCAGCGCTGCTCTGCATCCTGGAGGCGTCAGCGCAGCAGCAGCAGCAGAAACAAGGATACTACTTCCTCCCTGATGAACTCAGGGCCTTCGTGGACGAGGCCATCGCAGAAGGGAACCGACAGCTCAACCACGGACATCTGAACTTTGACAAGATCGGTCAAATGGCGGAGGTAAACGTTGTTGCATACTGTACTGCAGTGTTGGCCCAAGGGGCATGTGCACTACGTAACTTAATATATTACATGATACTGTATATTACCAAAATGCATTAACTTGCAATATAAATATATTACTTAACTAAAACAATCTAATATATTATACTTTTCTTTCTGCATTGCTGCATTACTTTCAATATTACTTTCTGTCAATCTATCTCATTGAAAATGTTCTTGTTAAATTATCTTGACAACTGCAGAAGTTAAATAATTACTTATTTTCTATCATTTGTCATCAAATTATTTATTCAGGAGTGACGATTTTTCAAGTTGATTTCATATGGATTTGGCCAGATAGCCAGGTGCGCTTGCTTTATTGTACGCATGCCACTGGCCTACGCAATATTTGATTAATAGTGATACTAAATATTTCATTATATATTTTGTAAAAAGTTTTTTGAAGTAATATGTAATAGTAATATGAATATATTACAATTGCTCAGACAGTAATATTGTAATATAATATATTGCTTTAAAATGAAGGTAATAATTAATAAGTAATATATTAACAAGGTGACAAGGTCCAAACACTGCTGTTATGTTATGTACTGTATGTCCAACCATGAGTCACATTTGTTTACATGTGATCAGTGGTGATTCTCCATCAAGGAAGACAACAGTAATGAAGTAGGTATGGACTATAGCCTACTTTTGTGTCTAAAACATGTTATAGCCTATTTTATTCATTGAATTAACTCAGTGGTTTTCAAGCAGTGGTCCTTGAGAGGGTTCCAGGTGGTCCCCAGGCTAAATGATGGAAAGTTGGTTAACCAGATGCAACTTTTTGAGAGCGTAAACAAAATGGTCCATTTGGTTTACATTTGGTTTCATGTATACATTCTCAAGAGTTAAAATATTCATCATGTGAATTAGCTCAAGTCTATGCAACTAGAGAATCCTGTGTTATTTTATTGAAATTATTAGGATCCATAATAACAGGTTGGATCGTGTTCACACTGTAGATGCAGCTTTCTCCTATGACTGTAAAATGCTGCAAAACATAAAACGAAAAGTGGGTTAGCCAAAAGTAACTCTTGAGAGTGTAAACATGGAACCAAATGGACCCTTGCGGGGAAAGTTGGTTCTGAGCTTCTGACTACAGCCTAGCTCAGGGGTCAGCAACCTGCGGCTCAGGACCCGCATGCGGCTCTAGAACACAGCCCTAGTGGCTTCCTGGCTGTAGCATTATTACATACACACTGGGCTCTAGAACACAGCCCTAGTGGCTCAGTGGCTGTAGCATTATTACATACACACTGGGCTCTAGAACACAGCCCTAGTGGCTTCCTGGCTGTAGCATTATTACATACACACTGGGCTCTAGAACACAGCCCTAGTGGCTCAGTGGCTGTAGCATTATTACATACACACTGGGCTCTAGAACACAGCCCTAGTGGCTCCCTGTAGCATTATTACATACACACTGGGCTCTAGAACACAGCCCTAGTGGCTCAGTGGCTGTAGCATTATTACATACACACTGGGCTCTAGAACACAGCCCTAGTGGCTTCCTGGATGTAGCATTATTACATACTGTACACACTGGGCTCTAAAACACAGCCCTAGTGGCTCAGTGGCTGTAGCATTATTACATACACACTGGGCTCTAGAACACAGCCCTAGTGGCTTCCTGGCTGTAGCATTATTACATACACACTGGGCTCTAGAACACAGCCCTAGTGGCTCCCTGGCTGTAGCATTATTACATACACACTGGGCTCTAGAACACAGCCCTAGTGGCTCAGTGGCTGTAGCATTATTACATACACACTGGGCTCTAGAACACAGCCCTAGTGGCTCCCTGGATGTAGCATTATTACATACACACTGGGCTCTAGAACACAGCCCTAGTGGCTCCCTGTAGCATTATTACATACACACTGGGCTCTAGAACACAGCCCTAGTGGCTCCCTGGATGTAGCATTATTACATACTGTACACACTGGGCTCTAGAACACAGCCCTAGTGGCTCAGTGGCTGTAGCATTATTACATACACACTGGGCTCTAGAACACAGCCCTAGTGGCTTCCTGGCTGTAGCATTATTACATACACACTGGGCTCTAGAACACAGCCCTAGTGGCTCCCTGGCTGTAGCATTATTACATACACACTGGGCTCTAGAACACAGCCCTAGTGGCTCAGTGGCTGTAGCATTATTACATACACACTGGGCTCTAGAACACAGCCCTAGTGGCTCCCTGGCTGTAGCATTATTACATACACACTGGGCTCTAGAACACAGCCCTAGTGGCTCAGTGGCTGTAGCATTATTACATACACACTGGGCTCTAGAACACAGCCCTAGTGGCTCCCTGGATGTAGCATTATTACATACACACTGGGCTCTAGAACACAGCCCTAGTGGCTCCCTGGCTGTAGCATTATTACATACACACTGGGCTCTAGAACACAGCCCTAGTGGCTCCCTGGATGTAGCATTATTACATACACACTGGGCTCTAGAACACAGCCCTAGTGGCTCCCTGGATGTAGCATTATTACATACACACTGGGCTCTAGAACACAGCCCTAGTGGCTCAGTGGATGTAGCATTATTACATACACACTGGGCTCTAGAACACAGCCCTAGTGGCTCCCTGGCTGTAGCATTATTACATACACACTGGGCTCTAGAACACAGCCCTAGTGGCTTCCTGGCTGTAGCCAAGGAGAATTCAAAAAGGAGTTGTCGCGAAGGCACCCATGGGGGAGTCCACATTGGTTCATGGGAGGAAACAGACATGCGCAGTACATTCCAGGAAGTTTGACGCTTGCAAACCATGCATGCCATTGGTCTCTTGGATGGTTTGACTTCCTGATCTGTACTGAGCATGTCTGTTTCCTCCCATGAACCAATGTGGACTCCCCCGTGGGTGCCTTCGCGACAACTCCTTTTTCAATCCTCCTTGGCTGTAGCATTATTACATACACACTGGGCTCTAGAACACAGCCCTAGTGGCTCCCTGGCTGTAGCATTATTACATACACACTGGGCTCTAGAACACAGCCCTAGTGGCTCCCTGGCTGTAGCATTATTACATACACACTGGGCTCTAGAACACAGCCCTAGTGGCTCAGTGGCTGTAGCATTATTACATACACACTGGGCTCTAGAACACAGCCCTAGTGGCTCCCTGGATGTAGCATTATTACATACACACTGGGCTCTAGAACACAGCCCTAGTGGCTCCCTGGATGTAGCATTATTACATACACACTGGGCTCTAGAACACAGCCCTAGTGGCTCCCTGTAGCATTATTACATACACACTGGGCTCTAGAACACAGCCCTAGTGGCTCCCTGGATGTAGCATTATTACATACTGTACACACTGGGCTCTAGAACACAGCCCTAGTGGCTCCCTGGCTGTAGCATTATTACATACACACTGGGCTCTAGAACACAGCCCTAGTGGCTTCCTGGCTGTAGCATTATTACATACACACTGGGCTCTAGAACACAGCCCTAGTGGCTCCCTGGCTGTAGCATTATTACATACACACTGGGCTCTAGAACACAGCCCTAGTGGCTCAGTGGCTGTAGCATTATTACATACACACTGGGCTCTAGAACACAGCCCTAGTGGCTCCCTGGATGTAGCATTATTACATACACACTGGGCTCTAGAACACAGCCCTAGTGGCTCCCTGGATGTAGCATTATTACATACACACTGGGCTCTAGAACACAGCCCTAGTGGCTCCCTGGCTGTAGCATTATTACATACACACTGGGCTCTAGAACACAGCCCTAGTGGCTCAGTGGCTGTAGCATTATTACATACACACTGGGCTCTAGAACACAGCCCTAGTGGCTCCCTGGATGTAGCATTATTACATACACACTGGGCTCTAGAACACAGCCCTAGTGGCTCCCTGGCTGTAGCATTATTACATACACACTGGGGCTCTAGAACACAGCCCTAGTGGCTCCCTGGATGTAGCATTATTACATACACACTGGGCTCTAGAACACAGCCCTAGTGGCTCCCTGGCTGTAGCATTATTACATACACACTGGGCTCTAGAACACAGCCCTAGTGGCTCCCTGGATGTAGCATTATTACATACACACTGGGCTCTAGAACACAGCCCTAGTGGCTCCCTGGATGTAGCATTATTACATACACACTGGGGCTCTAGAACACAGCCCTAGTGGCTCCCTGGATGTAGCATTATTACATACACACTGGGCTCTAGAACACAGCCCTAGTGGCTTCCTGGCTGTAGCCAAGAAGAATTCAAAAAGGAGTTGTCGCGAAGGCACCCATGGGGGAGTCCACATTGGTTCATGGGAGGAAACAGACATGCGCAGTACATTCCAGGAAGTTTGACGCTTGCAAACCATGCATGCCATTGGTCTCTTGGATGGTTTGACTTCCTGATCTGTACTGAGCATGTCTGTTTCCTCCCATGAACCAATGTGGACTCCCCCGTGGGTGCCTTCGCGACAACTCCTTTTTCAATCCTCCTTGGCTGTAGCATTATTACATACACACTGGGCTCTAGAACACAGCCCTAGTGGCTCCCTGGCTGTAGCATTATTACATACACACTGGGCTCTAGAACACAGCCCTAGTGGCTCAGTGGCTGTAGCATTATTACATACACACTGGGCTCTAGAACACAGCCCTAGTGGCTCCCTGGATGTAGCATTATTACATACACACTGGGCTCTAGAACACAGCCCTAGTGGCTCCCTGGATGTAGCATTATTACATACACACTGGGCTCTAGAACACAGCCCTAGTGGCTCCCTGTAGCATTATTACATACACACTGGGCTCTAGAACACAGCCCTAGTGGCTCAGTGGCTGTAGCATTATTACATACACACTGTGGCTCTAGAACACAGCCCTAGTGGCTCAGTGGCTGTAGCATTATTACATACACACTGGGCTCTAGAACACAGCCCCAGTGACTCCCTGGCTATAGCATTATTACATACACACTGGGGCTCTAGAACACAGCCCTAGTGACTCCCTGGCTGTAGCATTATTACATACACACTGGGGGTCAGAACACAGCCCTAGTGGCTCCCTGGCTATAGCATTATTACATACACACTGGGCTCTAGAACACAGCCCTAGTGGCTCAGTGGCTGTAGCATTATTACATACACACTGGGCTCTAGAACACAGCCCTAGTGGCTCCCTGGATGTAGCATTATTACATACACACTGTGGCTCTAGAACACAGCCCTAGTGGCTCAGTGGCTGTAGCATTATTACATACACACTGTGGCTCTAGAACACAGCCCTAGTGGCTCAGTGGCTGTAGCATTATTACATACACACTGGGCTCTAGAACACAGCCCTAGTGGCTCCCTGGCTGTAGCATTATTACATACACACTGGGCTCTAGAACACAGCCCTAGTGGCTCCCTGGCTGTAGCATTATTACATACACACTGGGCTCTAGAACACAGCCCTAGTGGCTCAGTGGCTGTAGCATTATTACATACACACTGGGCTCCAGAACACAGCCCTAGTGGCTCAGTGGCTGTAGCATTATTACATACACACTGTGGCTCTAGAACACAGCCCTAGTGGCTCCCTGTAGCATTATTACATACACACTGGGCTCTAGAACACAGCCCTAGTGGCTCCCTGGATGTAGCATTATTACATACACACTGGGCTCTAGAACACAGCCCTAGTGACTCCCTGGCTGTAGCATTATTACATACACACTGGGCTCTAGAACACAGCCCTAGTGGCTCCATGGCTGTAGCATTATTACATACACACTGGGCTCTAGAACACAGCCCTAGTGACTCCCTGGCTGTAGCATTATTACATACACACTGGGCTCTAGAACACAGCCCTAGTGGCTCCCTGGCTGTAGCATTATTACATACACACTGGGCTCTAGAACACAGCCCTAGTGGCTCAGTGGCTGTAGCATTATTACATACACATTGGGGTGATCCGCACCAAAATAATATAAACATTTCTGTCACTGACAGCGCCCAACACGCCATGTGCTGTCTGACAGTTACATCACCAGTTAACGTAGCGTTTGTTGGTCATGACACAAAAGCCCAGCACTTAGCAGAGATCAAGCTTTAATCTGAACCACCCATTTGCAACAGTTTAGAGATGTGTGGACATGATAAAAAAGTCTTCCATTCTGTGCTTCCTAGAAATGGAGGTCTGAAAAAAACACCATTAACACAGCGAAACACAACCTGATGACATCATCAAGTTGTGTTTCAACATGTTAATGATTTTTCTTTTAGGACACTTTTTCTGAGAGTGTACAAATGGAACCAAATGGACCCTAGCGGGTCCATTTGGTTCCATTTGTACACTCTCAGAAAAAAAAA
Source organism: Benthosema pterotum (assembly GCA_039105355.1). Taxonomy (NCBI): domain Eukaryota; kingdom Metazoa; phylum Chordata; class Actinopteri; order Myctophiformes; family Myctophidae; genus Benthosema; species Benthosema pterotum. The sequence goes on from CM076981.1 coordinate 15,467,368, forward strand.
AAGAAAATGGGTGGAATTCCCCTTTAAGGGCTTTTTTGCGGCTCCAGACAGATTTTGAATTTATTTTTTGGTCGAAAATGGCTCTTTCAACATCTTGGGTTGCCGACCACTGGCCTAGCTGGTGGTTTAGTTTTTGCTTCACTCTGCTTAATCATTGATGAAGTTACATTTTGCAGACCGGATCTAGCCTGGGTTCAGTCCACAGACCCCATCTACTCCGTTGGGCTCCACCCACTCTGCTGGGTTCTGTGGTCTGGTGTTGTGATGAAGAGTTTCAATTTATCTCGTCCAGAAAAACGGTTCGGCCAATGAGCGAAGGAGTTGGAATCGGGTCTAAAAAAATAGCCAATCAACAGCGAGGGCCGTTTCGACACAGACGTCGAGGATCATCTAACTGCTACAACGGAGCAGCACGCATCCATTCAGTTTCATTCAGTTTCATTGTAACAAGAGTTTCATTCTTTAATACTGCATTTAGTTATAAATAGTGCAAATGTCCGACGCCAGCTGCACTGCTAGTCAGTTAGTCACTGTGCTGACTAACTGTTAACTGTTGTTGTCGACTGCAAACAACGTCACAGGAAGACAGGTTCGCTGATCTCCAGTGATTGGTCGAGGGGAAATCAAGGGCCCGCCTCCTCGTAAATCGGTTACAATGGGGCCAATGTCAGACTCTTGAGCCATGGCTCAGAGTCTGACAATCAGGCTAGACCGGATCATGGCCGTTACTGCGTTTCTTAGCTTGTTCCGTTCAGGGCAGATGTAACATTTCCCAATGTTACAATGATCGCTTATTAAAATGATCGCTAAGCCTGCATACAACACATTTTCTTCCTTTGCACTTGTCTCTTGCAGATCTCTAAGAAACAGGTGAGGATAGACGTGCGTCTGAAAGCAACAACCTGCAGAAAGGTTTCCAGTGGATCTGCAAAACATCGACCAGAGTGTCCCTTCAGAAACAGGGTAAATACTGTAGATCTGTATATACATCGTCCTGAGTGTCCCTTCAGAAACAGGGTAAATACTGTAGATCTGTATATACATCGTCCTCAGTGTCCTTTCAGAAACAGGGTAAATACTGTAGATCTGTATATACATCGTCCTCAGTGTCCCTTCAGAAACAGGGTAAATATGTAGATCTGTATATACATCGTCCTGAGTGTCCCTTCAGAAACAGGGTAAATACTGTAGATCTGTATATACATCGTCCTCAGTGTCCCTTCAGAAACAGGGTAAATATGTAGATCTGTATATACATCGTCCTGAGTGTCCCTTCAGAAACAGGGTAAATATGTAGATCTGTATATACATCGTCCTCAGTGTCCCTTCAGAAACAGGGTAAATATGTAGATCTGTATATACATCGTCCTCAGTGTCCCTTCAGAAACAGGGTAAATACTGTAGATCTGTATATACATCGTCCTCAGTGTCCCTTCAGAAACATGGTAAATACTGTATATATATATATATATATATATATATATATATATATATATATATATATATACGTACAACGTACATTGCCCCGAGTGTCATACATTTTACCAGCGATTCGATACGTATCACAATGCATGGTTGGATACCATACATGGACCATAGTGGGTAATTCTGGTGATACGATTCGATACAATTCAATCATATCTGTGTGCCTGTCTGTCTGCTCTCCATTCAACATGTCTGTCTGTCTGTCTGTCTGTCTGTCTGTCTGTCTGTCTGTCTGTCTGTCTGTCTGTCTGTCTGTCTGTTCTCCATCCAACCTGTCTGTGTGCCATCCTGTCTGTCTGTCTGTCTGTCTGTCTGTCTGTCTGTCTGTCTGTCTGTCTGCTCTCCATTCAACCTGTCTGTCTGTCTGTCTGTCTGTCTGTCTGTCTGTCTGCTCTCCATTCAACCTGTCTGTCTGTCTGTCTGCCTGCCTGGCTGCTTTCCATTCAACCTGTCTGTCTGTCTGTCTGTCTGTCTGTCTGTCTGTCTGCCTGCTCTCCATTCAACCTGTCTGTGTGCCATCCTGTCTGTCTGTCAGTCTGCCCTCCATTCAACCTGTCTGTCTGTCTGTCTGTCTGCTCTCCATTCAACCTGTCTGTGTGCCATCCTGTCTGTCTGTCAGTCTGCTCTCCATTCAACCTGTCTGTGTGCCATCCTGTCTGTCTGTCAGTCTGCTCTCCATTCAACCTGTCTGTCTGTCTGCCCTCCATTCAACCTGTCTGTGTGCCATCCTGTCTGTCTGTCAGTCTGCTCTCCATTCAACCTGTCTGTGTGCCATCCTGTCTGTCTGTCTGTCTGTCTGTCTGTCTGTCTGTCTGTCTGTCTGTCTGTCTGTCTGTCTGTCTGTCTGTCTGTCTGTCTGCCCTCCATTCAACCTGTCTGTGTGCCATCCTGTCTGTCTTTCAGCCTGAGGTGCGGTGCATGGTGTGTGGTCTCTGTCCAGATACCAGTCGTCCTTTCATCGACTGTGTTCGCAGGATAAACGAGGCTCAGGTAAACACCAGGCTCTGTTGCAACTTCAACAACAACTGATGTTATTATTGATGCTTTACTTGATTTATTATTATTGGTTTCTGTTGTTCTTTGGTTTGGTTTGTTTTTTTTACTCTTATACTGCCCCCTGGTGTTAGCATCCGCACACACACTCACTCCCACTACATTGTCCTGTATTGAGAGCCGTATTTAGAGCCAGACAGTGATGAGATACAAAACGCACACATGAATTCCGTCCTTCGGTATGCGCGGCGGCTCACCATGTGATCGAAGCTTAGAGATACAGGGATCTAATGGAGGCCCAATCAGGGGTTGACACTAAGGTCTACGAGGCACTTGCCCATCGGGCAAGTGCAAGTCAGGTTCTACTTGCCCTCAGGTCTTAATTAGCCCAGGTCTACACAACTAGAGAATGTAGAAGATTAGGTCATTTTGATGTGTTTGTTAATTTGCCTGTTTTGTTTCCCAAATCCAGCCTGGAATTGCGGACAGCTAGAAAGCAGGGAAAGACACAGAGGCAGAGTGCAATGACTGCCTTCAAGACAAATTTATCTTGTGTTGTGTTATAGCGCAGGTAGCAGTCTTCACTTCCCCTACCATTTTTTTTACTTGCCCCGGGCAAGCGGGGCAAGTGTTAGTGTCCCAATGGAGCTGGGTTTACAGATCCCAAAGTTACTGGGGACAAGAACTACTATCATCAGCTACTGGAGAACATTCATCTTACCCTTTTATATCATCCAGTGTCAATTAACAATAATTAATGTGATCCTGGGCTCTACACACCCTCCGCCAACCTGGGGAGGCAGCAGACTGACCTCATGCTTCCTTCAATGCATGAGGAGTCCAAGCTGACAGATGCTATAGATGTGTTTTTAAGATGCTATAGATGTGTTTTTAAGATGCTATAGATGTGTTTTTAAGATGCTATAGATGTGTTTTTAAGATGCTATAGATGAGTTTTTAAGATGCTATAGATGTGTTTTTAAGATGCTATAGATGTGTTTTTAAGATGCTATAGATGTGTATTTAAGATTCTGTAGATGTGTTTTAAAGGTAGGGGAAGTGATTTCACTTTTGTCAGATATCACCCCAATTATTTTTCTGTTAAAATGCTCTATTATAAGGTGTGCAGACCATATATGGAGTTTCCCCCTCCCCCACGTTAGCAGAGGAGCTAATAAAAGACAAGTTCCCCAGGTGGAGGGTGAATTCTCCTCCAATCAGGATGGAGCAGCAGGTTCACATAGTGTAGTTACTCTTGGGCGCCCCTAGTGCGCCAGGCTGGAACTACACCATGAATTTCAATCACTTACCCTACCTTTAAGATGCCATTGTGTGTTTTTTCTGGTGCCACGATATGATGTCAAGAAGATTTTGCTAACCCGGCTTGTCCCACACATGCATGTTATTGTGTGGGGACCTACTCGAGACATTGCAGACATTTTTGCCTGGCTTGCATAGTACTAATCTTGCTCACTGTCATGTGTTGTTCTTTCAGCGCCATGCTCAATGGGAGGAACGATGTAAGCCAGCATCGTCTGGATCACTTTCACTGATGACTTACAGTACAGGCTGTCCAAAGGGAGCACGTGAGACCACAGAACTGACTTTATTACTCAAAATGATGTCACGTGTGTGTTTGTTTTTAGATACACAGCTTGAAATGTGAAGTTTTTACATTACTCAATTCTCTCAAATTTTTAGATAATTGATGGTCATTTTAGCTGCCACGCCCCCTTCCTATACAAACCCATTACGACTTATTATAAAACTCATTTTAACCACGATAGATAGATTCATCAAAAACATTGTTTTTTTTTCTAGTGACTGATTGTCGTCTTAATAGGTCAGAGGGCTGTGATTTTTATTTACTGTTTTCATTTATTTAAAAATATGTACATTGTCTTATTCCTTTGGCTCCATTCAGCATTGTGCCGAGGTTGTTACATTTTCTAAAACAATATTTTTAAAAATAATGAAAACAGTAAATGATACAGCACAGCCCCATCACGTATTAGGAGGACAATATTAAGTCTCCTGGAAAAAGATGAATTTTATCCCACGATTTTGTAACCCATTTTTTCACCCAGTGCCAATTCCTAATACACACCCTCCACCAACCTGGGGAGGCAGCAGACTGGCCTCATGCTTCCTTCAAGGCATGAGGAGTCGCGCCGCCTTCTTTTCACCTGACAGGGGGGAGTTTCCCTCGTTGGACGTAGCGCGTGGAAGGAACACGTTATTCCAACCAGTTCCAGTCTCCTCCATCAGGCACCCCGGCTGGCCAGGGGGAGGCAGTTTAGAGCCCAGGATTACTGCATGTTTTTGTGAGGGTATCTACCCTAGGGGACACGGGGAGAACATGCAAACTCCACACAGAAAGGCCCTTTCACCAACCCCGCCTCGGGTATGAGCACTGATGACGCGGAGGAGCAGACACGCCGCCAGCACCCACAGCAGCGCCCCTAGCGGGAATCGAACCCAGGACCTTCTAGCTGTGAGGCGACAGCACTAACCACTGTTCCACCGTGCCCCCAAAAAGATGAATTTTGTCATAGATGCCCCCTGATTGACATTTACCCCTGAGGTCCCCCTCCCCTCCATACTACCACCTCCCTACCTCCCTACTACTAGTTCAGGTATTTACCCCTGAGGTCCCCCTCCCCTCCATACTACCACCTCCCTACCTCCCTACTACTAGTTCAGGTATTTACCCTGAGGTCCCCCTCCCCTCCATACTACCACCTCCCTACCTCCCTACTACTAGTTCAGGTATTTACCTCTGAGGTCCCCCTCCCCTATATACTACCACCTCCCTACCTCCCTACTACTAGTTCAGGTATTTACCTCTGAGGTCCCCCTCCCCTATATACTACCACCTCCCTACCTCCCTACTACTAGTTCAGGTATTTACCTCTGAGGTCCCCCTCCCCTCCATACTACCACCTCCCTACCTCCCTACTACTAGTTCAGGTATTTACCCCTGAGGTCCCCCTCCCCTCTATACTACCACCTCCCTACCTCCCTACTACTAGTTCAGGTATTTACCTCTGAGGTCCCCCTCCCCTATATACTACCACCTCCCTACCTCCCTACTACTAGTTCAGGTATTTACCTCTGAGGTCCCCCTCCCCTATATACTACCACCTCCCTACCTCCCTACTACTAGTTCAGGTATTTACCTCTGAGGTCCCCCTCCCCTATATACTACCACCTCCCTACCTCCCTACTACTAGTTCAGGTATTTACCCCTGAGGTCCCCCTCCCCTCCATACTACCACCTCCCTACCTCCCTACTACTAGTTCAGGTATTTACCCCTGAGGTCCCCCTCCCCTCCATACTACCACCTCCCTACCTCCCTACTACTAGTTCAGGTATTTACCTCTGAGGTCCCCCTCCCCTATATACTACCACCTCCCTACCTCCCTACTACTAGTTCAGGTATTTACCCCTGAGGTCCCCCTCCCCTATATACTACCACCTCCCTACCTCCCTACTACTAGTTCAGGTATTTTAACTACTAAAATACCTGAACTAGAACAAAGACAACCTGCGGCAATGCAACCTGGAGGAGGTGAGAATGTTCTAATGCATGGGTTTTCAACAGGTGGTCCGGGGACCACCAGTGGTCCCTGAGAGGGTTCCAGGTGGTCCTCAGCTAAGTTGGTTAACTAGATGTAACTCTTGAGAACGTAAAAATGAAACCAAATGGACCCTTGTGGGTCCATTTGGTTTCATTTTTACACTCTCAAGAGTTAAAATATTCATCATCTGAATTAGTACTATTTAATTAAGAAGCGGATGCATAAAATATTGTGGAGAAGCCAAGACTAAAGGCTGAACTAATGCTGCGTAATATCAATTTAATTTCAAGATAAAAGTAAGTGTAAAACCAACCATTTTAACACCAGGGCCCTCTATTTATTCAGAATTTGAGCCACAGAGGACGACCATTTGGTGACATTTTTAGCCCTCACAGACCCCAAAACTAAAGATTTATTTTACTTTTGTGCACAATACCAGGCTGGATTTGGGGAAACCAAACAGTCCAATATACACACCAAAATGACCATTAATCTTCTACATTCTGTAGTTGTGTAGACTTGGGATAGTTCACATGATGAGTGTTTTAACTCTTGAGAGTGTAAAAATGAAACCAAATGGACCCGGGCCGGTCAGAGTCAGCCAAAGGGCCGCATGATGCCCAGGTATGTTCTAATGGGTTTGTATAGGAAGGGGGCGGGCAGCTAAAATCAGCATGAAATATGTACTGTAAATACTGAATGGAGTAACTTTACTGATAAACTGTCTGTGGTGTTCACATGAGACTGAGTAGATTTTTTTAACTGAAATACCCCTTTAAAATAAACCCTGACTAATAAGACAAGCATCACTTAAAACAATATACTCTCCCAATATAACTAAAATAAACAAATAAAAACACCATTGGCATCTTATTTCTTTCATAAATAGAGAATATTTCACTCAACAGGAACTGCTCCTGTCGCAGGATGATGATGTCACGTGTCCACCATGTGTGATCTAGCTCTATGGAATATACAGAATGCATATTCTCATGTGACATCATCCTGCGACAGGAGCACCTCCTATTGAGTGAAAGATTCTCTATTTATGAAAGAAATATAGTATTGAAGGTGTTTTTATCTGCATGTTTTAGTTATACAAGCCAAGTATAGTGTTTTAAGGCACATTTGTCTTATTAGCCAGGGATCCTTTTGACGTGTGCGAACAGTATTGATACTAAACTAAGTCCATGCTTTATTTGGCCCCCAATGTCCGACTGTACATTGTGACGTTTACAATTCTGACAAAATTATATTCTCAGATGGCCCTCGAGGACCACCTCCCAAACGCCCCCAGTCACCGCCGAGCATCAGTGTGTCTCCCTCCATAAAGGGTGTTTCTGGGGACCGGCTGGTCATCCGCGGCTCCGTCTTCACCATCAGTTGCTTCGCCTATAAGGAGTTCAATAACAGAATGACGGAGGACTCCAACGGAACCATCACCAGGCTAGAAGGATCCTACTATCTCACATTTGACTCTGGCTCCAACGTCCTACACAGCTACACCCCGTCCTTTTTCCTCCACAACAAAACAGACAGGAATGAGTTCCTGTTTCCTGCGGCGGACCACACCCACCGGGGCGTGTACAGGTCAGGGTGATTATAGTTACGGATTTTTCATTTTAGTTTAGTTTTAGTTAGTTTTGACCTTTTATTTTCTAATTCAGTTAGTTTTAGTTAGTTTTTAGATCAGGTTTGCTAGTTTCTATTTAGTTTTTATTTTGGTAAAATTGTTTAGTTTTAGTTTAGATATAGTTTTAGTTATTTTGTTTTTTTTTCTGTGCTTTGGTTGTCAGGTATAGGATTTAAAATGTGCCAAAGTAGGAAATGCTTGGTATTCAACCCTTGCTTTGAGTTTCTTAGTAGATTGGATGACTGCATTGTCCCACAAGAACACAATTTTTATCCCCAGTGTTATGGATCTTCTAGTGGATAGAAGATCTAGAAGCATCTCCTCCTCATGCTGGTCACCAAAACATTTTGGATTTAAAAGCTTTATAAAAAAAAAAAAAAAAAAAAAAAAAAAAAAAAAAAAAAACTATAACTAATGGTATATGGGGTATTATGTCAGTTCGCTTTAGTTAGTTTTCTGAACCCACATTACAGTTTTAGTTTAGTTATTGTTTTTTGCGTTCACTTTTAGTTTTTATTAGTTTGAATGAATGAATGAATGAATGAATGAATGAATGAATGAATGAATGAATGAATGAATGAATGATTTTTTTATTAACAGAGATGAGAGTTACAGTACAAGTCCAGTCCACACTGCTACAAAACTGATAACAGCTTGGAGAATTACAGTACAATTCAAGTACAACTGCATCAAATCTGACAGAGCTGATTGGACACACTAGTTAAGCATACACTTGTTTACAATAGTGGCCAACTTGTTCATTTCATTAAGGCATTCAAATACATACAAAACAACTACTTCAGTGAAGTCAGAAGTTTCAGTTAACTCAGATTTTATTTTATTTTATTTTAGTTTTCGTTTTTTTTTTAGTTAGTTTTAGTTAACTATTATAACTCTGGTACAGGTGTGCTCACGGCGTGGTGGTGGACGGCCACCTCTACGACCAACAGTGGCAGAGCGAGGAGACGCTCTCTCTCAGTGTGGTCATCACAGAGCGGGCGCCGCTGGTCAGTGTCTCTCCCTCCATCAGAGGAGTTCCAGAGAAGAAGGAGGAGGAAGAGAAGCTCTGGGGTTGGAGGAGGACGGAGGGGCGGCAGGAGGAGGAGGAGCGTTTGCAGGTCAGTCCAGGGCTTGACACTAACACTTGCCCGCTTGCCCGGGCCCGGGCAAGTAAAAAAAAATGGTGGGGCAAGTGAAGACTGCTACCTGGGTGCCCGATCGGACAAGTGTGCACTTAGTGCACTATAACACAACACAAGATAAATTTGTCTTGAAGGCAGTCATTGCACTCTGCCTCTGTGTCTTTTCCTGCTTTCTAGATATCCACAATTCCAGGCTGGATTTGGGAAACAAAACAGGCAAATTAACATACACATCAAAATGACCTAATCTTCTACATTCTCTAGTTGTGTAGACCTGGGCTAATTAAGATGATGAATTTTAACTCTTGAGAGCGTAAAAATGAAACCAAATGGACCCGCAAGGGTCCATTTGGTTTCATTTTTACACCCAGCAATGTTTTGATCAACATCAACAAGCAACGTCAACTATCAACGTTGACTATTCACCTTTCTATACAAAACGATCAACTCCTGGTTGTTCAGAAAAGTCAGATCATTAGCGCCCTCTACTGGTCAACATTTTGGAATCCTCCAATCACAGCCCTCCTTGGCATCATGTGATCCTTTCTCCCCGACTCCCACAGATGAACTTTTCTGAAAACAACATGGCTGCTGTTGCTTCACTGCTGTGGACAAAAACAAGGATTTTGATTTTTGTTTCGCTAAATGAACATTTTGAGTTGGGTGGCTGTTGGGTGTAAATGATTCAATGCAAACTAAGGCTTCTTTTTTCTGAGAGTCTACAAATGGAACCAAATGGACCCGCTAGGGTCCATTTGGTTCACATTTGTACACTCTCAGGAAAAAAATGAAAATGGGTGGAATTCCCATTTTAATGGGAGGTGTTGCCTGTTGCCATGTGTCTCATCATGTTGCCCGTTGATGTTGACATTGCTAGTTGATATTGATCAAAATATTGCTTGTGTATCAGGGCCTTAATGGCTAAAACGCCCCTGAACGTAGTGAATGTGTGTGCAGGTGATGGTGCAGGAAGGTTCTGTGTTCGTGGTCAGCTGCCACATGGAGGCTCCACTCCACCCCAACAGCAGCTTCCTCCTCCTGGTGGACAACCAGGACATCGAACACACGAGGCAGCCGTGCGTCAACGGCTCCGCCCACTTCCTGTTCCCGGCGGCGGAGCGCCACGCCCACCAGGGCGACTACACGTGCGTTTACGAGGTGGAGGTGGACGGCGGTCACGTGTACACCCGACGCAGCGCGCCGCTCTCTCTCAACGTCGCCGATCTGACGCCGACCATCGCCGTGCTCAACTCCTCCTCCTCTACAGACCTGGTTTCAAAGGGCTTGCAGCAGGGGCAGGTAGGGCTGAGCGATAAACACTGGTATCACTTGCCAGCACTTTTTCATATTTTGTTAGGTAGCCAGTGCCAGTGATTTTCATCTAAAAGTCATATTGTAGGCTATAGGTGGCTGCGTTACTACTTGCCCATTGGGACATGGCTCTTTAGGTGATTGGTAACGTACGCGGCTTGTATTTATGAGGTCCCGGGTTTGCCTCCCGGCCGACTACATTGGTGGCAGCGGTCACAATGGCGGTGTGTATGGGTCTCTACCCAGGCGGCACAGACCGAGTGTAGTCGATGGTCCCTCCCCCACCTGGAGTGGAGGTTCCCCCAGTCATTCCATGGTCCCTCCCCCACCTGGAGTGGAGGTTCCCCCGGTCAGTCCATGGTCCCTCCCCCACCTGGAGTGGAGGTTCCCCCGGTCAGTCCATGGTCCCTCCCCCACCTGGAGTGGAGGTCCCCTTGGTCAGTCCATGGTCCCTCCCACCTGGAGTGGAGGTCCCCCTGGTCAGTCCATGGTCCCTCCCACCTGGAGTGGAGGTTCCCCCGGTCAGTCCATGGTCCCTCCCCCACCTGGAGTGGAGGTTCCCCCAGTCAGTCCATGGTCCCTCCCCCACCTGGAGTGGAGGTTCCCCTGGTCAGTCCATGGTCCCTCCCCCACCTGGAGTGGAGGTTCCCCTGGTCAGTCCATGGTCCCTCCCACCTGGAGTGGAGGTTCCCCTGGTCAGTCCATCGTCCCTCCCACCTGGAGTGGAGGCTCCCCCGGTCAGTCCATGGTCCCTCCCCCTCCTGGAGTGGAGGTTCCCCTGGTCAGTCCATCGTCCCTCCCACCTGGAGTGGAGGCTCCCCCGGTCAGTCCATGGTCCCTCCCCCTCCTGGAGTGGAGGTTCCCCCGGTCAGTTGAGCCTCGCTCCTGGCTGGCGCGCGTGGACGCACTTCTAGGTGGGGGGGACGACTGTAGGCTATAGGTGGCTGCGTTACTACTTGCCCATTGGGCCATGGCTCTTTAGGTGATTGGTAACGTACGCGGCTTGTATTTATGAGGTCCCGGGTTCGCCTCCCGGCCGACTACAATATTTTGAGCCATGTTTCCCGCCGGACAAGTTAGTTGGCACACACAGTTCCGGTTAGTTCCGGTCCGTCTCTTATTTGGGTCCCTCTAGCGGCAGCTGCTTGCTGCCGCTAGCATTGGGATCGTATCAAACGGGCGACGTAGAACGACCAGGTGATGTTTATATTTCACCTCTATAGGTCCAGGTGATGTTTATGTGGCGGCCGTGGCTCAGGAGGTAGAGCAGGTCGTCCAATGACCTGTGGGTCGGCGGTTCAAATCCCGGCTCCTCCTGTCTACGTGTCGAAGTGTCCTTGGGCAAGACACTGAACCCCAAATTGCCTCCAATGAGTTGGTCAGTGTTCAGCTTGTTGCCACCATTGGTGTGTGAATGTGTGAAGTTTAGGACACTGGCATCGACTGTTCGCCACTCTACTTCCCAATGTATGAATGAATGGACCGTTGTAAAGCGCTTTGAGCACTTGGAAAAGCGCTATAAAAATGCAATCCATTATATTTCTCCTCCTCTATAGGACCAGGTGTCGGTGGAGGAGGGTTCCATGTTCACCATCCGCTGTTCCATCCAGGAGGAGAAGCATCCTAACAGCTCCTCCTCCTCCTTCTATCTGGAGTTCAGCTCTGGACCCAACAGCCAATCACAGCCATGCGCCGCCGACGGCTCCGCCCTCTTCCTGGTCCCGGCGGCGCACCGCGCCCAGCGGGGCGTGTACACCTGCGTGCACCGCCTGGCGGCCGGCGGCTACGTGTACACCCGCCGCAGCCCGGCGCTCTACCTTGCCGTCAGGGAGAGACACGGTGAGCGTCCAGGAGATCGCCGTCCGTCCATCAGCGTTTACCCAGCCATCGGCCGGACGGATTCTCCTGAGGTGTTGGAGGGGTTCGGCTTCACCGTCACCTGCTCCGTGCGGCTGCCGCGCCCTGGAAGCTTCTTCAACCTCACCCTCCACACCAAGGTTATTATAGTTCACTAAAACTGACTAAAAAACTAAAACTAAAATTCCAAAAAAACATTTGAGTTAACTGAAACTAGTAAAAACAAACAATGAATGCAAATAATGATAACTAAACTGAAACTGTAATGTGGGTTCAGAAAACTAACTAAAATTAACTGAAATTATATCCAAAATACCCTTAGTTTTAGTTTTTATAAAGCTTTTAAATCCAAAATGTGTTGGTGACCAGCATGAGGAGGAGATGCTTCTAGATCTTCTATCCACTACTGAGTTCCAACACTGGGGGTAAAAATTGTGTTCTTGTGGGAGAGTGCAATCATCCAATCTAAGAAACTCAAAGCAAGGGTTGAATACCAACCGTTTCCTACTTTGGCACATTTTTAATCCTATACCTGACAACCAAAGCACAGAAAACGATAAAAAAACTAAAACTAAATATTTTCACCAAAATAAAAAACTAAATAAAAACTAGCAAACCCGCTCTAAAAACTAACTAAAACTAGCTGAATTAGAAAATAAAATGTCAAAACTAACTAAAACTAAACTAAAATGAAATAACTCTGGTTCCACACCCAGAACCTCCAGGAGAACGTCCAGAAGCCCTGCAGTGTGGACGGCTCTGCCAGCTTCCAGTTCCCCACAGCAGACCACCGCTCCCACCACGGCAGATACAGATGTTTGTACCAGTTCACCCACCGCAACGGGAGAAAGTCCAGTCTCTGGAGCAGGACCCTCTCCATAGCCGTCACCGCCCCGTCCGCTGACTCTTTTCACGACGACTACGACTACGACTACGTTCCCGATCCATCGGATAACTGAGACGCAGTTTTTTTTTTTTTCGAGTGTCAACTGATCCAAAATGCTGCAGTCCGCTTGGTCTTTAACCAGACAAAATTCTCACATGTCAAACTCCCCTTCTCCTCTCCCTCCATTGGCTCCCGGTCGCTGCCCCCCCCCCCCCCCTTCCCCTCTCCCTCCATTGGCTACCGGTCGCTGCCCCTCCCCCTTCTCCTCTCCCTCCATTGGCTCCCGGTCGCTGCCCCTCCCCCTTCTCCTCTCCCTCCATTGGCTCCCGGTCGCTGCCCCTCCCCCTTCTCCTCTCCCTCCATTGGCTCCCGGTCGCTGCCCCTCCCCCTTCTCCTCTCCATCCATTGGCTACCGGTCGCTGCCCCTCCCCCTTCTCCTCTCCATCCATTGGCTACCGGTCGCTGCACGCACAGAGTTCAAAACTCTCACGCCTGCATTCAAAGCAACCAAAGGATTGTCACTATATCTTTCTAGTCTCATAGCACCCTACAAGCCCTCCTGTGCCTGTCCAATCAGCCGACACAGGGAAGCTGGCAGTACCCCCGCTAAAAAACACCTGCACAACACCCCACACGCCCCAAGCTCTCCCTTCTGGGTCCAAGACTTTGGGTTGAACTTCCCACTGCAGTCAGAACCACAGACTCACTCCCTATCTACACTATAGAATGAACTTCCCACTGCAGTCAGAACCACAGACTCACTCCCTATCTACACTATAGAATGAACTTCCCACTGCAGTCAGAACCACAGACTCACTCCCTATCCAAACTATGGAATGAACTTCCCACTGCAGTCAGAACCACAGACTCACTCCCTAATCTAAACTAAGGAATGAACTTCCCACTGCAGTCAGAACCACAGACTCACTCCCTATCTAAACTATGGAATGAACTTCCCACTGCAGTCAGAACCACAGACTCACTCCCTATCCAAACTATGGAATGAACTTCCCACTGCAGTCAGAACCACAGACTCACTCCCTATCCAAACTATGGAATGAACTTCCCACTGCAGTCAGAACCACAGACTCACTCCCTATCTAAACTATGGAATGAACTTCCCACTGCAGTCAGAACCACAGAATCACTCCCTATCTTCCACCACAGTCTGAAAACACACCTCTTCAGACTCCATCTCAGCCCATAGCACCTGCAGTCCAACCTAGCTATTTCATATAGTAGTTACCTATATAGGATGTCAAATGCATTATCATGTTTTAGTGCTTAAATTGTAAAGTAAATTCATTTTTTATTAAATTGTAATCTGTAAATTCAACTAAGCTGTATGTATATGATGGATTGCAATGTTTTTAAGATTAAGAGTGTCTGCTAAACACAAATTGTAGTGGTTTCGCTAAGTGTAATTTCCAGTTTAAGTTGTTTTACTAAGTATAAATTTAAGTTTAAGTGGTTTCATTAATTATAATTTAAAGTTTAAGTGGTTTCATTAGGTATAATTTAAGGTTTAAGTGGTTTCACTAAGTATAATTTAAAGTTTAAGTGGTTTCACTAAGTATAATTTAAAGTCGTTTCATTATATAACAATATTGTTTTTAATTGACCTGTCATACAGCTGTGTTCTAAGATGTCAATACTAATACAGTCCATCACCACATCGCGTGTTCGAGTCCCGTTCATGACGGACTTTACTGCATGTCTCCACCCTTCTCTGTCCTGTCTGTCTGTCTGTCTGTCTGTCACTGTGCTGTCTGTCTGTCTGTCTGTCTGTCACTGGTCTGTCACTAGTCTGTCTGTCTGTCTGTCTGTCTGTCTGTCTGTCTGTCTGTCACTGTCCTGTCTGTCTGTCTCTACCTCTGTCTTCACTGGAACTATCAATAGAGACACAAACAAGGACACACACTAATGTGTGTGTGTGTGTGTGTGTGTGTGTGTGTGTGTGTGTGTGTGTGTGTGTGTGTGTGTGTGTGTGTGTGTGTGTGTGTGTGTGTGTGTGTGTCATACTGTCATCATCTTCTCTCCAGTCTCTCTGCATCTTGTATTCCTGCTCCAGAGTCAGAGGTTCAGACGCTGTTAACTGTTGTAGCTCTGGAGACTGCATCCATGTATGATACCTGCACACACACACACACACACACACACACACACACACACACACACACACACACACACACACACACACACACACTGTTAACTGTTGTAGCTCTGGAGACTGCATCCATGCATGATACCTGCACACACACACACACACACACACACACACACACACACACACACACACACACACACACACACACACACACACACACACACACACACACACACACACACACACACACACACACACACACACTGTTAACTGTTGTAGCTCTGGAGACTGCATCCATGCATGATACCTGCACACACACACACACACACACACACACACACACACACACACACACACACACACACACACACACACTGTTAACTGTTGTAGCTCTGGAGACTGCATCCGTGCATGATACCTGCACACACACACACACACACACACACACACACACACACTGTTAACTGTTGTAGCTCTGGAGACTGCATCCATGTATGATACCTGCACACACACACACACACACACACACACACACACACACACACACACACACACACACACACTGTTAACTGTTGTAGCTCTGGAGACTGCATCCATGTATGATACCTGCACACACACACACACACACACACACACACACACACACACACACACACACACACACACACACACACACACACACACACACACACACACACACTGTTAACTGTAGTAGCTCTGGAGACTGCATCCATGTATGATACCTGCACGCACACACACACACACACACACACACACACACACACACACACACACACACACACACACACACACACACACACACACACACAGTCAACTGTTGCAGCTCTGGAGACTGCATCCATGCATGATACCTGCGCGCACACACACACACACACACACACACACACACACACACACACACACACACACACACACACACACACACACACACACACACACACACACACACACACACACACGCAGTGACCCCAAATTAACCCTAACGGGTTCCATTTCTAGGAAACACAGAATGGGGAAACGTTTCATCATGTCCCTGCATAGCCTACATGTCTATGAATCCTACAGATTCGTAGACATACATCGATCCCATGACTTGCTCTAACATTTAACTGTGGGCGCTCTTTGCGTGCTAATCATTCAATGTGCACTCACCCATTAAATGATTCCAAAGACGTGTGGTCTCATATAGTCCTCTACTTTCATATCCATGTCAAAGTTGTGGCGGAAAACGTCTGTTTAGTCAAATATATCCACTTTTCACGACGTCCACACGCGCGACTGTCTCATCAAGCAAGGGGCCCGGAATGATCGATGGACAGATTCATGTAAACTTCCTGTCGATTGCCGCAAACATCATCACCACCTGCCAATTGTGTTCCCCAAACCTTTTGTGATGATGACGTTTGCAGCGATCAGGTGCAGCCGGTATTATGATCCCCTTTGTCTGAAGGGAGAGATGTCTGTGTGCGTCTCGCGAAAAGTGGATATATTTGACTAAACAGACGTTTTCCGCCACAACTTTGACATGGATATGAAAGTAGAGGACTATATGAGACCACACGTCTTTGGAATCATTTAATGGGTGAGTGCACATTGAATGATTAGCACGCAAAGAGCGCCCACAGTTAAATGTTAGAGCAAGTCATGGGATCGATGTATGTCTACGAATCTGTAGGATTCATAGACATGTAGGGCTAGTCCCTGCAGCACCTCTAAGCTATACTAATGAGACATATTAGAATGTTGAAAATGGGTGGAATTCCCCTTTAATACAACATTAAACTCCCAGTGTGCATCTGTGTGTTTACCAAACTTATAGCCAGGGAGCTGGGATAAAAATACTTTTTATTAAACAACATGGCACACTGTTATCCTAATTTCTGTCGCTTTAAGTGTCTCACACCTGCAGAAACATGTGTGAGTACTTTATATTAGAAAACGGAATGTTTATGTACATGTTTTTAATGTAAACCCGCCTAGAACTCTATAAAGTCACCGCATGACTGTATTGATAATGACAGTCATGTTTAATGCAGAGCTGGACGAGGACATTTGTGCCATAAAGAACCTTTTACCTTGTCCAAAATGCAACTCTAAACACATTTCTATATAGATGTATTTGTCCGGTCTGTATACGGAACGAAATTATAACCTGAACGCCTGTAAGTTTCCAATAAAAATGTTGGTTTTCATCCACTTCGTCTCTGCATCTGGCAGCCATCTTGGATTCTGCTCCATTGTAGATGCGCAGCGTTCGCTAGGGGGCGCTAGAGCTGCACAGTCTGTTGCACCAGATTCAGATTGAGATAAAGTGGATCAAAACTAGGGTGACCATATTCTCAAAGGAGAAAACCAGGACACCTTAGCGGGGGGGGGGGGGGGGGGGGGGGGGGGGGGGGGGGGGGGGGGGGGGGGGGGGGGGGGGGCGTCCTAGTGCCTGTCGATTTACTGGTCCGATGTAAGCAAAGACGTGTCGGAAAGGGAACTGAATGAAAGTAATTTTACAAAAACCGGGACATTTCCTCATTTTCTAAAAATAAACCGGGACACCCAGGACAGGACGTGAAATACGGACATGTCCTGGGAAATACGGACGTATGGTCAGCCTAATCAAAACAGCATTTTTACTGAAAACTACGGCCGTTGGGATTATAATTTACTTCCGAATACAAACCATACATATAAAGCTATACGGAAATGTGTTTAGATTCGCATTTGTACAAGTTTAGAGTTACTTTGAGACACAGAAGTCCTCGTCCAGCTCTCTGTGAGTGAAGTTGGTTTAGACTACAGTGATGTGTGTTATTTCTCCAACCTGGGAACGTGCTGTTCATTATAAGGAACCAACAGCACCTTGTCTCCTTCCAGCACAGTGTTCTCATTGATCCTCATGATGATGGAACTGTTTACACTCATTTACACTATTAATAATAACATTAATATTATGATGTCTGTCATCAGTCTGTTCTGCTGCTACAGCAGGCTGCTGCGGGGATGTTGCCACGTTGTGGGAGGGAAGTAAGAGATAATGGAAACAAGCCCCAAAATAGCAAATAGGCACATTTACAACAAAACACATATTGAGCGGCAAAATGTGGAATATTTTAATATTTTAAGGACACAAATCCGTTATGGACGGTCCCTGACTCCATGCCACAAATTAAGGCACCGACTGAAATTACTATTCTCCCACCCATCCCCTTTCCCACTCCTCCTGTATATCTTTTCCTTTCCCTTCTACCTTCACTATTTTTTGCTGCTTTTGGCTTCATAGCAATTAATATTTGTATGTCTGTCTATGGGAGGGGGGCGTCATAAGAAACAAGCATAAACCAGCAACTATACTTTAGAAACAATCCCCTAAAACCCTCAATCTAAAACAATCCCAGATCGGCTTATAATGAGCGGACATGGCAACACTGCTTCACTTCCCTCAGAGCCTTGGAAATACAGAGTTACGCCAACTCCGTACACTCCATGGCGCCAGTACAATGGCGGCTCCTCCCAGGTGAAAAATAAATATATTTAAGTTGTATTTTTAAAAAGTATATTTTAAGTACATTCAAGTATAAGTGTGCTATTTTGGCCCCTCAAAGTGTACTAAAATACATTTTAGTACTACTTAACTTTAACTTAAGATATACTTAGGTACACTAAAAGTGGAATGTGTGTGCTAAATTGACACAACTTTTTACAAACTTAAAGTACACTTTAAGTAGTATATCAGCAAGCAGTTAAAATGTACTTTTAGTGCATTTAAATTATATTAATAGCCACCTTTAAAGCCAATATAAATATCATGTAAATGTATTTTGAAACCATCTCTTTCATATTTAAAATATATTCCAAATGTACTTTTAGTCCCATTACATTCAAGTGCATTTTTAGTATGGATTAAAATGTACATCTGAAAAAGTATTAGTATACTTAAAATTTGTCTAACAAGCACACTACAAATGCAGTCTTAGTGTGCTGTTAGACAAATTTTAAGTGTACTAATACATTTACATCTTTATCCATACTAAAAATGCACTTGAATGTAGTAACTTAATGAGACATTAAAAAGTACACATGGAATGCATTTTAAATCCAATGTATTGGAACTCCCTAACTTCAAAGAACACAACACCTCAGATTTGACTTTGTTTTAATAACAAAACATAAGTTACCTATGTTTTTGTTTTGATAACAAAACTTAAGTAGGCTATAGGAACAACAAGCCTGTTTTTTTGTTTTAATAACAAAACATAAGTAGGCTATAGGAACAACAAGCCTGTTTTTTTGTTTTAATAACAAAACATAAGCAAGTCACCCAAGAGTATAGGAACAACAAGCTTGATATTGACAACAAGCCTGAACTACAAGCTTATGAGCTTGTAGTTCTGCTATTTTTGAAAAATTGTGAAAATGTGCTGTAAATCTCTGAATACATTTAGGAAGCAAACATTTTTAACTCAATTTTTTGTTTCTGGGGGATCCCTAGAACAACATGTTTTCAGATGTGGGTCGGCAGAACACAGATTTTCCAGAAAAACTAGAATTTAGTGTCAAAAAGTAGATCTAGCATCAGAAACTATAATTTAGTGTCAATAACTAGAATCTAGTGTCGGAAACTACTGTAGAATCTAGCGTCAAAAGCTAGAATGTTACAGTCCAGGAGGAGGAGGTGCTGCCAGGGTCCAGGAGGAGGTGCTGCCAGGGTCCAGGAGGAGGTGCTGCCATAGTCCAGGAGGTGCTGCCACCAAGGAGGATCGACCTAGGAGAAGTCGCGAAGGCACCTACGGGGGAGTCCACATTGGTTCATGGGAGGAAACAGACATGCGCAGTACATTCCAGGAAGTTTGACGCTTGCAAACCATTAATCTCTTGGATGGTTTGACTTCCTGATCTGTACTGCGCATGTCTGTTTCCTCCCATGAACCAATGTGGACTACCCTGTGGGTGCTTTCGCTTCCTCTCCTGGATTGGATACTCCTTGGCTGCCACAGTCCAGGAGGAAGAGGAGGAGGCCACAGTCCAGGAGGAAGAGGAGGATGCGCTGCGGCCACAGTCCAGGAGGAAGAGGAGGATGCGCTGCTGCCACAGTCCAGGAGGAAGAGGAGGATGCCACAGTCCAGGAGGAAGAGGAGGATGCCACAGTCCAGGAGGAAGAGGAGGATGCGCTGCTGCCACAGTCCAGGAGGAAGAGGAGGATGCCACAGTCCAGGAGGAAGAGGAGGATGCCACAGTCCAGGAGGAAGAGGAGGATGCCACAGTCCAGGAGGAAGAGGAGGAGGTGCTGCTGCCACAGTCCAGGAGGAAGAGGAGGAGGTGCTGCTGCCACAGTCCAGGAGGAAGAGGAGGATGCCACAGTCCAGGAGGAAGAGGAGGATGCCACAGTCCAGGAGGAAGAGGAGGAGGTGCTGCTGCCACAGTCCAGGAGGAAGAGGAGGAGGTGCTGCTGCCACAGTCCAGGAGGAAGAGGAGGATGCCACAGTCCAGGAGGAAGAGGAGGATGCCACAGTCCAGGAGGAAGAGGAGGATGCCACAGTCCAGGAGGAAGAGGAGGAGGTGCTGCTGCCACAGTCCAGGAGGAAGAGGAGGAGGTGCTGCTGCCACAGTCCAGGAGGAAGAGGAGGATGCCACAGTCCAGGAGGAAGAGGAGGATGCCACAGTCCAGGAGGAAGAGGAGGAGGTGCTGCTGCCACAGTCCAGGAGGAAGAGGAGGAGGTGCTGCTGCCACAGTCCAGGAGGAAGAGGAGGTGCTGCTGCCACAGTCCAGGAGGAAGAGATGGTGCTGCTGCCACAGTCCAGGAGGAAGAGATGGTGCTGCTGCCACAGTCCAGGAGGAAGAGGAGGTGCTGCTGCCACAGTCCAGGAGGAAGAGGAGGTGCTGCTGCCACAGTCCAGGAGGAAGAGGAGGATGCGCTGCGGCCACAGTCCAGGAGGAAGAGGAGGATGCGCTGCGGCCACAGTCCAGGAGGAAGAGGAGGATGCGAGGAGGCCACAGTCCAGGAGGAAGAGGAGGATGCCACAGTCCAGGAGGAAGAGGAGGAGGTGCTGCTGCCACAGTCCAGGAGGAAGAGGAGGATGCGCTGCGGCCACAGTCCAGGAGGAAGAGGAGGAGGTGCTCCTGCCACAGTCCAGGAGGTGTCCATAGCACCAGGAGCTGCACACAGAAACCAAGGAATTAAAAACCCCAAAACAGATAACTGGGAAGAAAAAAGGTGACTTTACAGATATACCAAGCTTAATATCAGAAGATCTTAAGACATAAGTCCAACAAGAAACTTACAGAATAAACTAGTTGTCAGGACTCTTGTCTTGGCTCTTTGTTAGGTTGTTGAAGCACTCGTTGTTGCACTTCCTTCTGATGAGGGCCCTGATGTCACTGACTTGACTTGAAGGAAATTTTTCCTTCACAGTGTCTGTGAAAACAGGAAGGAAGTGTGTGTAGGACTTTAAGACACATTTAATTTACAGATTATACACTGACAGGACAATACTTATGTGAATGCATAATAAAGATCTCTACCTATTAAAGCTTCCACCTTTTCTGGGTCCAGCTGCTGTTTAACCTCCCCTTTCTTCCCCTTCCCTGTGAGTGTGGCATTAGCTAGTGTCTCCTTCCCAAACAGGAGCATGGCCAGCTCTTGTGTGAACAGAGACAGCTTCTGTGCATTTAATCGCCGGAACAGTCTGGCAGGAACTTTTATTTTAGACTTCCCAGGAACATCTTAAAAGAAAAAAAAAAAAGGTTATGTTGACAAGCAGCACAGATATCAGGATCCTGCTTCAAAATTAGGTGTTCCTCAATTAGTAAGGATTTGGCACCTCCAAAGTGTCTACAACCATTTGTAACTTTACTAATGTCATGGTGTTACTTGTGCTGTACTGATTAGTTAACTGCCCTGACTCCATGTTGTATTGTCAAGATGAGAGTAGTATGTTAGATTGTCACTTTAAGTTCTACCATTTCGTCAGTGCTGCTTGAGTCACTTGCTGCCTCGCTGGCTGAACTGCAACTGCAGGCTATTGGCCTCCCCCTTCCGCCTTCCAGCAACCCCTTCAAATCCTTTACCAACGCTGGCAGTTCTAAAACAGAAATTATACATCAAATGTATACAATTGCAACGGTATTATGTAATTACAACTTACAATTACAACATGGCAATTCATTTGACACTGTTGTAAACATACAATCAAAAGTAAAGGTGTCCATTCAATTTGGTTCCATAATTTAGCCGAGAACGACCAGGAAAACAAGGATCACTGATGGTCAACGATGCTTCAACCGTTTAAGAACCACGATTGACAATAAATGGTTAGTTATTTGTATCAGTTCAAACGATACTTACAGTAATGTTCTGTAATTTGAAAAGAGTACAGCCACATAGATAAAGATAGATAAACCCACCCACCTTTTAGGGCCTTCACGGTGTCCCGGTCCAACTGTAACCAAACATTCTGCGTTGGACGAGGCATTTGTGGAAGGAGGCTGAGGTCATCGTCCGTGGCATCACTATCCGTGTCGATCACCTAAGTCAAAGAAAGTTTAACATTTAAGGTCTATATTAAATATAGAAATACACTCGTGGGAAGATTGCCTTCTGGGTGGGCTTTTTGACCGTTAACTGAATATCTAATTTTAAGCACACCGTAAAGCTTTTATAGAAAGCTCTCAATTAAAGGTTATAGGAATTTATCAATAAAATTTAGTAAATATTTCACTGTCAAAATCAATCTTTTCACATCAGTAAGAAGAAGAAGAAAACACATTTACTCGTGGCGTTCTCTTGGGGTGTGGCTTGAAGAGGTCCGGGGAGATCCCATCCGAGTCCGACTCCATTCCCACGTCATACATGGGCCTCTTGGACCCCTGCACACCCGAGGTTGTCACCTAGTGTGGGGAAGGGGGAAGGGGGGGGACATCTGAGCAAAATGGTACTGTGGGCCTCCTCCATGGGCTGTGTGCTACTTTAGGTTGCACAACAGTGGCACCTACTCAGAAGTAAATAAGATTCAACTTAAGTAAATATGTAAGATTCAACCCTGACATTTAGGATTATAATACTAACTTACATTCTTCGCATTGGGTCTGTCTTCGCATTGGGTCTGTCTTCCAGGTTGCGTCTGTCTTCTCAGGATTCCCTCTGCCATCTGTGTACCAACAGTATTCATGATTTTAAAATGTATACGGTATACAAACTATATAACATTCAGCCCTTCCATTTATCCTAAACTTACATCCATTCCGGTGTAACCAGTCCGTCTCTCATGCGTCTTTTGGATTTGGTTTGCCACCTGTGTACAAACAGTTCATGTTTTTAAAATTCATATATAAAACATAGACATTCAACTTTACATTTAGGATTACAATACGAACTTACATTCTTTGCATTGTGGCCACTCTGACCTCCTGCAGGATTGGGTCTCTTGTTTCCCTCTGCCATCTGTGTACCAACAGTGTTCATGATTTTAAACTGTATAGACAAAATATATAACATTCAGCCCTTCCATTTACTCTAAACTTACATCCATTCCGGTGTATCCACTCCGTCTCTCATGCGTCTTATGGATTTGGTTTGCCACCTGTGTACAAACAGTTCATGTTTTTAAAATTCATACATAACATATCTACATTCAACTTTACATTTAGGATTACAATACGAACTTACATTCTTTGCATTGTGGCCACTCTGACCTTCTGCAGGATCCGGTCTCTCGTTTCCCTCTGCCATCTGTGTACCAACAGTGTTCATGATTTTAAACTGTACAGGTATATACAAAATATATAACATTCAGCCCTTCCATTTACTCTAAACTTACATCCATTCCGGTGTAACCAGTCCGTCTCTCATGCGTCTTATGGATTTGGTTTGCCACCTGTGTACAAACAGTTCATGTTTTTAAAATTCATATATAAAACATATCTACATTCAACTTTACATTTAGGATTACAATACGAACTTACATTCTTTGCATTGTGGCCACTCTGACCTTCTGCAGGATCCGGTCTCTCGTTTCCCTCTGCCATCTGTGTACCAACAGTGTTCATGATTTTAAACTGTATATACAAAATACATAACATTCAGCCCTTCCATTTACTCTAAACTTACATCCACTCCGGTGTAACCAGTCCGTCTCTCATGCGTCTTTTGGATTTGGTTTGCCACCTGTGTACAAACATAGTTCATGTTTTTAAAATTCATATATAAAATATAGCTACATCCATCCCTTACATTTAGGATTACAATACAAACTTACAATCTTTGCATTGTGGCCACTCTGACCTTCAAGAACACATCTCTGGTTTCCATCTGCCATCTGTGTACCAACAGTGTTCATGATTTTATACCGGTATACAAAATATACGACATTCAGCCCTTTCATTTATCCTAAACTTACATTCATTCCAGAGTAACCAGTACTTCTCTCTGGGTGTGGTCTCTGGATTTGGTCTGCCACCTGTGTAAAAACATAGTTCATGTTTTTAAAATTTATATATGAAATATATCTACACTCAAACCCTTACATTTATGATTACAATACAAATCTGGTTTGTTTCTGGTTTCCATCTGCGTACCAACAGTGTTCATGATTTTAAACTGTGTATACAAAATATATAACATTCAGCCCTTCCATTTATCCTAAACTTACATTCTTTCCAGTGTGCCCACTCTGTGTCATCATAGGTCTCTGGAGATCATATACCACCTGAGAACCAACATAGTTAGGGTTGCCTTTTTAGTTTTACATTTAACAGTGAATTCATAACCTTAAAGATCTGCCATTTCCATTCCCCCATGCTGCTGGCTTCAAGTGGTGAAATGTGACCCAAAATAGAGCACATTATATACTCATTTAAGGACTTAAAGTACAAGCATGCATATTCAGCGAGAAAACTATCACAAAGCTTACATCTATTTGTGTGTCCTCGTCATCCCCCAGTAGGGCTGGATGTGAGGGGTCGTGGGCCTCGTGAACTCTGCAGTTTTCGTTTTAGTCGTTCCCCAAAATCAGCCGCCTAGGAGAACAGTGAATTTTGGGAACATGAGGATTTCTGTTATAAATGGCAATCATGTATTTTGTAATTTTGGGCACTGATTGGCATACAGTAAATCATATGAACCAATGTTCTGCCATGTACAATGATAGCTAATGAAGCAGCATAGTGCATTCACAACATCTGCCACACTTGCTACAGACATGATCAACACTTGCTACAGACATGTTTGATCATGGTTACAGTATGGAGTGTCACATTTTAATTTACAAGCGCTGGTGTGTGTACTTCTATCACAGTACTGTCTACCCAAAACATGCCATGTTAGAGTAATATGCGAAGCCTCAACAAATGTTAGTAATCGTAGGTCATGCAATACTATTACCATCTCTGTCTTTGTTCTTTCCGCCCCCTTTGGCAGCGACCGCTTTCTGAGACTGGGGCACACCCCAGATGTCCTCTCCTCTCAGAAAGGCCTTTCTTTTTTCAACAACAAGCTTGAAGTCATCTTTGAACAAGAAAGCATTTCGTGTTAATATAACATTAGTCAACAAAATCAGATAGTCCTGTTCAAGATAAATAAACCAATTGAATTAAAGCAGTGTTTTACAACCTTCTTCATACCAGGGCCCACCATTTATTCTGCAATGTAGCTACGGACCACCATTTGAAGTTGAGTTTAGTCTTACCGAGCTAAAAGCAATGATTTTCAAGTTTTGGTCCACACTCTCTTGATAGCATAAACTTAAACCAAATGGATCCTTAAGGGGTCCAATTTTACGTTCAATAATTACAGATCTATAAGGGTCCATTTGGTTACCAAGTGTCCATCATTTAGTTGGGGACCACTGGTGACCCTCTGTTGAAAAACCCAGGATTTAAAAGGTATATTTCACTTTCAAAGGTTTTGGTTATTTTTTTGGTCTAATCAGGCTCTTGTAATCACCCAGACAATTCCTAAATTACTCCATCCACCATTTTGTTATTTGTTAATTTTAGTTAAGTTAAGTTTAGTTAAGTGTGGTGGTCCGTAGGTACCATTTGAGAGTGGTTTAACAGGGCTTGACACTAACACTTGCCCGCTTGCCCTGGGCAAGTAAAAAAATGGTGGGGCAAGTGAAGACTGCTACCTGGTTGCCCGATCGGGCAAGTGTGCAACATAGTGCACTATAACACAACACAAGATAAATTGTGTTATAAATTGGTAAACAAAACAGGCAAATTAACACACACATCAAAATGATCATTGATCTTCTACATTCTCTAGTTGTGTAGACCTGGGCTAATTAAGATGAATTTTAAGTGTAAAAATGAAACCAAATGGACCCGCAAGGGTCCATTTGGTTTCATTTTTACATTCTCAAGAGTTACATCTGGTTAACCAACTTAACTGGGGACCAACTGGAACCCTCTCGGGGACCACTGGTGGTCCCCGGACCACCTGTTGAAAACCCCTGGTTTAAAGCACCCAAGTAGGAAGTAAACTTAAATGCAAAATTTACAATATATTTTTGGGGGGCAAGTGACCATGACCTGAGGGCAAGTAGAACCTGACTTGCACTTGCCCCGATGGGCAAGTGCCTCGGAGACCTTAGTGTCAACCCCTGTTTAAAAGGAGTCACATCACATGTCTTGATTGATGTCTTAATGACTGTTGGTAGGGCGTTCCACGTTTAGGTGGCATAGGAGTCAAAATATTTAACTCCCTTGTTTGCATCAAATCTGTTAGCCTATACTGGCTACCACAGATTGAGATTGAATACATGTTTACATAGTATAAAGAATGGGTCAATTCCAATGGTGCAAAACAGCAGAGGCACAATCTCAAATTGCGTCCTGAATGCAACATGGTTTGATTTTGTAGCAGCGCCATTTTCTACTGGCCACGCTGCAACATGTTTTTTAGGAACGCCATTTTCTATGCAGGCCGCGGCCTAGCTAATGACTGACTATGGTGGTAACAAACTAAACTTATGGTTGGATTAAACTATTAAGTCAATTTAGGCTACATTTTACCATAGAAATCAGCACAATGCACAAACAAGTTTAATATCCTACCTGATAAATACAGCACTTTAGCCGCCTCTGCGAGCCTTTCCTGTCCTCGGCGTTTGAGTGGCCACACAACTTCAATCCACCCGTCTGGAGACTCTAGTTCGGCTCTGCTGCCCACAACAACGTGTATATCCTGGACGTTTTGAATGATAGACGTCGTGTCTCCCTTCACGGTGCCGTCGCTAAAATAATATAAGGCAAACTTATACATTTTTCTTTCTTTTTATTCCTGCACGTTCGACGTTCGTATACTTGCATTGGATGCTCTGCACGCAGCGGAGTTTCTGCTGAGTTGCTGCTGAGATACAAGCAGGTGCACCTAATCACGCTGATTAGCTGTGCCCTTAGAGTATAGACAGAGTTACGCCAACTCCGTTCACTTCATAGGGTCAGTCCAATCATGGCGGCTCTTCTAAGGACTTCAATTGAATAGGGACAATGAATAGTGACACCCGGAAGTTATGGAATGCATTAGAGTCTACGGACGCGCACGAGTACACGAATGACGTTACCGGGTTGTTCTGTGCCCATGTTCGCCCAACACGAAGTGATTGCACAATTTAAAATAGTCTCAACCTATCACAGCGCTTAATCTCGGCGCTTATTCATTTGAATTCTGTCAGAGCCATCTAGTAGAAGAGTTGCGACATTGAGGGGCCAGAAAACAGCCTGGTCACTTGGTTCATATACTCGCGCGAGCCCATAGGCTTCAATGCATTCAGTGACTTCCGGCTGTCACTATTCAGGTCACTAACCAACAGAAGTCGAAGTAGATGGACTGGCCCCATGAAGTGAACGGAGTTGGCGTAACTCTGTCTATTTTCAAGGCTCTGGAATCTGTCTCCGACCCATCATCGTGTGTCAGATAACAGGAGGCTTGACTAAAGTTTCCAGCGTTCTTATTAAGATAAGTAAATGCATTAATACTCGCCCTAATTGCGTTCGTCACTACAAGGATAGTTAATCCAATAACTTTTTCCCTTGTATGTTTTTTTTATTACTTTGAAAGAGAACCAGGAACATCATGCCATAATGTCCCAGTACAAGTGCTACTTGTCTGACATCACCAACATAAAACCAAGAGCCACGGAATATAAACAAAAGGTAATCACTGCTATGGTGTAGAAGGGTGTAGGCTATAATTTGTAATTTTGTACAAACATTTATTTAGATTAAAGTGGAACGGGTCCATCTGGTTCCCTTTGTACACTCATTGTACAAAATCATTAACATGGTAAAACGCAACTTGATGATGTCATCAAGTTGTTTCACCATGTTAACAGTTTTTTTCAGAACTCCATTTCTAGAAAACACAGAATGGAGGAGACCTTTTTCATGTCCACACAACAATTAGGGGTGGGACGGCTCACGATACGATGCAATACAATATGGATATTTAGGCTCATGAATCAATGTATATTGCGATTCTTAATTATGATGTGATTCGATTTGATATATTGACATCTCACATTTTTCCCCACAAAAGACTGGACTTTTATTATACTAGAACATTTTAAAGGGGAATTCCACCCATTCAACATTTTTTCTGAGAGTGTACAAATGGAACCGTTCCATTTGTACGCCCTCAGAAAAAACCCTAGCTGTTTCACCACAAGTTCAATCAAGGAGAACGTTTTAAAGCAATTTACAATATAGCATGCATTGCTAACACATGTAGGCCTATGTATGTATTAATGGGTCTCATCTCATCTGTAGTCCTCCACCTGCCATGTTTAGGACCTCACAAGTGATTTAATGTCTGATTAGGGAAAATGACAGCTAGTAGTTCACACAGTGATGAACTGAAACCATAAATGGAATACAGCTGTGTGACATTAAATGGCCTGGCTGTGTGTGTGTATGTGTGTGTGGCAGTGCATTTATAACAAGTAGATTAATATAGATAATTTTGATTACATGGCTAATTTATAACAATTATACCTACCTCAGACTGAACCAGTTGAAGGACATAATGCTTTGGAAGGACAAGGGACAGAAGAAGCAACTCCCTTTCTATCACAGGTATTCCAATACCCTAACAGTAAAACATACCTTAGCCTTAGACATTGCAACTTACTACACATGGACAGAATACACAGGGCCGGTTGCAAATTTATGCCAAACCTGACAAATGTGACAAAGGTAAGTGGTTACAATGATGCACGTGCTATGTGTTATCACTTAAGTGTATACTGCACATTGATTTTATTTATAAATGATAACATTTTATACCAACAGCAGACTGGGCCAGGCCCTGGAGAGAATATGATGGGACACCAGGCAGTGCAGGGACACAGGGAAGAAGAAGGACTCAACCCAAAGTCATTACAAGTGACTGAGGTGAGTGAAAATAACATTTAGTCTTTGAATAAGCACCACAAGCATTTTCTCAGCATGTTGATATAATGTATTGCTCAATGTGAAGTCAACTTGGAGGAATAGAGAGAGAGAAAGAGAGAGGATCTGCCCTGACACTCACTGAGCTGTCAACAATTCAATCATGGCCTCTCTCAGTGATCAGCATCAGTGCATGCACTGCACTGTGAGGGGCGTTGACCAAGCAAACAGGAAGTGAGGAGAACATCTCACACAAAGGCCTCACACACACACACACACACACACACACACACACACAGCAAACAGCGTTAGCACACCACCACAGCACCAACAAACACACAAAGAAGCAGCCATACAAACCCTTGAGAGACAGCCGGTGAGGATCTTTGTTAATGATGATCTGAACATTTTATGGACTTCATGAACAGTGAATATGAGCAGTTTATAGGATTGTTGTTTAAGGTTGTGAAGCTAAGTAGCATGAATTGTGGACATGATTACAAGTACCTTAATACTTACCTTGCTTTAATACTTACCTTAATACTCACCTTACCGTTTAATACTTACCTTACCGTTTAATACTTACCTTACCATTTAATACTTACCTTACCGTTTAATACTTACCTTACTTTAATACTTACCTTGCCTTCAAGAAATTTAGAAGTAACATCATTATGTGATTACTTTACCTAAATACTTTAAAAAGGTTAAAAAGTAACATGATTGTTTGAATACTTTTGGCTTTGAAGCACTGACTTGAATACTTTTGACTCTAAAATGCTTATACTTAGATACTTTAAGTTTAAAATGCTTAAAAGACCTTGTCTTAAAAGACTTTGTCTTAAAATGCTTGAAAGAATTTGTATTGATTTGGTTCATAGAAATGCTACAAATGAATTCAATTCAGTTAAAAAGATTAAAGGTGATTAGTACCATTATGTAAACCTGAGGATTTAAAACATGATTTAAAAAATGTGGAAATAATTCATATTGATGTATTGTATATTGAATGCATTATACTTACATTAGTTTCTTTTGTTGTTTTTCCTTTAAGGTTTTTCACCTGTACTACCTGTACCTGTACTACCTGTACTATACCTACCTGAAACTAAGTAAAGAAGAGTAAAAAGAAGGAAAAAGTCTGGTCATTGTACGAGTGGAATCCAGTTTAAATCTCTGGGTGGACTGTACCGTCCCTTTCAAGCGGGGAATCTGCAAAAATAACTAAAGAGCTTGACACTCAATAAATGCTTTTGATTGAGCTGCCATGAAACATTTTATACCAACAGCAGACTGGGCCAGGCGATGGAGAGGATATGATGGGACGCCATTCACACCAGGCAGTGCAGGGACACAGAGAAGAAGGACTCAACCCAAAGTCATTACAAGTGACTGAGGTGAGTGGAAATAACATTTAGTCTTTGAATAAGCACCACAAGCATTTTCTCAGCACGTTGATATAATGTATTGCTCAAGAAATGCTTTTGATTGAGCTGCCATGAAACATTTTATACCAACAGCAGACTGGGCCAGGCGATGGAGAGGATATGATGGGACGCCATTCACACCAGCCAGTGCAGGGACACGGGGAAGAAGAAAGACTCAACACAAACTCCTTACAGGTGAGTGAAAATTACTGTAATAACTGTTAGTCTTTGTATAACTACCACAAGCATTTTCTCTGCAAATTGATATATTGTATTGCTTTAAATAAATGCTTTAGCTAACATAAGCCTACAACATTTTAATTTCAGGATAAAAGTAAGACTAAGACCATCCATTTTGACACCAGGGCCCTCAAATTATTCAGTATTAGAGTCACAGACCACCATTTGATGACATTTGATCGAGCCCCACAGACCCAAAACTAAAGATCACTTTTGTCTACAATTCCATCCTGGATTTCACAACAAAACAGGAAAACAGATCAAAAATGAACATTCTTTTACTGGCTAATTCAGTTGATGAATATTTTAACTCTTAAGAGTGTAAACATGCAAACATTTTTATGCTCTCAAAGTTACATCTGGTTAACCAATTTATTTATTTAACTGAAACTCTATCAATAATTGGTCCCCGGACCACTGATTGAAAACCACAGTATCCTTTCACGGTGCGGTCAGAGTCAGCCAAAGGGCCGCATTTGGCCCCGGGCCGCATAATGCCCAGGTATGCAGGGATTAAAGTTCTCAGTACTGGGTACTGATTTCAGTCCTGAGGATTTCACAGGGGTCATTTAATTAGCTCAGTGCTTATATGCAAAAGATCATTTTCAGTCTCTAGATTTTTTTTTTTACTTTAATCCCTGGGTATGTTTTATACCAACAGCAGACTTGGCCAGGTGATGGAGAACTTGATCTGGAAGGACTTCAGGCTGGGCCAGGCCAAGAAGAGAAGTGGACACCTCGAAACATACATCTGCTCCAGGTGTTATAAGTGACATTCGATTCAATGTGGAGGAGAGTACAGAAAGCTGAAAGACAGTGGTGAAATTGGTGATGGTGATATAAGTCTGCTCTGGAACTGTGATGGGATTCCAGTATTTAAAAGCTCCAATTGCCAAATATGGCCTATTCAGTGCCAAATAATTGAGTTGCAGCCTGCAGACCGTTGTTGAGAGGAACCATCACCTCCTATGTCTGGTTATGAAGATTTGATTGAACAAAAACATTGTCTTAGATTTCCTATGGAAGGTAAAAAGAAAAGTACTCAAATGCAAGCATGTGAGAAAAGTGAGGATGTAAATTGTGATGAGTCAGGATGAGTTTTGATGTACCAAATGCTCTTTAAAACTGTAAATTTAGCAAATGTATTTCATAGTAAGATACATGTGAGCCTTTTCTCATGTTTATTGAGTTAATAAATTCTGGCAGTTACTGACAATGCTTTGTTTGCTTTGCTTGATCATCTTTATTGTATAGCTACATTCAACCACACTTATAGCATATTAAAAGGGTACTTGCATCTAAATACACTAATGGCAAATATATTTAAATACACTTAAAACATATTATTTACATAGCTCACTTTTGAATAGTGTACTAGGGTTATACCACAATCAACCATAAATAAGTGTATTTGTTGCAAGAATGTCTAAAAGTCATTAATAATTAATTCAAATTTATGCTACTTTATTGAAGTGCACTATTATCATATTAATAGTATACTAGCAGATAATCACACTAATTTAAAATATATTTAAATATATTTTGAACATTGTTTATTTAAAATAAACTTAAATAAAGTAGAATAAAAATCTATTTTAATTAAATTGAAAATAAGTGCACTGTAATTAAATATATTAAAATACAAATTAAATGTTATTCCAAATTAGTGTACTTTCTGAAAACATATTTAAAATGTATTTAGAATAAATAGTTGAAAAATTTACTTTTGTCTAACATACTTTAATTATACTTTAAATATAATTGGGATAAAAGGTATTTGAATTTAATGCATTAAAGTATAGTTTTAATATATTTGTTATAAAATATATTTTAAAATAATACATTTTAAATATATTTAAATTAAATACAAAAATCTCAAGTATACTTATAACCATCTATGTATACTTTAAGTATATTTTTAATATATTGAAGTGTACTACTTTTTCAC
>CM076981.1:15505376-15585376 GCA_039105355.1 Benthosema pterotum
TGTTCGCCCCCCAGACACGCCAGGAGCGGGCATATAATGACACGTCCGGACGCGGCAAGTGGTGGAGCGCACCATCCAGCGCCTAAAAATCAGATGGCTGTGCCTGGACTCAGCAGGAGGGACGCTCCTCTACAAACCGGATAAGGTAGGCAATTTAAAATGGCCCATTGTGTGGTGAAGTGTGCATTAAATAGCCTATACGGAACAAAATGTGTTCACTATTAATTTGTTTGTTCTAATCTAGGTTTGCAAGATCACGATGGCCTGCTGCATCCTCCATAACATTGCAGAACGCCACGGGGTTCCCCTTCCTGAAGGCCTGGAACAGCCCCCGACCCCCCTAGACATGGATGACGACCCGGCACCTGCTAACGCAGAGGCCAGGGTTGGCTCTGCGCCAACAACTGATCGCTCGTTTTTAAGTAAGGATACAATTAGTTTAATGCTAGAATTTGAATTTACTGTACCGTTCAATTCATTAGTTAAGTTTAAATTATTTTCTGCTAGTAAGCCTAATCATAATTTCTTGGTTGGCTATAGTTTATTTAGTGCTAGTTTGTTTTCCTATGCTACACTTCTCCTTCAGATTTCGTTATTTTAGCAAATTTCGTTATTTTGGTTAACCATGATGAAAAAAGTAGACGCATGAATCAAAGCCGACATTTTATTTGAAAACAAGAAATCTCTGTTTGTCTACTCAAGCAACGACACAAAACGAAACGAAACAAACAAACAAACAAACAAACAAACAAACAAAAAAAACTAATGGTCTCTCCTCGATACCAGGGCTTCCAGCGCAGTGGCGATCCTAAACCTCCCCGGGGACCGCCTTCTATTTAGACATCCCGCTATTCCGACATTGATTTGTAATTGTCTGAATAGCGGGACGTTTCTAAAAAATAAAAAGTACCGCTATTTAGACACGGGAGACGTCCCGCTATTTAGACAAGGGAGACGTCCCGCTATTCAGACAGGGGGGGGGGGGTGCACGGCCATTCACAACTCGGCCAAAAATGCGCTCCAACCCCGCCCCCTCCCACGGAATATACAGCACAGATTGCAGATTGGACAGACCCTCCATGCTATGGAAGCCTAATGATGACATAAGTCTTGTTCGATTTTCAAAGTGTACTTGATTGAAAAATAATAATTTGAAGTTGAAACATCAGAAATTAATGTGAAAGTGTATTATTTTTTGTCTTGAACTTGAAAAATATCAAAATGTATTCAAAGAAATGGTTTATTCAAAGGGTTTTTTTCAGCTGTAATTTTCACTTCAGTAAATATTTCGATTTTTGAGTATTTTTACATGTTCAAATCAAAATAATTCACGTTCAAAGTTTTTTTTTTACTTTCACATCTGTGAAACTTACACATTCGTAGCAAAAAATTACACATATTATGGCGCTAATCCGCCAGGAATATACTGCCAAATGTCGAGTTGAAGTTGAAATTTAAAAAAAAGTTGAAGTTGAAAAATAAAACAAAAGAATCTAAAAATCTCTTATTTTTTCTCTTGAACTCGAAAAAAATAAAAATGTATTCTAAAAAAAAAACTTGTACTCAAAAGTTACTATTTAGCTGTGTTCTTATCTTTCCTTTCAGATCTTTTTCTTACAGATTCAAAACACGGTTTCAGGTCTTCTTTTTTCACGCCTCTCTTTTTTTCTTCGTACGCCTCATTTTTTTTCGTTCACCTCGAAAACTTTCAAGTCTGAAATACAGTATATGGCATGTTTGGGCCGTGGGGGCGTGGTGTCATGATTGACAGCCCCCCCCCCCCCCCCCCCCATACACACATCGCCCTGTCTAGTGACGTCATCACCCTGCGCGTCAGGCAGTGTTGCCAACTTGGAGCACTTGTCACTATATTTAGCTTTTTCCCAGACCCCCCTAGCACCAAAATTATTGGAAAAACTCCTGACGGAAAATCTAGTGCTTTTTTGCTGGTCAGTTGGGGCGAAATTGGTTGACAGGCATCAGAGATAAAACCCTCATTTTTCACCATTTTTCCTCCTATGACAGTGTTTTCAACCAGTGGTCCCCAGGCTAAATGATGAACATCTGGTTAGCCAGATGTAACTCTTTGAGAGCGTAAAAATGAAACCAAATGGACCCTTGCAGGTCCATTTGGTTTCGTTTTTAAATAATAATAATAAGGGTTATAATAAGGGTAATAATAATAAGGGTAATAATAAGGGTAATAATAATAATAATAATAATAATAATAATAATGGTCCTTGGCGGGTTCCAGGCTGTCCCCAGCTACAATTTGTGACCAGTTGTTTAACCAAATGTAATTCTTGAGAACGTAAAAATGAAACCAAATGGACCTTGGCGGGTCCATTTGGTTTCATTTTCACATTCTCAAGAGTTAAAATATCCATCATGCGAATTAGTCCAAATCTGAATAAATAGTCGGCCTTGGTATGAAAATGGTTGAACCCCCAGAAGTAAAAATGAAAACCAACCCCCAGTTGTAAAAATGAAACCAAATGGACCCTGGCGGGTCCATTTGGTTTCATTTTCACATTCTCAAGAGTTAAAATATCCATCATGCAAATCTACACAACTAGAATTAAGATTAATTGTCAGAAGCAAAAGGAATCTTTAGTTTTGGGGTCTGTGGGTCTAAAAATATCCTCAATTGGTTGTCCGTGGCTCAAATTCTGAATAAATAGTTGGCCCTGGTATGAAAACGGTTGAACCCCCAGTCATTTACTCATTTTGATCTGTATGGCAACTTGGCAAGCAGCCAAGCACCTAGCGCAGGGGTTTTCAACAGGTGGCCCCGGGGAACACCAGTGGTCCTTGAGAGGGTTCCAGGTGGTCCCCAGCTAAGTTGTTTAACCAAATGTTACTCTTGAGAACGTAAAAAAAACAAAAAAAACAAAAAACAAAAACAAATGGACCCTGGCGCTAGAGCACTAGATTTTCCGCCAGGAGTTTTTCCACTAATTTTGGCGCTAGGGGGGTCTGTGAAAAAGCTAAATAAAATGACAAGTGCGCCAAGTTGGCAACACTGCCTGATGCGCCGGCTGATGACGTCACTGGACAGGGCGGTGTGTGTATCCGGGTCATATTGTAGTTCTGAGCAGTGTTGCCAACTTGGCGCATTTGTCGCTATATTCAGCGCTTTTTCAGACCCTAGCGCCAAAATTGGTGAAAAACTCCTGGCGGAAAATCTAGTGCTTTTTGGCTGGTGAGTTGGGGGGAAATTGATTGACAGGCGCCAGAGATAAAACCCTCATTTCTCACCATTTCTCCTCCTATGACAGTGGTTTTCAACCAGTGGTCCCCAGGCTAAATGATGGATAGTTGGTTAACCAGATGTAACTCTTTGAGAGTGTCAAAATGAAACCAAATGGACCCTTGCGGGTCCATTTGGTTTCATTTTTACACTCTCAAGAGTTAAAATATTCATCATGTGAACTAGCCCAAGTCTACACAACTAGAGAATGTAGACGATTAATGGTCATTTAATGGTCATATTCTCTTCCAGGCAAGCATCTAGATTCTAGCGCATACATTCTAGTGCATTTTGGAAGTGCCACTAGTGCATTTTGGATTTTGGCAGTTGGCACCACTGGTTCTGAGCGCTTTGGTGCCAAGTGGGTCCAGCGCTGGTTAAACTTTATGCACCATCGTAAACTGCAGTCATGGAGCCCGTGGATATTTTTATTATCACGTCAGTTTTTGAAAAGGAACTTGGAGTAGAAAAGGATCTTAATTCTTTTAACTCAAGTAGCGTTATTAGTGTAAGTTAGTGTAGGTAAATGACTGGTGAGTTTACCAGAACAGAAGTGGTGGTTAGTTGGGAAGTTGGCTTTTAACGTTACGTCCGTGGCGTTTCATATAGCTTTGGATGAGACTGTCATATATTTATTTTGATCATTTAACAGTCTTTGTTTTGAGCTGTGCTTGAAATGTACTGCAATTCTGCAAAGTGTTAATACATATTTCAATCAATCAGTCAATAAATCTATGCCAGTCTGGTCCAAGGTTGTTGCCACATCCCCTGGCATATATCAGACAGTATCCTGGTCTGGTATAGCTCTGTCTGGACCAATGCGCTTACTGCTGTTAAAGGGGAATTACACCCATTTTAACATTTTCTTCAGCTTCTAGAGCAGGGGTGGGCAATTATTTTTCCCAAGGGGCCAAATGAGATACATAAAATATTGTGGAGGGCCACGACTAAAGGCTGAACTAAAGTCTGTGTAATATTAATTTAATTTCAAGATAAAAGTAAGAGTAAGACCAACCATTTTGACACCAGGGCCCACTATTTATTCAGTATTTGAGCCACGGACCACCACACATTTTAGCCCCACTGATCCCAAAACTTTCTTCAAGATTTCTTTTGTTTTCGTCCACAATTCCAGGCTGGATTTGGGAAACAAAAACAGGATAACAAAAATGATCATTCTCTTACATCCTCTGATTGAATAGACTTTGTAGACTTTGAGCTAATTCAGATGATGAATATTTTAACTCTTGAGAGCGTAAAAATGAAACCAAATG
Source organism: Benthosema pterotum (assembly GCA_039105355.1). Lineage (NCBI taxonomy): Eukaryota > Metazoa > Chordata > Actinopteri > Myctophiformes > Myctophidae > Benthosema > Benthosema pterotum. The sequence goes on from CM076981.1 coordinate 15,509,901, forward strand.
GACCCGCAAGGGTCCATTTGGTTTCATTTATACGCTCTCAAAGAGTTACATCTGGTTAACCAACTTTCCATATTTAACTTGGAACTCTCTCAAGGACCACTTGTGGTCCCCGGGCCGGTCAGAGTCAGCCAAAGGGCCGCATTTGGCCCCCGGGCCGCATAATGCCCAGGTATGTTCTAGAGCATACAAATGTGAAGCAAATGAATCCTAGCAGGTCCCTTTAATTCCATTTGTACCCAGAAATAAGGTCCCAAAAGAAAAATCATTAACATGGTAAAGCACAACTTGATGTCATCAGTTGTGCCCATGATTTTTTTTAGACCTAAGAAACACAGAATGGGGGATTTTTTTTTAATCATCAATGGTATAATAATGATATACTGTAGTAGTAAAATGTTAAATGGGTGGAATTCCCCTTAGTGTCTTAGGGAAAGGGTATGTAAAATATATACATTACTTTTCTCAGGATTCAATAAATGTGAAAATGAGAAATGTAAATTCATGTCTGAACTTTCAAAATTGAAAGCAATATACCAAAGTTGTATAAGGTGCAAAAAAGACATTTTATAACATCACAACAGTGTTAGCAGCTTCATATACTTAGGTATATACTATACTAAAGGTACTACAGTGGTTTTCAACAAATCTCATAGGCACATTCCAGTATTTCTGGTAACGTAGAAGTATTTGAACTATAGACCACCATTTGAAGAGAACTTTGAAGTATACAGTATATATACAGTATACTTTTGCTATTGATGGATAATGCAGATTGTCCACAATTCCATGCTGCATTGATGTTGATTAGGATTAGGTTAGATTAGGATAGATAATAAGCAAACAAAAAGAACAATTCTTCTACATGCCCCAATTGTGTTGAATCCTTGTAAATTAAGTAATGCAGCTGTTTGTCAACGTAACTCCTTGTCTTAGCCTAGAAAATTAGTTTAATTCTATGCTAAAATGAGGGTCCATTTGGTTACCGACTGTCATTTAGCCGTGGAAGCCGTCCATGGACCACTGGTGGTCCCCAGACTCCTACATTGCAAATGATTGAAAATTGTAGATGCAGAAGTAAGTATGATTTTAAACAGCTGACAGAATTCTATGCATGAAAACCTCTCTATAAAAGGAATTATAGAATGTCCAAGAATCTCAATATTTATAGCCCATGCTTCAGCACATCCTTCAGCACTGACAGGATCACAAGGTCCAGAGGGGTCCGTATACTGCCAGGTGACAGGTGGTGGCTCCGGTGAGATGTAGGTTGCCCTGAATTTGGTGCCAGTAGTTATGATTTTATTTAGTGTCAGGGAACAAATGGCTAAAAAGCAGCCTCCTGGGAATTATCACTTGGTAACGGTCAAAGCGGGTGTGGCATATACAGGAAGAAATCCTTGTGCTCTGCTGCTTGCTGGATCGTCTTCGTTTTGGTTGACCAGGGACATTTCACCTAGAGGTGATCATGGCATGTAAATTAGTAAATGTTGTGGGTAAAGTCAATTTAATTTATAGGCCACCTAGAATAGTGGGAAAAGTTCATTAAACATAGACAGGTCCTTAAAAAGTAGCATAATGTGAGGAGGTTCATTATAAGCTGTAAGCCACAATCTTCAATATTGAAACAATAAAAGGCTTGAATATTTCAGTTGTGTAATGAATCTATGAATCTCAACCGTTTTGATATAGGGTGCACTATTTATTCAGCATTTAAGCCATGGACCACCATTTGGGGACATTTTAGCCCCACAGACCCCAAAACCAAAGATGTTGGTTTAATTTTTAAGCTCTTCATTTTTACCATGAAACCAAATGGACCCGCAACGCTTAAAAATTACATTCTTAAGTTAGCCCAAGTCTAGAGAATGTCGAAGAATTCTCATTTTTTATCTATGTTTTCCTGTTGCGTTTCTGAAGTTGGAATTGTGGACAAAAGCAAAAGAAATCTTTAGTTTTGGGTCTGTGGGGCTAAAATGTCATCAAATGGTGATCCGTGGCAAATTCTGAATAAATAGTGGGCCCTGGATCAAAAAGGTTGAAAACCACTGTTGTAGACCTTTGGTTTTCAGCCTTTTTGATACCAGGGGCCCACTATTTATTCAGCATTTGAGCCACGGACCACTCTTTGACGACATTTTAGACGCGCGGACCCCAAAACTAAAGATTTCTTTTGCTTTTGTCCACAATACCAAGTTGGATTTGATAAACAAAACAGGCACACATTGCAGGTCCATTTGGTTTCATGTTTACACTCTCAAGAGTTACATTTAGATAACCAACTTAGCTGGGGACTACCTGGCTGGTTGAAAACAACTGTTGTAGACGATTGATCGAACAAAACAAATGAAGCATTTGTCTATGTAGTCTTAGTAATGTTAGGACGACAACCTCAGTTTTGTATATATTTCTTCAAATGCAACTTACCTTATCAACCGGAGCCGTTTTTCTTTTCTTTGTCAATGGAAGGAAAGCGGTAGAATGACGGTTTAGACGTTGTTTTGCCTCAGTTCTGTTGAAACAGCGAGGCACACCGCACGGAGGCATAGGACTACAAAACAGACTTGCACCCGGAAGTGCTTCGGGGGGGGGGGCGGGAGTAAAATATCGAATGGGTGGGCGGGGGGGGGGGGGGCTGTCAATCATGACACCACGCCCCCACGGCACAAACGTGCCATAAGTTTCAGACTTGAAAGTTTTCGAGGTGAACGAAAAAAAATGAGGCGTACGAAGAAAAAAAGAGAGGCGTGAAAAAAGAAGACCTGAAACCGTGTTTTGAATCTGTAAGAAAAAGATCTGAAAGGAAAGATAAGAACACAGCTAAATAGTAACTTTTGAATACAAGTTTTTTTTTAGAATACATTTTTATTTTTTTCGAGTTCAAGAGAAAAAATAAGAGATTTTCAGATTCTTTTGTTTTATTTTTCAACTTCAACTTTTTTTTTATTTCAACTTCAACTCGACATTTGGCAGTAAAATCCTAGCAGATTAGCGCCAAATATGTGTAATTTTTTGCTACGAATGTGTAAGTTTCACAGATGTGAAAGTCAAAAAAAAACTTTGAACGTGAATTATTTTGATTTGAACCTGTAAAAATACTCAAAAATCGAAATATTTACTGAAGTGAAAATTACAGCTGAAAAAAACCCTTTGAATAAACCATTTCTTTGAATACATTTTGATATTTTTCAAGTTCAAGACAAAAAATAATACACTTTCACATTAATTTCTGATGTTTCAACTTCAAATTATTATTTTTCAATCAAGTACACTTTGAAAATCGAACAAGACTTATGTCATCAACAGGCTTCCATACCATGCTCCCCCAATTTACTTCCCAGTGTCGATCTCTCTCTCTCTCTCTCTCTCTCTCTCTCTCTCTCTCTCTCTCTCTCTCTCTCTCTCTCTCTCTCTCTCTCTCTCTCTCTCTCTCTCTCTCTCTCGCACTCACGCACGCACGCACGCACGCACGCTCGCTCGTGTGTGTGTTATAGGCTACTATATTTGTAGGCTACTACTATTTGTATGTATGTACTGTATCATGTATGCTGATCACCAGCGACAGCGTCATGTCGCCAACCCGCGGCTCTCTCTTTGGCTATAGTTTCATGCGGGGCACTTCCATAAAAAAAGAAAGAAAACATTGGTGGATTGGCGGGCCGCTGTTCTACCGTCTACAGCGCAGCGAGCGCGCGCGCATGTATATGTGTTTGTCCACCCGTCCACGTATGTCGTGCATGTTGGGACAGCAGAGTAGATACTTTTCTCGGTGGTTCATTTTAATAAGGCAGTTCACTTCTCACTGTTGTCTGCCTGCCTGCCTGCCTGCCTGCCTGCCTGTTTGTCTGTTCTCTGTCTGCCTGTTTGTTTGTTCTCTGTCTGCCTGTTTGTCTGCCTGTCTACCTGCTTGCCTGTCTGTCTGCTATTATAGTTAATCAAATTTGGAAGAGCTTCCCATGATTGTTGTCTGCTGTGATTGAACAGTAATGACCTAATTCCCTAAACATACAACTTGAAACTGGCTGTTTGTGGTACGACTGCACTGGCAGTGTTTGTCTCTTGTAAAGTCACACACATAAGTGTGTGTGTGTGTGTGTGTGTGTGTGTGTGTGTGTGTGTGTGTGTGTGTGTGTGTGTGTGTGTGTGTGTGTGTGTGGGGGGGGGGGGTCTCAAAAACAAAAATCAACAAAATCACTCTTTTAATAATAATGCAAAACAAAAATCGCCCTTGGAACAATTATAAAAACACAAATTTAAGAACAATAAGAACAAGAACAATAATATAGCTGCAAGCAGTAATAAGACGGGACCAAGCAAGCAGCAATAAGGAGTCAGAACAATATGCACAAGCCATAGAAACATCACAACATTTTGTTTCGAAGTCAGACTGCCACTCTACTGACTGAACTATCCAGACTGAATAATTTCCTTCATTGTTGTTAACAGTATGGCAGTGCGACAAGCACAAATAAGCCATATGTAACCCAGGTTAAAACTCAATGTAATGGTAATGGTGGTTATAATAGCAGGCAGACAGACAGGCAGGCAGACAAACAGGCAGACAGACAGGCAGGCAGGCAGTGTTCCACCAATCTTTTCTTTTTTTTTTTTACACCTATGCAGTCAACTTTGAATCGGTCTGCGGCCCTTAAGAGCCACATGAAACCAGCCAAAGAGCCGCATGTGGGTTGCGAGCCATGGGTTAGCCACCCCTGCCCTAGAAGGAGGAAGAGAGAAGGGCCTAGACAGGAGAGGAGCGATTTTTCAGTTGCCACCCAAAATAAAGCAGCGGGGGTGGGAAGGAGCGCCTGTTTTATCTGCCGGCTACTACTAGTAGGGCGGGGCGAAGCATAATTTTACTGAGGTTATGTTTAGGGTTAGTTACCGCATAAAGCACCGTCTAACTCTAACCCTAACCTAATTTTAAAACTTAATACAACATTTCCACAGGGTTTAAACCACTATGAAAGATAATTAAGATTATTTATCTCAGACCTAGATAGACTCCTTCAACAAAGATGGCGAATGCAAACATTCTCTGTATTGTACTCCTACATAATGTTGTAAGAGAAAAAACATTGAAGCCTTTTACCACAAATCTAACCCTAACCTAAACTTCACCCTAAACTTAACCTCAGTAAACATATGCCTAAACCTAACCTAACGCTATAGCTAAGCGGAAACTTGATGCGATAGTTTAGTTGGTGATAGAAGCATGACATTTGGCACAGATGATCTTCATATGATCCTAAACAATAATCAGCCTCGGGCCACACAGAATTCCAAGATGGCAGCCCCCAAAATACAAGATGTCCGTCCAAAAATGTTTTTTTCCTTCATAACTCGAAATGCAAAGATTTTAAATTTATTTTATTTTAAATGTATTGAACGTTAATATAAAGTCGGGCATTACGGACATTTTGATCCCAAGTACATGTCTGTATGTACTACGGTTACAACATATACATAGTGATGAGGCACCATAAGTGTAACATTTTGGCACGTTTCACTCTTTAACTCAAAGATCGCTTCATCACCATATCTTCTATTTTCAGGAAATGGACCTACATGTATCTGCTATCATAAACCTTTTCAAGTTTTTCAATTGATGAAACGGGTCGGGAGTTATTAAACCGATCGTGAAGGGCTGTTTCAGTGCTAAATTTGCTGCGTAACATAAGCCACCCAGAAATGTCTGTCTGTGCATCTGTCCTTCACAATAAGGGTATATGTGAAGCGGACGCACCAAGTGTAGCATGTGTCATAGTATAATGGTATAATATGCTAACAGGCGTAATTGTGTAATGTATGCAATTGCAATAGTGAAATAGGGCTAATAGTGTAATAGTGTAATGTATGCAACAGTGGTATACATGTGTAAAAGTGTCATAGTGTAATAGGGTCATGGGGTAATATGTGTAATAGCGTTGTAGTGTAACTAGTGTAATATGGTAATATGTATAATAGTGTCATAGTGTAACATGTTTAATAGTGTTATAGTGTAACATGTGTAATAGCGTAATATGTGTAATAGTGTAATAGGGTAATATGTGTAATAGTGTCATAGTGTAACATGTGTAATAGCGTAGTATGCTGATTTTGTAATAGGCTAATACGTGTAATAGTGTAATATATGTGCATTAGGGTAAGAGTGTGATATATGCAACAGTGGTATAGTGTAATTGCCATATTACACTATTGCACATACATTATACTATTACACATATTAGCCTATTGCACTTATTACACATAATACACAACAGCATTATTACCCTATTACACTATACCACCATTGCATATATTGCAAGATTACACTAATTAACATATATAACACTATTACACCTATTAGCATATTGCAATTATTACAAATATTACACTATTACACATATTACCCTATTACACATGTTACACTATGACACTATTACACATATTACCCTATTACACTATTACACATATTACCCTATGACACTATGAGACTATAATACATTACCCTATTACACTTTTACAGATGTTACACTATGGCACATTTACACATATTACCCTATGACACATGTTACACTATGACACTATTACACATATTAAGAAATTACACTATGAGACTATAACACATATTACCCTATTACACTATTACACATATTACCCTGTTACACTATTACAAATATTACCCTATTACAGTATACCACTGTTACATATATTACACTATTAGCCCTATTACACTATTACACCTATTAGCATATTATACCATTATACTATGACACATGCTACACTTGGTGTGTACACGTCACATATACACTTATTGTGAAGGACAGATGTACAGACAGAAATTTCTGGTTGGCTTATGTTCGCAAAATATACACAGCAAATTTAGCACTGAAACAGCCCTTCACGATCGGTTTAATAACTCCCGACCCGTTTCATTAATTGAAAAACTTGAGGTTGTTTATTATAGCAGATACATGTAGGTCCATTACCTGAAAATAGAAGATATGGTGAGTTAAATAGTGAAACGTGCCAAAATGTTACACTTATGGTGCCTCATCACTACGTATATGTTGTAACTCAAGAACCATAGTACATACAGACATGTACTTGAGATCAAAAACAAAAATCAACAAAATCACTCTTTTAATAATAATGCAAAACAAAAATCGCCCTTGGAACAATTATAAAAACACAAATTTAAGAACAATAAGAACAAGAACAATAATATAGCTGCAAGCAGTAATAAGACGGGACCAAGCAAGCAGCAATAAGGAGTCAGAACAATATGCACAAGCCATAGAAACATCACAACATTTTGTTTCGAAGTCAGACTGCCACTCTACTGACTGAACTATCCAGACTGAATAATTTCCTTCATTGTTGTTAACAGTATGGCAGTGCGACAAGCACAAATAAGCCATATGTAACCCAGGTTAAAACTCAATGTAATTGAATCTATCTAAGCGGAAACTTGATGCGATAGTTTAGTTGGTGATAGAAGCATGACATTTGGCACAGATGATCTTCATATGATCCTAAACAATAATCAGCCTCGGGCCACACAGAATTCCAAGATGGCAGCCCCCAAAATACAAGATGTCCGTCCAAAAATGTTTTTTTCCTTCATAACTCGAAATGCAAAGATTTTAAATTTATTTTATTTTAAATGTATTGAACGTTAATATAAAGTCGGGCATTACGGACATTTTGATCCCAAGTACATGTCTGTATGTACTACGGTTACAACATATACATAGTGATGAGGCACCATAAGTGTAACATTTTGGCACGTTTCACTCTTTAACTCAAAGATCGCTTCATCACCATATCTTCTATTTTCAGGAAATGGACCTACATGTATCTGCTATCATAAACCTTTTCAAGTTTTTCAATTGATGAAACGGGTCGGGAGTTATTAAACCGATCGTGAAGGGCTGTTTCAGTGCTAAATTTGCTGCGTAACATAAGCCACCCAGAAATGTCTGTCTGTGCATCTGTCCTTCACAATAAGGGTATATGTGAAGCGGACGCACCAAGTGTAGCATGTGTCATAGTATAATGGTATAATATGCTAACAGGCGTAATTGTGTAATGTATGCAATTGCAATAGTGAAATAGGGCTAATAGTGTAATAGTGTAATGTATGCAACAGTGGTATACATGTGTAAAAGTGTCATAGTGTAATAGGGTCATGGGGTAATATGTGTAATAGCGTCGTAGTGTAACTAGTGTAATATGGTTATATGTATAATAGTGTCATAGTGTAACATGTTTAATAGTGTTATAGTGTAACATGTGTAATAGCGTAATATGTGTAATAGTGTAATAGGGTAATATGTGTAATAGTGTCATAGTGTAACATGTGTAATAGCGTAGTATGCTGATTTTGTAATAGGCTAATACGTGTAATAGTGTAATATATGTGCATTAGGGTAAGAGTGTGATATATGCAACAGTGGTATAGTGTAATTGCCATATTACACTATTGCACATACATTATACTATTACACATATTAGCCTATTGCACTTATTACACATAATACACAACAGCATTATTACCCTATTACACTATACCACCATTGCATATATTGCAAGATTACACTAATTAACATATATAACACTATTACACCTATTAGCATATTGCAATTATTACAAATATTACACTATTACACATATTACCCTATTACACATGTTACACTATGACACTATTACACATATTACCCTATTACACTATTACACATATTACCCTATGACACTATGAGACTATAATACATTACCCTATTACACTTTTACAGATGTTACACTATGGCACATTTACACATATTACCCTATGACACATGTTACACTATGACACTATTACACATATTAAGAAATTACACTATGAGACTATAACACATATTACCCTATTACACTATTACACATATTACCCTGTTACACTATTACAAATATTACCCTATTACAGTATACCACTGTTACATATATTACACTATTAGCCCTATTACACTATTACACCTATTAGCATATTATACCATTATACTATGACACATGCTACACTTGGTGTGTACACGTCACATATACACTTATTGTGAAGGACAGATGTACAGACAGAAATTTCTGGTTGGCTTATGTTCGCAAAATATACACAGCAAATTTAGCACTGAAACAGCCCTTCACGATCGGTTTAATAACTCCCGACCCGTTTCATTAATTGAAAAACTTGAGGTTGTTTATTATAGCAGATACATGTAGGTCCATTACCTGAAAATAGAAGATATGGTGAGTTAAATAGTGAAACGTGCCAAAATGTTACACTTATGGTGCCTCATCACTACGTATATGTTGTAACTCAAGAACCATAGTACATACAGACATGTACTTGAGATCAAAATGTCTGTAATGCCCGACCCCATATTAACGTTCAATACATTTCGAGTTATGACGGAAAAAACACATTTTTGGACGGACATCTTGGATTTTGGAGGCTGCCATCTTGGAATTTTGCAGGGCATGCAGTACTATTAGAAATTGCAGAGTGTGTGTGCCAATTTTCATGCCTGTATCACCATTTGATTGTTCATTCTTGTTCATTTGTAACAAGAATCAATGTTACAAATGTCTTGCTCTCCTCAATCTGTGAAAGTACCTATATGCTGTATCTCACGAACCGTAGGAGATACAGACACGTACTTGGTACGTGTCTGTACCAGGTACGTGCCAACTTTGTATTAACTTTCAATACATCTATGGGGCATAAAATCAATGCATTTCAAGTTATGAAGGAAAAACCACATTTCTGGGCAGACATCTTGGATTTTGGCTGCCGCCATCTTGGAATTCTGTGTGGCCCGAGGTTGATTATTGTTTAGGGTCATATGAAGATCATCTGTGCCAAATGTCATGCTTCTATCACCAAATGAACTATCATGCATTAAAAACACCATTTTTCTGCCTAGCTACTAACCATAACCTTAGTAAAACTTCCTTCGCCCCGCCCTACTAGTAGTAGCTGGCAGATAAAACAAACGCTCCTTCCCAACCCCGCTGCTTTATTTCGGGTGGCAACTGAAAAATCGCAGGAGAGGAGGGGGTCGGTCTGTCGGTCAACATGCTAATACCACTGCCAATGCCCAATGCTAACATGCTAACATTTCATGCTAACATGCTATGCTAACATGTTAACATGCTAATGCTAGCAGGCTATCATGCTGCTGCTAGCTAACATGCTAATGGTAGCATGATAAGACGCTAACATGTGAATGATAGCATGATAATGTTAAAATGGTAACATGCTAATATATTACTGTTAGCATTAGCATTGGTACATGCTAACATGCTAATTGGTACATTGGTACATGCTAACATGCTAATGCTAACATGCTAACAATAGCATGATAATGCTAATATGCTAATGATAGCATGCTAATGTTAACATGCTAATGCTAGTATTAGTATTGGTACATACTAACATGCTAATGCTAACATGCTAATGCTAGCATTACCATTGATACATGCTAATGCTAACATGTTAATGATAGCATGATTATGTTAAGAAGCTAACACGCTACATACATGCTAACATGCTAATGCTAACATGCTAATGCTGACATAGATAGAAAGATACTAACACGCTGGATACATTAGCATGTTAGCATTAGCATGTTAGCATGTTAACATTAGCATGTTAGCATTAGCATGTTAGCATGTTAGCATTAGCATGTTAGCATTAGCATGTTCGTATTAGAATGTTAGCATTAGCATGTTAGTATGTTAGCATTAGCATGTTGCTAGCATTAGCATTGGTACATGCTAACATGCTAACGCTAGCATTAGCATTGACACATGCTAACATGCTAATGCTAACAATTAGAATGTCTAAATAGGGGTATGTCTAAATAGGGGTATGTCTGAGTGGGGGTATGTCTAAATAGGGGGATGTCTGAATAGGGGGATGTCTAAATACCAGCATGTAACCCCCATCCCCACCTCCACGACAGACGTCAGCCTCTCCACTGCCCTCAGCAACTGCTCCTGGTTCTGCAACACAGCTGCCGACACCACCTCCACCCGGTCGCGGTCAGCGACAGGGGCGGCCGCGGGTGCAGAAGCCGTAGCTCTGGAGTTAGCTCTGGTTACAGAGCCACCTCTGGTTCTTACAGAACCAGAGGTTCTTACGGAACCAGAGCTAACTCCAGAGCTAGGTCCGGTTCTTGTGGGACCAGGAGCAGAAGCCGAGGAGGTAGATGGGCCGTCGTCGTCTGGAGGAGGGGATGGGTACATGCGCCTGGAGGGGCCAGAGGAGCTGGTTGTGGCCGCTGTGGAGCGCGTGCGGTGGTGGGACGGCTGCGAGGCCACAGATGAGGCGACTGAGGCGGCGGACTGCGCCGAAAACACCGAGGCTGCATCATCATCATCTAGGAAATGGGGACATTATTTTATCATTATTATTATATTATTATTATTACCCTTATTATGAGAATTGTAACTAAGTTTATTTTGTTTTGTGGGGGAGGGGGAAACTCCATATGTGGTTTCCACACCTTATAATAGAGCATTTTAACAGATTTTTTTTTTTTTGGGTGATCTCTGACAAAAGTGAAATCACTTCCCCTACCTTTAAGATAGATTAAGTGTTAATAAAGGTTAAGCCTATAGTATACATACCATCAGATGCCGGCAACTGCAGATTTAAATTATCGGTGTCCATTCCCTCGGCATCGGGGACGCCATATAATGAAACGTCGCCTATAGAGGATGATCTCATTTTAATGGTATAAAAAAGAAAATATGCACACATGCAATAGAATATGGATATGAAAAAGACTGGACCTACCAATTAGGGAACGGACCCTATCGTCCATCGGCGATGGTGGTGGTGCGTCGCCCGGACCCCCCCCTGTAGCCGTCATTGATCGTCGCTGTCTAGTCAGCCTGCGCTTTACATCAAGTTTAAGGTCTGACCACTTTTTTTTGACTTCCTTCGGTGTCCTTTGTATGTATGATGTAATGAAAAATCAACGAATAGTAGACATAAGTTATACAGTGGTGCAAAATGTGCACAATAAAGTAACTTGGGGCTTGTATGCAGAATGAATTAGAGTCAGCTATATTCATACCTCTCCACAGAACTCACTGAGTTCACTGCTGAGTCACGTTTGATGCCTTTTATGGTATGGAATGGGGCGTGGAAGAATGAAAATGGGATGGTCCTGTGATTTACGATTATTTCCACACGCTGGTATTCCTCTGGGAATGCTCGTGCACGGGCACCTGACGTACGCTACCTCCAGAGGATTACGCTCAGCGTTCTCAGGGTTCTCTGTATTGCTCCGTTGGTTCGAGCGGAGACTGATTACGGGCACTTGGCACCCCCTATCGTTGAATTTGCGTATATTTTCTTTCCTGAATTAGGTCCCATGTGTGTACCTCTCTCCTTACCTGTCATGACTCCATGGCCCTCGCCTGTTTAAACAAGTTCCAAATTAAATAGTTGAATAGTTGAGCTGTAAATCAGACCTACAGTTTGCTGTTCTGATGTCTGGATGAACCTAGAACACATTGTCCACATTGTCAGAGAAAAGTTTTACACATGGTAGTAAAAAGGCTGATAAAGCCTGTAGGTTAACCATTCACATCCTGATATGATTTGACATCAATACTGGGGAAAAGGGGACGAAATAAGCAGTGATTTTCAGACATGTTCATTTCTAGCACTCACAGTTTGAGGTGAATTACGCTACAGACCCCCATATGATGCCACAGGCCACGTGGTTAATGAGCCAGACACGTTTTCATTACGAAATGAGTGGGCAAAACCGTTTTACAGGATCAACACTTATTTGTTGTTTACAGACTGGGTGCATGCTGGTCTGACACCCTGTCGATGTCTATGTATGCATGTCCCTGATTTTGACCATGTTGCTGTTGATTCTGTTGTCTCCCCTTGTCTGTTGCGATCTGTTTGGGAGAAATATCACTTTGATGATCACCGTCCGGGGGAGTAGAAGACAGAGGCAGACAGATTCCTTTTTTTTTTTCTATTCCAACTGTTCAGGTGTGATATAATTTCCACAAGTTGTTTCCATACCCCATTTGCACATTTAATAGATATACAAATGTATATGTTGCACTTTGTCATAATGTCATATAGTATGTATTTCCAGGAGAATAACTGTTTTAATTTGATTATTAGCCACAAGAGAACCAGTTTGCATATTAATTTATTTGTGGCTTCTGAAGCAAGAAAAGCAGTTGCTGGTTAACCAGATAGTTTTCAGAATTGATACAAAGGTTTACAACTTAACCAGCTAGTTTTACATCAATGCAAGTTTTTACCACTTGAATAGATATAGAATGACTTTCCACAATTGTACAAAATCAGAACACAGTTGCACTTAATAAAAAGGTTTACCAGAATAGTTTAACTTCAGTGCAACCGTTAAGTGTCACAAACACTAAAGCTTTGTAACAAGGTGTTTATCCATTTATACTGAGGTCCAGTTAGGGGATGGTCAAGCAATTGACTGCCTGCACATATCAGTAAAATGACCTCTCTGTTTTATCAGGACCATTCATGTACAGTAGCACACAGATAGCACTGGAAATCTTCGGAATACAATACTGTGTGTTACAATCAAAATATGAGATCCTACATCCATAAAAGCATCACAAAAAATCAAACGAAAACATATCAGACTTTTTGTAAGAAATAAACGCATTTGTATTATTAAAAATGAATTGCACTAAATGGCTTTCAATCGCAATGGCATACAGTACATTAGACAGTATGATCAGCAGTGTAAGTGTACGCATGAGTGTAATGCTGTCTGCTGCAGTAATATGTTCAACAATTCAACAGCAAAGGGAATGTCGTACCAAACATGTAGACAATGTACATGTTCGTGTTGATGGTGTGCATTATGACTATATGATAAACATCACAGAGCCTGTATCTCATTGAAATGAGATACAGGAAGGTTGATGACTACTGCATGGATCAGACCTAGAGAGATGGACAGGTCTTCTGAGGAACGTTGATGACCACTGCATGGATCAGGTGTTTCCATTCTGATGATGACCCTCTGTCACGCCCACCTACACTCCTGCAGAGATTACAATGACAACAAGACAGACAGACAGACAGTAGAGAGAGTCATCGCAGTTAGATTTACAGGATCAACACTATACCCTGTGTGGAACCTCACTGTCTCAGCAATATCTGTGAGATGAGGTCCTGCTGTAGTGTGCAAGGTCTGGCAGAGATAGAATCCATCCAAATGCAGTGAAGATCATCTTTTTTCAAAATATTGAGTGCAAAAACTAAAAGAAGTAAACGTTGTCCAAAACATGAGTACTGTCATAACAACCTCAATGTCCATGCCAATAATTGCTGCCACAATATAGAGCTATTTAATTGTTACTGAATGCAATCTATAGCAGTGACTACTGTCACAATATACAAGTATTACTGAACAATCTCTAGTCTATAGCAATGATTACTCTCACAGTATAGAGCTATTTAGCACTGTTTACACACACACACACACACACACACACACACACACACACACACACACACACACACACACACACACACACACACACACACACACACACACACACACACAGAGAGTTGTATTTGAATTGTGCTGTAGATCTCCAAGCTGTTATCATTTTTACTGTAGTGTGTACTTGACCTTGACCTCCTTTTCTGAAAATTAATTAATTAATTCATTCATTCATTCATTAATTAATTAATTAATTTTCATTCATTATAATCACTTACACACACAAAATCACAATGATGTTCTCGTCAGCTGATAACACAGTAGTTCTTATTCGACTCTTTGAACTCATTGAATTCCTCAGCTTGTTTTCTGGCCTCATCTTTGTATTTATTCTCCATCTGCTGCAGTTCATCTTGATGTTCTTTCTTAAGTTTCTCTCGTTCCTCTTCTTCTTGTTTACGTATCTTATCAATTTCTTGCTGAAGCTTTTTTATTTTGCTTTCTTGTTGTTCTCTTCTCTCCTCATCTTCCTGTTGTCTTGTATTCCACCATTCTCTTCTTTCCTGCTCCCATTCGTCTTGTTGCTTCTTCATGGACTTTCTCTCATTTTCCAATGCTGTTTTATCCTTTTCCTCGGCTTCTTTTATCTTTTTTTCCAAGTCCTCAACTTTCTTTTCCCACTCCTTTTCATTAATTTCATCCTGTGTCTTCCTTTCCCTGTCCTCCTCTTCTCTTTTAATACGCTCTTTCTCTCTTTCCTCGCGTTCTTTCTTAACAGAATTCTCCATTTCTTTGAGTTGTATCTCTCTTTTCTTCCTCTCCTTTTCAAATTCATCTTCCTGCTCTTTCATCCTCCCTTCATGAATTCTTTTCAGCTCATTCTCTTTTCTCTTCATTTCATCTTCCTTCTCTTTTAAAATCTTCTCCATCTGTTTTTGGATGGCTGCTTCAGCCTCCTGGAACATCTCTGTGGTGTAACATCCTCCACCATTCTCCTTCACCATCTTCTCAACCTTCATCAGCAGATCATTGACTTGATCTCTATTTTTTTCCTCTTTATTGTTAAAGACATGGTACCTTCCTCCACAGTCAGCAATCAGCCTCTTAAATGAATCATCACACTCCTCTTTGATGTAGTCCTCAATTGACTGATCATCATGCATCAGATTGTCTCCTTTTGTAAAAAGAATGATGGTGAACTTCTTGGAATCCTTTCCAAAGGCCTCCTGGATTATCTTCAGTGTATTTGTATCTTCTCCAGTGAGTCGACCGATCTGTAACACCAACAGGAACACATGAGGTCCTGGAGCCAGCAGACTGATGCATTTGATCATCTCCTGTTGAACCTCCTCCTGGGACAGAGTGGTATCAAACAGACCAGGTGTATCAACTACAACAACTTGGCGTCCGTCTACTTCAGCCTGTTCTTTCCCACAAAACTTGGTGACAGACTTTTGACTGGCTTTGGATTCAAATACTGGTTTCTGATTCAAAATAGTGTTTCCTGAGGCACTTTTCCCACTGCCAGTCTTCCCTACCAGCACGATCCTGAGGGTCTGATCAGGATCATCTGAAATATCAAGAGGCACAGACTTAGTTGTATATTTGTTTGTTTGTGTTTTGTTTTTTATTTGTACATATTGATTGGATTATATTGTTTCATTTCTCCTAATAAACATCGCAAATAAACAAAGTTAAATGAAACAATGAGGTTTATGTTTTATAATGTCTTTAAAATATAAATGTAAATATAAATGAAATTATAAGTCACTAAGTTCATGTGCAAAAGTAAACATAACATACCCTCTTGTTTTTCTTTTTTCTGTTGGAGCATTTTCATTCCATCTTTTCTCTTATCCTTTTCCTGCTGTTCAATTGCCTTTCTCTCTCTCTCCAAGATCTCAACTTTCCTTTCCCACTCCCTTTGTTTCATTTCATCCTGTATCTTTCTTTTCCTGTCCTCCTCATCTCTTCTTTGCTGTTCTTCCTGTTCTTTCTTTCTGAATTCATCCACAATTCTCTGTTTTTCTGCTTCCTCTTCTTGTCTGTGTTTGTCCTCTTCTTTTCTTTTCCTTTCATGTTCTTTTCTTTCATGTTCATCCTGAAGCTTCTTTATTTTCTTCTCTTCTTCTTTTCTTCTCTCGTTGTCTTCCTGGTCTTTGTTATTCAATCTTCGTCTTTCCTTCTCACAGGCATCTTTTTTTCTGTCCTCCTCTTCTCTTTTAACATGCTCTCTCTCTCTTTCCTCACGCTCTTTCTTAATAGAATCCTCCATTTCTTTCAGTTGTGGCTCTCTTTTTTTTCTCTCGTTTTCAATTTCCTCTTCCTTGTCTTTTAAATTCTTCTCCATCTGTTTTTGGATGGCTGCTTCAGCCTTCTGGAACATCTCTGTGGTGTAACATCCTCCACCATTCTCCTTCACCATTTTCTCAACCTTCATCAGCAGATCACTGACTTGTTCTTTGTTTTTTCTATCAACATTATTGAAGACATGGTACCTTCCTCCACAGTCAGCAATCAGCTTCTGAAATGAATCATCACAGCCCTCGATGTAGTCCTCAATGGACTGATTATTACGCTTCAGTGTGTCTCCTCCTGTGAAAAGAATGATGGTGAACTTCTTAGAATCCTTTCCAAAGACCCCCTGGATTAGCTTAAATGTATTTATCTCCTCTCCAGTGAGTTGATCAATCTGTAACACCAACAGGAACACATGAGGTCCTGGAGCCAGCAGACTGATGCATTTGATCATCTCCTGTTGAACTTCCTCCTGTTTCAGACTAGTATCAAACAGACCAGGTGTATCAACTACAACAACCTGACGGCCGTCTACTACAGCCTGTTCTTTCTGGGAAAACTTGGTGACAGATCTCTGACCATCTTTAGATGTAAATAACTTCAGATTCAAAATAGTGTTTCCTGAGGCACTTTTCCCACTGCCAGTCTTCCCTATCAGCACGATCCTGAGGCTCTGATCATCAGGATCACCTGAAATATTAAGAGGAATAAAATTAGTTCTGTGTGTGTGTGTGTGTGTGTGTGTGTGTGTGTGTGTGTGTGTGTGTGTGTGTGTGTGTGTGTGTGTGTGTGTGTGTGTGTGTGTGTGTGTGTGTGTACATACAAACTGAATTATATTGTTTTATTTCTCATGTTATATTGATATTGACAACAAAACAAGGCTATATTGACCAATGGAAGGTTTATTTGTGTAGCCTTCAAAATGTAGATGTTAAATGTTTATGAAGTTTTATATTTTGAAGTTCATTAACCCTTTTGATAAGTAGGAGATGTATACTCATCCTGAATAATTATTTTTGCGCCATGTGTGGAGCCATATGTGTTTTTCTCATTAAGTAATGCACTGTCCTTGGTGTTGAACTGATGCTGAGATGTGTGATTATCTGTTGAGCATGATGGGAACACTGGAAGTGCTCATTGTGTTACATGTCATCTAAGATGCAAATATAATGCATTTTTGACCAAACTCAGATAGGCCTATTGTTAGAGAAAAATGCATATGCCTCGACAGGCATATGCATAGCAAAAGCTAATTTAAATAACAAATTAGTTGATGTACATAGATGCAAGGTCATTGATCTGGCATCCTGTAACATTTTGTGTTTAAAGCTACGAATATTAGGTTCTTAGTTTACTTATGTTTCTAAAAATGACTATTTTATAGCCTGGTTTCCATCATCCGTTCTGTGGATCTGAAATGTCACTTTGCAACTCAGTCTGGCCAGAAGCATATCCCCACAGGTATCATCGTTGAAATGCAGCCGAGGCTTCTGATTGGTCTAGTGTGCGGGTTGAGGACACGGGCGTCGTGGCCATCGGGAGCAGGGCTTTAAACCGGTTCAAAGAACGAAAACCGAAAACCGAAACGAACGGAATTCTAGGGGATTTTTCAAGGAACGGAAACGAAAACGAAAACGTAATGGTCTTCAACTGTTCCGGAACGAAACGTAATTCTGAAATCCACAAAACCGGTTAATAACGTTTTTTTTTTTCGTTCTCAATCAATGATAAATTAAGCTACTCGCAACTATCAAAGTTGCGTTTTTAATAAACACGCATATCGTGACTGTTATATTTACCACCGGCTTTTTCCGAGTCGAAATGTTAGAGCCGGGCCTGCCGAGGGACCGAGGCTGTGCGTATGACTATTGTCATGCAGCACGCAGCGCAGCTAAAAGACCCGGGCCAGCCATTAGAACATAGCAACAGCCCACACGCCAGAACAATGAGGAAATCTAACAGGCACATCATCAGAATACAATGTATTTCCTTGATTTCATATTACAGCGGGCATTTGAATTCCTCTTCCTCCTGCTCGTCCTAAAAAAAATCCACACATCTGGAACCCGCTCCTTTTCTGAGGCTGAGCCATTCAGCAAATAGCCTAAACGAGAATGCGCTCTGAGAAGTAACTGTTCCTTGCGTCCCGTGCGTAATGCGAAACCAAGACAAGACGGTCTTTGTAACACGACGGGTGGTGGTGGGTTAGTTTGGAGACAAAGTTTGCGCGATGGTGATATTTCTCTGACACTGTGCCGCTGGCTGCAGCTGCAGCCTCTCAGTTAGGACGCGCTGAGGTGCTTCTCACTGAGATGCGCAGATTAAAAGGGAGAGCCCAGCTGCGGTCAGATGTTAATTAAGGCTCAACTCCGATACAATTGGAAAGGAATTAAGAATGACTTCTGTCTGTCATAATAACCAATATAGGCTAGTTGATTTCTGTACACAGGCGTCGCACACATAGAGCAAGAATATATGGGAAAACAAAGGTAAATGTTTAATTTTCCCCTTTCCTCCTTTTCCAGAGACATGCATGATCGCCATATAGCCATGCATGCGCGCTGCGGGTGCCGTCGTGATGCAGACAGACAGACAGCGCAATTGCCTTACTGACATCCATAAAATAAAACTCTGCTCTGCTCCTGTGGCAGGGTAATAATGTGGATGAAAATCAATAGTCCAGCGCGCCCCGAGAGCCACGTGCGCTTGATGCAAAACATTACGGAACGATAAGAACGAACATAATTTTTCCGTTCCGAACCGGTTCGAACCGGTTCGGTTTGGTGCTGGAACGATTGCCAGAACGAAAACGTTAAATATAAATCTACCTGAACCGGTTTTGAACCGTTCCTGAAAAATAATTTCGTTTTCAAGCCCTGATCGGGAGCACCGGGACTTTTCCCGGTGGCCCGCGCCACTTAGTGGCCTGGACGGGGTCCAAAAAAAAAAAAAGGTTTTCTTTGAAACGTCCAGGGCAGGCCAGAGCGGCAGGCCCAGGCCAGCCCAGGCCAGGCAAACTAGTGTTTCTTTCTCCTTCCAAAAATAAAAGGTGTCCTAGTACTACAGAGTTTAGTTGAGCAGTGTAAGTGACTGATTGTAACCTGATATCTTGCACCTGCATGATGCGCCGGACCGGAGAGAGCGAGTCAGTGAGAGGCAGCGCTACAGCTCCCAGCTGGTCTGGGATCAGTGGGGGACACCCCCCTGCCTGTCGCTTAGAGCATAGACAGAAATAGTTACGCAAACTCGGTTCACTTCATGGGGCCAGTCCAATGGAGGCTGTTCTATATAGACTTCTATTGAAAAAGGGGACGAGGTCGTCATTCAGGCTGCATGATCAGCGCCCGAGCGCACAGTTTCTGACCCCTCAATGTCAGTTCTATTAGATGGCTCTGCCTCTGCTGCAGAAGCATGACTGTCGCGTGTCGAGTGAGAAGGAGGAGGAGGAGGAGGAGAGCAAGAGGCAATTGATCAGATTGACGACTAGAAAGCAAAAAAGTAAACAACGGTCAACGGATAATGGATAAGAAAAGGAGGAAAGGTGGGGCTTTACGAGAGAGGGACAAGAGGCTCTTGAAGAAGAAGGGGCAAAATGTTATAAATTAATGTTTGGCAGGCTCCCTCCTCTCCCCCAAAGCCAGCCGTCGTTATCTGACAAAGACGTGCAACCACCATCAACAAGTAAGTAGTAGTAGTAATCACAACACACACTGCTGCGAAGTGAGAGCTGAGAGGATAACATACTATATTAAAACCAATGGAAAATATTGTTTTTTCGGGGACATATGTGCTCATTTCAGATTTGATAAATGGGCTGCCTATAGTAGGCCTACGAAAATGTATTGCATCTTAATGCATGTTTTGTATGTTCTTGTGTGTGTGGTGGCCAGTGTTGCCAACTGCCAAAATCCAAAATGCACTAGTGGCACTTCAGAATGTATTAGAATGCACTAGATGCTTGCCTGGAAGGTGTGTAGACTTGGGATAATTCACATGAGGAATATTTTTAATTCTTGAGAGTGTAAAAATGAAACCAAATGGACCCGCAAGGGTCCATTTGGTTTCATTTTGTATGCTTTTGGTGGTGTGCACCCAGGCAAGAGGTCCAATTTAACCAAAGCACTTCCACTTGTTTTTTTTTGCTTCTAAGGGAAACCTCAATCTGACTCTGATATGCAGTACCTAGACATAGACCTGCCTTTAGGCAGGTATATAGGCAGGTATATATGTTGTAGTCAGATGCCAGTGTGAGCAACTGATCAGTCTGTGATTTTTATTATTATCATCACTATTGCTATTTTCTTGTTATTATATTATTACTATTACTGTTATTGTTGCACACCATCTGCTTGTCTGTGTATTTTTGGTGGTGTGCACCCAGAGAAGGAGGTCCAATTTAACCAATGCACTTCCACTTGTTTTTTTGCTTGACTCTGCATGACTCTGATATGCAGTAGGCTACCTTTTTTAGATATCCAGTGCCTTTAGGCAGGTCTAGGCAGGTGTCCAGGGCTTCTTTGGTCTAATGTTGTCCAATGTAGAAGCTTATTTTGTGCATCTTTTAAAGGATAAGTAATATTTATCGAGAATCGCCATTTAGTGACGAACAATGGTAATGCACAGGTCCGTTTGAAAATAAACCTTTAAAGGCACAGTAGCCTTTAAAGGTTTTCCCACTTTTGCGAGGCGAGCACGCCGCCGGGGGGGGGGGGGGGGGGGGGGGGGGGGTGTTGTGGCCTGGCAAAAGGCAAAGTCCAGATGGCCTGGCCAAGCCCACTCCGCCCCTGGTTGAGGAAAAACACCAGTATATTGTTGTATCAATGCGTGCAATGTCCTGTTAATTCACTAAACTATGACGGTTTACTGGGTAGTTTTTTACTCTCAGGCCTTGAGCAGAGTTATTTTCATCAACAGTGAGAGATTATGAAATGCGAGTCAAGCAGCCTCTGTCCAGACTGAGTTGCAAAGTGACATTTTTAGATCTGCGGAATGGAGCAAATCAGGATGGAACCCAATGTTCTATTTCTATGTATGTGATATATTAGCACCTGTCGTTCTTGCTTATTGTGAGTTGTTCTGGAGTGTCTAACTGTTGGTAAATGTGTAAATTGTAGCGATCAAGTGCATAGTTGTTGCTATAGAGGCTGCAAATGTGAGTAGGAGTTTTCCAACCACGCCTAAAGAATAATTAGCATCCACAGACATGTTAAAGGGATAGTCAAGTTAAGCTGTATGAAATACTTGCAATTAATAATGTGGTGTCCACTGTATTCATTGATTTCCAGAGTCCCATGGTGGGAGTTCTGGTTTTGGTGAAATATGAAGTAGTTCCGGTTAATTTTAGGGGGTCACTGGGGCCACGCAGTGAAAGTAAATGAATCCAAAAAACGAACTTGCTTTATGTTGTTGACATCTTTTCTAAAATATTAGCACATCCTTCATTTATTTTTGACTCCTCTATCACAGGGAACTGTGATGTATTTTGTGTCCATATCAGTATCACTACGCTCAAAAAGTAGTTCCATGTGATAGGGGAGTCATAGATGAATGAAGGAGGTCCTAATATTTTCGAAATATAATACAAATTACATTAGTTTTGTGGATTCATTTACTTTCATTGCATGGCCCCAGGGAACCCCACAAAATGACTGGAGCTACTAAATGACCAAAACCAGAGCAGAGCAGTTTAAAAGCATGTAAACCCATGTCATAGTGAGGGAATATTAATTGGAAATAAGAACTATTTAATAGAAGTATATAGAATAACTATAGAATTATTGTTTTAAAATGTTAGGTGATTTTATTAGCTAATTGTGAACACTCAAGACAGTTTTGAAGTTTGATATCAATATCAGGTTGCTTGTTTCCCCCATAACGTTAGAAAGTAATGTCCTTACAAGTTCTGGATTTTTCCAACTTCTTTCCATCATCCTGCAGTTTGGTGATGAGTTTGTCTTGTAGTATGATCTTCTCCATCTGGGCTTTGATAAACATTTCTCTTGTGAAACAAAGTCCCTCCAGTGGACTCATCTTTTCCACAGCATCCAACAACTCAGGAACTTGCTTGTTGTTCTTAATGTTGAACACAGTGCATCGGTCTGCATAGCTCTTACACAGCTCCTTAATGTCTTTGTCTTGATCTACAAAGTTGGTAAAAGCTGGATCATTTGGATCAGATTCTACAGTCAACAGAACCATGGTGAAGTCATTGATCTCAGAGGTGAATACATCCTGGATGCTCTGTAACTCTGCCTTGTCTTCATCAGTGAGAGGACCAAGAGGAACGGCCAACAGGAAGGCATGCACACCCTCAGGATCACAGAGAGAGACACATCTCAACGCATTGTGAAGCATTGCTTCAGATGATTCATCCAAGGAAGGCAGTTCCACCAGGGTCACTGAGCGACCAAACACCTCTGCCTGTCTCTTCACACACTCTGTAGGGGAACTAGACCCTGAGTTGGACTGGATCTGACCCAGAATGGTGTTGGCTGTGGAGGTCTTCATTGGTCCTTTTGGGCCACACAGAACCAGGTTCAGAGGGTTGGATAGTATCATCTTGTCGTTACCTTTAACGGATGTAAGGTGTCTTCCTTTGTTTTCTCTCACAATGTTCTCCATCTTCTCCATCAGTGATGGAATGTTATTTCCAGTAATACTGTAAAGTATTCTCCTAGTGTCTGAAATAAGTTGTTTTACAATGTGATTTGGTGGAACCTTATCTGTTTTGATGAAAAAGAAGTTACTCCAGTCCTCTTGATGAAACAAACTCATGATTAACTTCAATCTTTCTCTGTCTTCCTCAGTAAATTCATTAGGTTTCAACAGTAGCAGGAATACATTTGGTCCAGGTGGACAATCAGATGCACAGATCTCTTCTATTTCTTGTCTTACAGATCCAACAGATTGACTGAACAGGTTTGTTGTTTTCACTACTCTGACAGACCTTCCATTCCATTCTCCATAAGCTACCTGCTTGGTTGAACTTCTAAGCAATGAAAACTGTTGATTTCTGATGATTGAGTTGCCAAATGCAGCCTTTTTGTAGTCTCTTTTCCCAAGAAGCACAATTGTGAGTCCAGAATCTAAAAAAAAAGGCAAAAAAGTTTAAAAAATAGACATTACTAATAATAATAATAATAATAATAATAATAATACATTTGAAATATATTGTATTAATCATAATGATGCATTCACAATAATCCACAATAAGTTACATAAAACATACCTGTGTGGTTTTCTTTTTCCTGATGAAGCCGTTTTATTTCATCTCTTCTCTTTTCATCCTCCTGCTCCCAGGCCTCTTGTTGTTTTCTCATTTCCTCTCTCAATGTTTTACTCTTTTCTTCATATTCCTTTCTCTCTCTCTCCAAAGCTTCAACTTTCTTTTTCCACTCCCTTTGTTTCATTTCATCCTGTATCTTCCTTTTCCTGTCCTCCTCATCTCTTCTTTGCTGTTCTTCCTGTTCTTTCTTTCTGAATTCATCCACAATTCTCTGTTTTTCTGCTGCCTCTTCTTGTCTGTGTTTGTCCTCTTCTTTTCTTTTCCTTTCATGTTCTTTTCTTTCAAGTTCAAATTCATCCTGAAGCTTTTTTATTTTCTTCTCTTCTTCTTCTCTTCTCTCTTTGTCTTCCTGTTCTTTTTTATTCCATCTTTCTCTTTCCTTCTCCCAGGCCTCTTTTTGTTTTCTCATTTCTTCTGATCGTACATTTTTCTCTCTCTCAGAGGCTTCAAGATTTTTTTCTAGTTCTTTCTTCATCTCCTGCAGAATTCCCTTTTGTTTCTTTTCGTCTTCTTGTCTCTTTTGTTCCTCTTCTCTTCTTTTCTGCTCATGAGTTTGTTTTAACAGATCAAGTTCTTCCTGTCTTCTTACATTATTTTGTTCTTCTCTTCTCTCTTCATCTTCCTGGTGTCTTTTATCCATCCATGCTCTTCTTTCCTTCTCCCAAGCATCTTGCTGTTCTCTCATTTCTTTTCTCTTCAGTTCCAACTCTCTGTCCTTTTCCTCTGAAACATTTTGTTTCTCTCTCTCCAAGGTCTTGAATTTTTCATTCCACTCGTTTTGTTTCATTTCTTCCAATTCTAAACGTATTTTGTTCTCTCTTTCCTCACACTCTCTCTTAAAAGAATCCTCCATTTCTTTAAGTTGTATCTCTCTTTTTTCCCTCTCCTTTTCAATGTCATCTTCCTGCTCTTTACTTTTTTTCGTCATCGTTTTCTTTTCTTCTTCATGAGTTCTTCTCATAACCTCCAACTCTCTTTTCATTTCATCACCCTCTTCTTTTAAAGTCCTCTTCTCATTGTCCAACGCCGCAACTGTCTTTTCCCACTCCCTTTGTTTCATTTCATCCTGTATCTTCCTTTTCCTGTCCTCCTCATCTCTTCTTTGCTGTTCTTCCTGTTCTTTCTTTCTGAATTCATCCACAATTCTCTGTTTTTCTGTTGCCTCTTCTTGTCTGTGTTTGTCCTCTTCTATTCTTTTCAATTCATGTTCTTTTCTTTCATGTTCAAATTCATCCTGAAGCTTTTTTATTTTCTTCTCATCTTCTTCTCTTCTCTCTTTGTCTTCCTGTTCTTTTTTATTCCATCTTTCTCTTTCCTTCTCCCAGGCCTTTTTTTGTTTTCCTAGTTGTTCTAATCCTACATTTTTCTCTCTCTCAGCAGCTTCAAGTTTTTTCTCCCACTCCACTTGTTTATTTTCCTGTTCTTCCTTCTTTTTTCTGTCCTCCAGTTCCCTTTTTTCCCGTTCTTTCTTCATCTCCTGCAGGATTTCTTGTTGATTCTTTTCTTCTTCTTGTCTCTTTTGTTCCTCTTCTCTTCTTTTTTGCTCACGAGTTTGTTTTAACAGATCAAGTTCTTCCTGTAGTCTTCTTACTTTATTTTGTTCTTCTCTTCTCTCTTCATCTTCCTGGTGTCTTTTATCCATCCATGCTCTTCTTTCCTTCTCCCAAGCATCTTGCTGTTCTCTCATTTCTTTTCTCTTCAGTTCCAACTCTCTATCATTTTCCTCTGACGCCTTTTGTTTCTCTCTCTCCAAGTCCTTGAGTTTTTCATTCCACTTGCTGTGTTGTTTTTTGTCCTCCTCTTCTCTTTTAGCCCACTCTCTCTCTCTTTCTGCTGCCTCTCCTTGTCTACGTTCGTCCTCTTCTTTTCTTTTCCTTTCATGTTCTTTTCTTTCACGTTCAAATTCATCCTGAAGCTTTTTAATTTTATTCCCTTCTTCTTCTCTTCTCTCTTTGTCTTCCTGGACTTTTTTATTCCATCTTTCTCTTTCCTGCTCCCAAACATCTTGTTGTTTTCTCATGATCTTTCTCTCATCTTCTAACAATATTCTGTCCTTTTCCTCTGCTTCCTTTCTCTCTCTCTCCAAGGTCTCAACTTTCCTTTCCCACTCCCTTTGTTTCATTTTATCCTGTATCTTCCTTTCCCTGTCCTCCTCATCTCTTCTTTGCGGTTCTTTCTTTCTGAATTCATCCACAATTTTCTGTTCTATCATTTCTTTTCTCCTGAGTTTGAACTCTCGACCCCTTTCCTCTGACACTTGTTTCTCTCTCTCATAGGTCTTGAGTTCAGCATATAGCATAGTGATGAGTTTGTCTACTTGTTGGATCAGGGCACTGATAAACTTTTCTTTTGTGAAGCAAAGTGGTCTACCGTCCAGGGGCTCCATCTTTTCCACAGCATCCAACAACTCAGGAACTTGCTTGTTGTTCTTAATGTTGAACACAGTGCATCGGCCTGCATAGCTCTTACACAGATCCTTAATGTCTTTGTCTTGATCTACAAAGTTGACAAAAGCTGGATCATTTGGATCAGATTCTACAGTCAACAGAACCATGGTGAAGTCATTGATCTCAGAGGTGAATACATCCTGGATGCTCTGTAACTCTGCCTTGTCTTTATCAGTGAGAGGACCAAGAGGAACGGCCAACAGGAAGGCACGCACGCCCTCAGGATCACAGAGAGAGACACATCTCAACGCATTGAGAACCTTTCCTTCAGATGTTTCAAAAAAGGAAGGCAGTTCCACCAGGGTCACTGAGCGACCAAACACCTCTGCCTGTCTCTTCACACACTCTGTAGGGGAACTAGACCCTGAGCTGGACTGGATCTGACCCAGAATGGTGTTGGCTGTGGAGGTCTTCACTGGTCCTCTTGGGCCACACAGAACCAGATTCAGAGGTGGTTTGGATTTTGGTCTCGTCTTGACATTACCTTTATCAGAGGTATGGAATCTTCCTTTGCTTTCATTCACAATATTCTCCATCTTCTCCATCAGTGCTGGAATTTGATCTTTGGTCATCTTGTAATGTCTTCCTCCACAGTCTTCAACGGTCAGTTTTACAGCCTCCAGGGTGTTTGGTTGAGACCCATCTGTTATGATGACAATGACGTTGTTAAAGCCCTCTTGATGAAACAGATCCATGATGAACTTCAGTGTGTCTCTGTCCTCCTCAGTAAAGTCATTAGGCTTCAACAGCATCAGGAATACTTTTGGTCCAGTTGAACAATCAGATGCACAAATTTCATCAATTTCTTGTTTCACTTTTCCAACGGGTTGACTGAAGAGATTTGTGGTTTTCACTACTCTAACAGACTTTCCGTTCCACTCTCCATCTGCCACCTGTTTTGTTTGACTTTGGCTGACATTGAGCCGTCCAGTCGACGAGAAATCTTGCTTTTTGATGATTAAGTTGCCAAGTGTTGCCTTTTTGTTTTCACTTTTTCCAAGAAGCACAATCCTGATTCCAGAGTCTGCAAGAACAAACAAACCATCACACACATTGTAAAACAACCTATAATTACTTTTTAATTACAAGGTCAAGTATTGTATTACTTAGATTATTGACAATGATCCGTGTATTGTAATTATAATGTTATTTTAGGTGTTAACATGACTACAAAACCCAGAAAACACCTCACACACTTTAAACTATAATGTGTTCTTCAGTTACTTAGCCCCAGTCCATATACTAATTGCTGGATATCATTGTTTATCCTTTGCCACAACATTTTAACAGTTTGTCTTAAGTACTTGTAGGTTGCCTTATGAAACCTGATTGATATCACTTAGCTCCATCCCCTCTTATTTGATAGTTCATGTATTCTGCTATAAAGTGTGAGTCATGTCAGGGCTTCGTCCACACCAACCAGGTTAAATGAAAGGATTCATTTAACTTGTTAAGTTAACTTGTTAAGTTAATGTTTTAATTCCGCCTGATATTACATACCCAAATTAAATCTGTCAACTATAGGGCCTGCAATCTGTGTAGTGGTAGCATCCACCAGAACATAGTGATGGCAGATATAAGATAGCAGAAATTATATTTTTTCACCTCTGCCTAACAACAACAACAAAAACAAAAGTTTTAGGAAGAATAACAGCACCATTTATCCCATTTACTGGCAGGCTGTACTGTGACATAGCCTACTGTGTTTCTACAACTTGTGACCTTTTGTTCCTTCAATTATGGTGTCATAGAACTCATGCAAAACAATTTTACAAATATATTCATCATAGTTGTACTAGAAGCACTCCAAGATTTACATAGCAAATGTGCTCAAAGTGTGCGAACTGTGTGTCACTCTGCACCATGGTGGGGACATAGAGCTGTAAGGGCTATTTGGTGGGTCAATGTGTGAATGTATTGCACTATGTAACTAAATCCACAAATGCAAGGCCCGCATGTACAAGCTAAGTATATATACACACACATACAAAAATATTTTGTAGGAATGAAAACTGTGAACAAAGCAAATGGGTTATTTAATGATTGGCACAAACTTGCGATGTGATGTTTGTTCAGACGAAGTTAGGAGAAGTGAAGGCAGTTCGGGTGACTATGGTAGAAGTGGATTGCAGTTATCAAGTGCTTTTGAAATAAAAGTCAGAGGGCTCCTTTAAGTGTGGAAAGGAAAAAAATGAGCTGCACATTGGAGATGAGTGGGCCAACTATTCATTGCAAAGGCAGCCACTACACAGAGTCAACATGTTTTCCTAAAAGAATGAGCAAAGTAAGTGTCAGACAGCAGGGTTAGAACTGAAGTAAGTGGAAAGGGCACATTATTATCCCCTGCTTCAGGCAAAAATATATAATATTTTATGAGACCACTAAAAATGTGTTTTAAACAAGAAATGTCATCTAAATTATTTCATGAATGGGGCGTGGCATGGAGGTGATCAACCTGTGGTACTGTTGAGGTGTTATGGAAGCCCAGTTTTGTTTGTGCTCAGGGACAACAGATGGAAATTAGCTTTGGCTAACTCTCAAAACTGATGTGTTGATTAATAACCACTGTCCCTGTCAAATAAATAAATAAATAAATCGAATAGTAGCTCAGGCTGCCATGTATTCTGGGGTTAATTAGAGGACAATACCATTCAGATAAACGTAAGGAGCTGTCCCAGGAATTGTTTACTCACCACCATGTGCTGCTTCAGCCATAATGTCTCTCTGCTGGTCACACACCCAGGAAAGATCACCTTACACTGTTACACTGGAAATACATGGAATAAGGAGATTAACACCCAGGAAAGATCACCTTACACTGGAAATACATGGAATAAGGAGATTAACACCCAGGAAAGATCACCTTACACTGTTACACTGGAAATACATGGAATAAGGAGATTAACACCCAGGAAAGACCACCTTACACTGTTACACTACATGGAATAAGGAGATTAACACCCAGGAAAGATCACCTTACACTGTTACACACACTGGAAATACATGGAATAAGGAAGGATATTAACAAGGTGCAATCACAGAACACAATATGTTGATAGCTACATAAAAACATTAATTATCACTACTCATAAATTCATCATCTTCCAGATAATGTGGGCACACACTTTTGGAGCATCCTTTTAAAAATATCCAAGGACGGTGCAAATATCAAGCAAAAA
Source organism: Benthosema pterotum (assembly GCA_039105355.1). Lineage (NCBI taxonomy): Eukaryota > Metazoa > Chordata > Actinopteri > Myctophiformes > Myctophidae > Benthosema > Benthosema pterotum. The sequence goes on from CM076981.1 coordinate 15,539,593, forward strand.
TGATTAGAAAATTAGATGTACATCTACTAACTTACAGTATTTATGTTTATTGTTCAGGTGAACCCATATGGAAAATATTTTATATGCGAACTCTTGAAAGTGGCCTCTTTCATGTGAGAGATTAAAGTTAATATAAGTACAGTATAGTATTTCTTTGTAAAGTGAAACATATATAAAAGATATATCATTTTGTGATTTATAAAAATTATATGACATTCAAAAACATTGTAAACCATATATAATTTGTAATTTATAAAAAATAATATATGACATGTAAAACAGATATAAGATCAATAGTATTTTTCTTGTAAAGTGGCTTGTATGAAAGATGCCACTTTTAAAAATTCGCATAGAAAGTTTTTTTTTTTTTTTTTTTTTTCATATGGGAAGTCATTTAACCTTCAATTGACTAATTCAATCTAATTGTGCAACGCTTTTTACTAATTATGCATCGCTTTTACATCTCAATGTGGCCTTTACTGGTTAAATAATGTGTCAATAGTGGTAGGTAGGTACAGGTACACGACTCAAACTATTGGACATTTTGCCCCAGAGATTCATGCTGAAGAATCCTCTTTGTCCTATGAACAACCTGAGTGCTGGTATTTCATCTAATCACCCCAACACTCTTTTACTGTGTCTGGTAGATCTGCTAATGCTCATTAAAATCATCTTACAATAATAATACAATTCACACTCATACAGTTTATATATTTAAAATTATTCAAATGTGTCTCCTTACCTGTCATAACTCCACAGTCCTGGTCTGTGTAAACATCAGAATTCAACAGTTGAATGTGTTGTTCTAGTTGAACTGTAATCAGACCTACAGTTTGCTGCTACGATGTCTGGATCAACCTTCAACACAATGTTGGATAAAAGTTTTATAGATGGCAATAAAAGTGTTGCTGATTAACTGGTGAGTCAGCCTGGCAGGGACACAGAGTGGTTAACCATTCACATTGTGAGCTGATATGATTGACATCAATACTGGAAAAAATAATTACTGTACCATCACCCGTTTTCATTTTAAGGGCCCCCAGTTTGACCTGAATTAGGTTATCTCTGAGACACATTTGACACCACAAGTGGTGCTTCAAATAAATGCGACAAACAACCTTAGGAGATGCACACACACACATACATGCGCACACACACGCGCACGTGCACACACACACACACACACACACACACACACACACACACACACACACACACACACACAAAATTATATATGATGCTGTCATTCCATCACATCTACAATGCAACATTTTACAAATGCCATCTGCATTTTTATTTAAGGGCCTTACCCGTTGTGAATACTACAAATGATGTACTGTGTGGGTAATGTGATGTCACCAAAGATGCAAGTATTTTGATGAAGGACAAGGATTGCTTTAATGCACACTTTTGCACAGACCCTGCAATGGCAGTCATAAAGTCATGCGTTTTTTGCTATTTGCTTTGCCCCCTGTGGCCAAAAAGGGAATTGCCAATGTTAATCGAATGGGGAAATTTAATGCACCAATAAATTCATCATTCTATTGGAGGGTTTGACCTCCCCCAAATTTTCTGGACACACCGCTTCGCATGGGCACACACACACACACACACACACACACACACACACACACACACACACACACACACACACACACACACGCATTGGAGCTTGTACATCATATATTTTTTTCCTAGATTATTTTTTTCAAATGTTCAAATCCTGTACAGGAAAACGGCATATTTTGGACATAGTTCACATGGTGATTAATCATGATTAAGTTAATTTTGAAGCAGCGATTTTTGATTACATTTTCCAATCATGAACTGACAAGAGTCTTGTTGAGTTCACAATCCTTTCTAAAGTTGATTACATTTGCAGTAGTATAAATATGCCTACATTACAAAGCCCAGAACCAATCATGTGGTCACAAAGTCACATGTGGTGAATTCTGAGAGTTGCCAAATAAGGGAAAATAAATGAAGTCCATGTTTATAGCTATTTATCGTCTCTATGTCCTCTTTGTGTTGTCACAGGTGTGAAGGAAGCTCACCAAAGATAGTTTGGTTAGCGTTTCCCTCTGCATCGACATTGCAACTCCTGCTTTAAAGGTAGGGGAAGTGATTTCACTTTTGTCAGATATCACCCAAAAAATATTTTTTTTTTTGTTAAAATGCTCTATTATAAGGTGTGGAAACCATATATGGAGTTTTCCCCTCCCCCACGTTAGCAGAGGAGCTAATAAAAGTTCCCCAGGTCACCACAATTCTCCTCCAATCAGGAGAGAGCAGCAGGTTCACATAGTGTAGCTACTGTTGGGGGCCCCTAGTGCACCAGGCTGGTAGTACACCATGAATTTCAAATCACTTCCCCTACCTTTAAGAGTTGTTAGTTTGCAACAATGCACATTAATAGAGAGAATATTAAAAGAACATGGAAACTGAACTTAAGCTTGATGTATTTCATAGAAACATATTAGCTGGTGTTCTTCACAGAATTTGAACAGCATTGTGGTTTACTTTCGGACATGCCAAACAACAAAATGTAGTTCAAAAGGTTATCTTTGAGTGAAGACTAACCCGCCTTGTCATCTATGTACTGCTGAAAATTTACATCATGTGTATGGGATTTCAGTGAGAAACCCCCGAATGTGTGACAGCGTTGCCACGGTGACAAACGACGCCATCAGCTGCACCATGCCGGAGAACTTTGAGACGCACCCTTGGTTGTGGTCTATATGACAAACATCATAGTAGAAATGATGCCGCCACCGCACCTCCCTGGCAATCATCACTAGAAACGGCTCATTCACATATGAGTATAAAAGTTAAGATGCGCGTCACAGAGACGTTTCGGGCAGTGGCGGAGCCAGGATTTCTTTTTTCCCTGGGCATGGGGCTGTTTGCCTCGGCAATTGGACCTAACCCTCGACCCCCCCCCCCCTTCCCTCTGTAGTTCCCTTAGCAAAGAATTAGTCAAAGAAAAAATACAACACAACAATCTGTGTGGGTGATGATGCACTGGCAGTCTACAGAGATAGAGATTATTACTGAGATTATTTTAAATTTTGAATAAACCACTATAACTAACTAAATGATGAATACACCAGCTTAAACTCACTTTCTCTCATTTCACTTTCTCTCTCTGGAGTGTCCGAGGGGTGGATTAGCTGCACTGTCCGATATACTGTAGGTTACTTCTTTATGTTGCTGTGGTCAGTCGGTGAAGCTGCTACAGCTCCCCCCTCAAGTGATCGATCCCCGCAACAAACTTTTTCCCTTCTCTTCACTCACTCGTGTACTTATGACTGATGCAGCTCAGCACTGCTCACGGCATTGTGCAGTATCAGACAGGCAGTGCTTATCAGCTATTAACTGACTGAGTGAGAACCATATAGAGAGAATAGTGAAAGACATGATGCAGCTCATCACTGCGCAGTGCGTACGCAGCTGCAGAGTTGGAGCTGCTCAGCATTGTGCAGGCGTTGCCCATGCATGCCCACTCGTAGATCCGCCCCCTGGTTTCGGGTGGCAAGAAAACTTACCATACACCCAGGCCACTGTTCAACATAAAAGTACAGTTTAAATGTCACTTTCTTCTTATCAGGCAAACAGGATCAGAGCTGGACACGGTGAGGCAGAGGAGAGGTGGAGGAAGGAACTCCCCTGACAAGCAGAGCACGAGTCCACTGAACAAAAATGAAATGGACTGACTGGACATACAGTATATGCATTCTGAGAGAGAAAGAAAGAGTAAAGATCTAAGACCTAAGAGTGATGTAGGATACTCCCCTGTCTTTGTAGTAAGAACAGCATTAGTCGCTAGACACTGTTACAATATTTTTTCTATATCTTGCATACATGGTCATATTGATTGAAACAGCCACGTTTGTGATTGAAACAGCCACGTTAAAACGCATAGAATAGACTAAGTGAACACGCCACTATTACCTCTAACCTTAGTGAGCTCTGAAACCAACTCAATAACATGATAACAAATTAAGAACATCATTACAATTCTTAAAAAGTTGAGCATCTGTCTAATCTACAAACCCATGATATGTCACAATGTGAGATGTTAGCTTTTGGATTTGCCATTTTAGGTGAAGACATTTGGTTTAGACAGGAGAGTAAAAAACAGAGGGTTTTACTACTAGTTACAGATTTTTTCTTTCTTTCTTTCTTTCTTTCTTTCTTTCTTTCTTTCTTTCTTTCTTTCTTTCTTTCTTTCTTTCTTTCTTTCTTTCTTTCTTTCTTTCTTTCTAACAACATAAAAACATTCCCAAAATGCAACAGACATATTACACTGTATATGTTGCATCTTGTCATTGTTGTCATATCATGACGATCCACAAGAGCAAGATCCATTATGCATATTAATTTATTTATGAATATGCAAAAAACAAAAAAAAAAAAAAAACAGTTGTTGGTTAACCAAATACAGAATCAATAAAAAGGTTTACAATTTAAGCAGATAGTTTTACATCAATACAACAGATTGCCACTTAAATACTGTATGTAGATATACAATGGTTCACTTAACTAGATAGTTGTGTAAATGAATACAAACCACACTTAACATACAGTAGTTCAATACAAATTCACTAAATGCAAACAGATAGGGTTGTAAATCCACAAAAAAAAAAAAAAAAAATCAAACAAACATAAATCATATGCATTGAAACACCAGGTTTTTCTGGTGTATGAGTGTATTGCTGTCTGGTGCAGCAATGTATATTATATATAATGTAGCTATATTACCTAAGACGCCTAAGACAGAGAAAGCGACCTCGCCCTTTAACAGAGTATGATGAGGTCATATCTAGATACTGAGGGCTCCATTTTCGTCACACACTAAGGGCTCCATTTTCGTTACATGCTAAACCCCTTATGCCATATCCCTTATTTCATTTTCACTACTTTGAAAAACTTTTTTGGACTATTTCAACATGTCAATCTATTAACACGTTGTGAGCTAGTAGACTGGCCATTTGAACTACTGAGAAATGTTTTTTTTTAATAGTTTAAAAAGGCAAAGAAGTTAAGGGATAAGGGGTATAGCGGTGACGAAAATCTAGGCCTAAATCCCTTATCCCAAATCCCTTATTTCGTTTTTACTATTTTGAAAAACTTTTTTGAATATTTCAACATGTCAATCTATTAACACGTTGTGAGCTTGTAGACTGGCCATTTGAACTACTGTTTTTTTTTTTTTTTTTTTTTTTTTTTTTTATAGTTTAAAACCGTCTCACTTTTGCTGTTACAAACTGACCCTGGCCTGCCATCAGAGAATGGAAAAGTTATGTGGCCCCCACTGTAAGCGAATGTGTATTATTGCAAAATCATCAAGATGTTCTGATTTTAAAGAAAAAAATGTTTTCTCTTTCTTACTCCTTTATTTTCATAAATCAAATCTTTCCCATGGCTATGACTGGAAGCAACAATGGAGGACTGGTCTGAGGACAACCTAGAGAGATGGACAGGTCTTCTGAGGAACGTTGATGACCACTGCATGGATCAGACCTAGAGAGATGGACAGGTCTTCTGAGGAACGTTGATGACCACTGCATGGATCAGACCTAGAGAGATGGACAGGTCTTCTGAGGAACGTTGATGACCACTGCATGGATCAGACCTAGAGAGATGGACAGGTCTTCTGAGGAACGTTGATGACCACTGCATGGATCAGGTGTTTCCATTCTGCTGATGACCCTCTGCCACGCCCACCTCCACACCTGTGGAGAGGAGACAGACAGACAGACAGACAGACAGACAGACAGACAGACAGACAGACAGACAGAGTGCAGAGAGTCGTCACATAATGACTTACAGAGTAGTTTTACAGGATTAAAACTTACTTAACTTTGATAGATCAATAGCTACTGTTCCAGGATCAATAAAATAAAGTCAATAAAATCAATCATTCTACATACTGTGTGGTGCAGATTATGGGCTCCATTTTCGTTACCGCTAAACCCCTTATCCCTTAACTTCTTTGCCTTTTTAAACTATTTAAAAAAACATTTTTCAATAGTTTAAATGGCCAGTCTACAAGTTCACAATGTGTCAATAGATTGGCACTTTGAACTATTCCAAAAGGGTTTTAAAAATAATAATAAAAAAATGATAAGGGGTTTAGGATAAGGGGTTTAGATGGTGACAAAAATGGAGCCCAAAGTTTCTGTATCATTCTGATTTTTTTCTGAGGACAGGTTTTATTTTTTACTGTCATTGCATATCTGTTCCAGAAAATTTGATACAACGTATTATAACTGCTTACCTAAGATTTTGATGCAATGATCTCAGCTTTGAATACAGCCCTTCTTGTTCTTCGCCTCTTCCAGTTCTTTGAGATGTTTAATCTTCAGCTCTTCTATTTCACTTTCTTTCTCTTCTATTTCCTTACTTTTCTCTCCTACTTCCTCCCTCAGTACACTCTCCTTATGACTCGAAAGATCATATTTCATTTGACCCTGTTTCAATTCTGCGTTTTGTTTCTGTTGTAGTTTACGCATTTCATTTTCTTGTTTTTGTATGAGATAGTCCATCTCCTTCTGGTATTTTCCTTCGAACTCATTGAACATCTCAGCTTGTTTTCTGGCATCATCTTTATATTTCTTCTCCATCTGCTCCAGTTTTTCTTGATGTCCTTTTGCAAGTTTCTCTCTTTGCTCTTCTTCTTCTTGTCGTATCTTTTTTTTTGCCTTCTCATGTTTTTCTCTTTCTTCATCAATTTCTTCCTGGAGCTTTCTTATTTTCTTGTGCTGTTCTTCTCTTCTTTCGTCATCTTCCTGTTGTCTTTTCTTCCACCATTCTCTTCTTTCCTGCTCCCATTCCTCTTGTTGTTTTCTCATGATCTTTCTTTCATTTTCCAACAATAATCTGTCCTTTTCTTCTGCTTCCTTTCTCTCTCTCTCCAAGGTCTCAACTTTCCTTTCCCATTCCCTTTGTTTCATTTCATCCTGTATCTTCCTTTTCCTGTCCTCCTCATCTCTTTTTTGCTGTTCTTCCTGTTCTTTCTTTCTGAATTCATCCACAATTCTCTGTTTTTCTGCTGCCTCTTCTTGTCTGCGTTTGTCCTCTTCTTTTCTTTTTCTTTCATGTTCTTTTCTTTCAAGTTCAAATTCTTTCTGAAGCTTTTTTATTTTCTCCTCTTCTTCTTCTCTTCTGTCTTTGTCTTCCTGTTCTTTTTTATACCATCTTTCTCTTTCCTTCTCCCAGGCCTCTTTTTGTTTTTTCATTTCTTCTGATCCTACTTTTCTCTCTCTCTCCAATACGTCAAGTTTTTTCTCCCACTCCAGTAGTTTCTTGTGCTGTTCTTCCTTTTCTTTTCTGTCTTCATCCCCTCTTCTTTCCAGTTCTCTCATCATCTCCTGTAAAATGTCTTGTTGTTTCTTTTCTTCTGCTTGTCTGTTTTGTTCCTCTTCCCTTCTTTTCTGTTCATGAGTTTGTTTCAACAGATCAAGTTCTTCCTGAAGTCCCTTCATTTTATTTTGTTCTTCTCTTCTCTCTTCATCTTCCTGGTGTCTTTTATCCATCCATGCTCTTCTTTCCTTCTCCCAAGCATCTTGCTGTTCTTTCATTTCTTTTCTCTTGAGTTCCAAAGCTCTGTCATTTTCCTCTGACACTATTTGTTTTTCTCTTTCCAAGGCCTTGAGTTTTTCATTCCACTTTTTGCGTTCTTTTTCCTCCAATTCCCTTCGTTTTCTGTCCTCCTCTTCTCTTTGAACACGTTCTCTCTCTCTTTCCTCACGCTCTCTCTTAATAGAATCCTCCTTTTCTTTCAGTTGTATCTCTGTTTCTTTCCTCTGTTTTTCAATTTTAAATTCCTGCTCTTTCATCTTTTCTTCCATTGCTTTCTTTTCTTCGTCATGTATTCTTTTCATGTCATCCATTTGTCTTTTCATTTCCTCTTCCTTCTCTTTTAAAATCTTCTCCATCTGTTTTTGGATTTCTGCTTCAGCCTTCTGGAACATCTCTGTGGTGTAGCATCCTATAGCGTTCTCCTTCACCATCTTCTCAACCTTCATCAGCAGATCACTGACTTGTTTTTTGTTTTGTTTATCACGATTGTTGAAGACATGGTACCTTCCTCCACAGTCAGCAATCAGCTTCTTAAATGAATCATCACACTCCTTGTTGATGTAGTCTTCAATTGACTGTTTTTGATCCTCCAGGATGTCTCCACTTGTGAAAATAATGATGGTGAACCTCTTGGAATCCTCTCCAAAGGCCTGCTGGATTAGTTTCAATGTTGTTTTCTCCTCATCAGTGAATCGACCAATCTGTAACACCAGCAGGAACACATGAGGTCCTGGAGCCAGCATGCTGATGCATTTGATCATCTCCTGTTGAACCTCCTCCTGGGACAGACGTGTGTCAAACAGACCAGGTGTATCAACTATCAGAACTTGACGGCCGTCTACTTCAGCCTGTGCTTTGTGGCAACCCTTGGTGACAGAAAATTGACTGGATTTGGATGTAGATATCCTTTGACCCAAAATAGTGTTTCCTGAGGCGCTTTTCCCACAGCCAGTCTTCCCTACCAGGACCATCCTGAGGGTCTGATCATCAGGATCACCTGAAATATCAAGAGGAATAAAATTAGTACACTTTCTTTTGGGTGTGGGGAGCTAAATTAAATATTTGTCTTTGTCCTTTATTTAAGACATTACCTTTATTCACATTTAAAGCCACATCAAGTCAAGTAAAGGTTACACCAAGTAATGATGGTATTCATTCCATCCATGTTCATTGAAATATGAAATAGTGTTGACCAACTCAGCGCACTGCAGAGAATCCAACAGCTTTTGGTGTTTTGAATAGATTGTCAATATGCACATGAACATGATAAAAAGCCAAGAAGTGATACTTACAAGTGCTGTTTTTTTCCACCTTTGGTCCTTCGACTCGTTTCTCCAGTTTTATGATCTTCTCCATCTGGGCATTGATAAACATCTCTCTTGTGAAGCAAAGTGGTTTACCATCAGGAGGTCTCATCTTGTCCACAGCATCCAACAACTCAGGAACTTGCATGTTGTTCTTAATGTTGAACACTGTGCATCGGTCTGCATAGCTCTTACACAGCTCCTTAATGTCTTTGTCTTCATTTACAAAGTTGGCAAAAGCTGGAGCATTTGGATCAGATTCTACAGTCAACAGAACCATGGTGATGTCATTGATCTCAGAGGTGAATACATCCTGGATGCTCTGTAACTCTGCCTTGTCTTCATCAGTGAGAGGACCAAGAGGAACGGCCAACAGGAAGGCATGCACACCCTCAGGATCACAAAGAGAGACACATCTCAACGCATTGTGAAGCTTTGCTTCAGATGTTTCATCCAAGAAAGGCAGTTCCACCAGGGTCACTGAGCGACCAAACACCTCTGCCTGTCTCTTCACACACTCTGTAGGGGAACTAGACCCTGAGCTGGACTGGATCTGACCCAGAATGGTGTTGGCTGTGGAGGTCTTCACTGGCCCTCTTGGACCACACAGAACCAGGTTCAGACGAGGGATGGATTTTTTTACAATGTTCTCCATCTTCTCCATCAGTGATGGGATGTTACCTTCAGTCATGCTGTAAGGTCTTCTTCCACAATCTGCAAGGAGCTGTATTACAGTGTCGTTTTCAGATGTGATGACAATGATGTTACTCAAGTCTTCTTGATGAAACAAATCCATGATGACCTTCAGTCGTTCTCCGTCTTCTCCATCAAATTCATTTGGCTTCAACAATAGCAGGAATACATTTGGTCCAGGTGGACAATCATATGAACAGATCTCTTCAATTTCTTTTGTCACTTTTTCAACAGATTGGCTGAAGAGGTTTGTGGTTTTTACTACTCTGACAGATGATTCGTTCCACTCTCCATCTGCCACCTGCTTGGCTTGACTTTGAATGACATTATGACGTCCAATCGATGAGAAACTTTGATTCTTGAGGATTGTGTTGCCAAGAGTTGCCTTTTTGTTGTCACTTTTCCCAAGAAGCACAACCTTGAGTCCAGAATCTACAAAAAGGTGTTTACATTTTCTTTTAACTCTTTTGCACAAACAATGTCCATCTAGTAAAATAATTATTAATTAAATTAAGACATATTACAGACAAAAGGCTCTACTAAAGCATAATTAATAATTCCTTACAGTATATGTACATTGCTATAGCCTATATGTTTTGATCTTGCACAATTCTGAACAATCCAGTCTAAGATGTATAGGTACAACAAAGGGGTTTTCATTTTTTGTATGCCTCATTGTATTAATTAAAAAGATGCAATCTGACTTGTCCGGTTTTCAGTTCTAACATGGAGTTTGAATTTGTGGGCTTACAAGGGAGCATGACTGATCAAATATGAATCAAATTAACTGAATGAAGCAACTCAAAAACTGCCTGGGCTGCTAAGAAAATGTACTAAGAAAAATATCCAGCAGTCTGAGCACAGCTTTACAAAGTCTCTTTATATAGTGTATCTTGTGTCTTTTGTCAATCTGTGTCAAATTCATTTAAAATTTTCACATACTGTATTACAAAACTGTAGCATATTACAAAATATCAAACCTACATGAAATGAAACAATTATAAGTTGTTCAGTTGTACTCACTGTGAGGAGGTATCATCTCAAAGCTTTCAGCGTGTTTCAAAGGTTTCCTTTCCTGGCTCACTGTGACCACACACACACACACACACACACACACACACACACACACACACACACACACACACACACACACACACACACACTCACTTTTGTTCATGCTATTAAAGACTTGTATGGGTCAATTTTGTTACATACAAACCTATAAGCTATGGTACCTTTGGTTTAGGAGCCATAGTATGAGTGTGTGCATGTATAAAGACCAGCCAATAGGTAAGTATTGTTAATAATGCTCAGTAATGCTAATGCTAAGCGTTGTTAATAATGCTAAGTGATACTAAGTATTGGGAAATGCTAATGATGCTAATAATGCCAAATAATGCTAATACTAAGTATTGTTAATATAGCTAAATATTGTGAAAATGCTAATGATGCTAATAATGCCAAGTAATGGAAATGCTAAGAATTGTTAATATTGCTAAATAATGCTAAGTAGGCTATTGTTAATATTGTTAAGTAATGCTAAGTATTGTTAATATTGCTAAGTATCGTGAAAGTGCTAATAATAAGAGTAATTTGGCTCCAAATCAGTGTGTTGTTTTCTGTTTTTTGTATGCTCCCATTCATTTTGAATGGGGATTTTTCACATTGTTTATTGCAAATTACTTCGACACGGTAACACGTATCGGAAAGACTAGCACACCATTCCCAGCCGAGCCGCACGTTTTGATGTATATATTACACGGGTTGTGCAAACCGTGCGGCCAGCCATAGAGGTCGAAATTTCGGATAGATAGATGGATTATATATGACGAATCTCAAACTGTGTGCTCCTGCAATTGCTGGCAGGCACACAGAACTAGAAACAAAATTTCTAAGAATTTTTACTGTGTGCCTGCCACTCGCCAAGTCTGTGCAAACTTTTGCGATAGTTATGCTAACATGATATGCTAACGCTAATGATATAGCAGCATGCTAACATGCTAACGCTATGCTAACATACTACCTGCATGCTAACATGCTATGCTAACATGCTTGCCAGGTAAATAAGAATTACATATTTCGAAATATTGACAGTCAATGGGGGATTTCCATGTGGGAGTCCTAATTAATGCTAATGCCAAGTATTGTTAATAATGTTAAGTAGTGCTAAGTATTGTGAAAATGTTAATGCTAAGTAATGCTAATAATGATAAGTAATGCTAATGCGAAGTATAGTCAATAATGCTAAGTAATTCTAAGTATTGTGAAAATGCTAACAATGCTAAGCAATGCCAATAATGCTAATGCTAAGTATTGTTAATAATGCCAAGTAATGCTAAGTATTGTGAAATGCTAACAATGCTAACTTTGCTAAGTAATGCTAATAATGCTAAGTAATACTAATGCTAAGTAATGCTAAGTAATGCTCAGTATTGTGAAAATGCTAATCATGCTAAGTAATGCTAATAATGCTAATAATGCTAATAAGTAAGGGATAACACCCGACGAGGCGGTGATTGTTTCCTATTAACTGACCGAGGCGCAGCCGAGGTCAGTTAGTTAGGAAACAATTACCGCCTCGAAGGGTGTTATCCCGCTTATTACATGGCTTACGTCAGTGGTTTTCAACGCCCGAGGACCACCAGTGGTCCTTGAGAGGGTGACGGCAACGGCATGTAAACAACCAAATACGTAGCTGCTAAATGGACCCACTAACGGCGTGCTGGAACTAAATGCGGAAGCGCACCGCGGGCTTACGTCAGTGGTTTTCAACGTCCGAGGACCACCGGTCGGTGGTCCTTGAGAGGGTGACGACAACGGCATGTAAACAACCAAATAGGCTACGTAGCTAACCAAATGGACCCGCTAACTGCGTGCTGGAACTAAATGCAGAAGCGCAGCGCGGATTGATATGAACACAGCTGTTTGCACTTTGGGGACCTTGTTTATGCAGCGGTCAATAATAGCGCGGAGCGGTGAACTATAGTGTATTATGTGACCGGTCACATGACCAGAACGCTGGCTTCTGATTGGAGCATTCATTTAAGCCATGTAATAAGTATAGTTATTGTTTTATTCATTTGGGTGGGCATACCCAAATATGGAGGCGGCTACATTTTCCAAAACAAGATTTTTAAAATGAATGCAATAAAATTCCACTGCCCTCTCACGTATTAGGATGACAATATCAGTCACCAGGAAAAGATGGGTTGTTTTACAATAATCTGTCATGGTTAAAATTGAGTTTTAAAAACTGTCTGGTGTGACGTGTCTTCATGAGATTGAGTAGACCATAAAATGACCAAAAGTTTTTTTGAAAGTGGGATATCCCTTTAAGGCCTTGATCTGTTACACCTGTGCAGCAGGCAGCAGTCCACTTACTATTGCATCTTAATTAAACAGTTACAGCAGGTCAATGGGCGGGATGATCCCAGAAACAAAAGCCTCTCGTGTTGAGTAAGTCATATGCGATTACTTTTTTCAATGTGAGCGCACAGACTCTGCAAGGTATGTTGTGTGCGATCGTGGCATTGGTACGATACAGTACAAGACGTGGTCATAAGAATCGGTGTTGGATAGGAAAAGTCAAACGCCAAAAAGCGGATTATAGTGTAATTAATAGGGACACGGGAGCATACGTCGGGTCGCTCTGAGGCCCGTAGCTCCGCTTCTGTACGTGTCTGTGCTTTGATGGTCGCATTGGTGAAAGGCGAGAAGTTTGTCTACAAAATGTCAGAAAACCATGCATGTAAAGTGAATATTGTGTCCGGGACGACAATTTGTTCGCTAAAAACAACTGTTAAGAAAAATGTGCTCCTCCACTCAAACTAATCATCAGCCCCTCTAAAAAGTGCTAATGAGGCAAAACAGCCTTTGATCGAACTGCGATATCGGACAAACCAAGCGACACATTTGAATACGGTTTGAACCACCACAAAGTCAAAGGTTGTGTGAGCATTTTAAAGTTTTAATCACGTTTCTATGATGAAGTATGCCACAGTAATGTGACTCCAAATCAGCGTATCATTTTCTGTTTTTTTCCGTGTGGCCCCATTCATTTCAAATGGGGATTGTTTGCGTTGTTTATTGCGAATTAAGTTGGCACGGTAACGTGTATCGGAAAGAAAACAAGCACATCATTCCCGGCCGAGCCGCGCGTTTTGATGTATAATATTGCGGGGGTTGTGCAAACCGTGCGGCCGGCCATAGCAATCGACATTTCGGATATAAAGATGATGGATTAATTATGACAAATCTCAACCTGTGTGCTTCTGCCATTGCTGACAGACACACAGAATTAAATACTGTGGATGAGCAACAATGATGCACAACATTAAACATCCCCTGATCATTAGTAGAGAGACCAGCTGGCTTGTGATCCACTTCAATTAGCTGCAGGCTTAGAGAATACATTGGTGAATTTACGTTTTAACACGGCATCCCTCAAATGGCATTAAGCCAACACTACAACTCAACAGAGCAACATAATCATACGGTACAAACCAACCAAACCAACCAGTGTACATACATGCCCTTCACCTCAGCTCTATGGCAGCACCACACAAAGATAGTGTTGATGCATGTATCATACTGTAGTTGACTGCAACCTTTGGTCACAACACCAATAACTAGTACTCACTGTCAGGAGGTAGCATCTCTTTGCTATCCATGCGTTTCAGAGGTTTCACCTGCAGATCTCCTGAAACAATAATGTGATACAATACAAATTCTATTAATATTCAAAATCACATCAAAAACTAAAACTATAAAATGTGTGCGTACGTGTGCGAGCGCACGCACGCGCACACACACACACACACACACACACACACACACACACACACACACACACACACACACACACACACACACACACACACACACACACAGGGGAGGATTATCCAACAGGCACGTTGGGCCCAGGCCCAGGGGCCCCTGAGCTAGGAGGGCCCATGAGCTTGAATGTCCGCGTGATCGCCAATAGGTACAAGCTCAGGGCCCACCCAAAAAGGGGTAAAAGTGATAATAATGGCGCACACGGTCCTTATTAACAATGGATTTGCTAAATTTGTGTCACTAAAATAGCCCAAAAATGTCCTAAAGTAACCATCATGCCGCCACGCCGGGCAGAAAGATCCTCCAGTGTAGGGGGGCCCTTTGGCTGGTGGCGGCCCAGGGGCCCTTCATTTCATAATCCGCCTATGCACACACACACACACACACACACACACACACACACACACACACACACACACACACACACACACACACACACACACACACACCTTGGAGCATTGATATATAATTACCCAGGGGGAAACCAGACTAGTTTTTAGCAGCATAAAATTAGTAACACAAAGAGGGAGAGCAGTAAAGAAATAATCTGTGAAAAAAAATTACACACCTATCTATGTCTATCGAGATTTTCATTAATACTTACTATTACTATTAATATTACTATTATTACCAGCTCAGTGGCCTTGTGGTTAGAGTGTCCGCCCTGAGACTGGGAGGTCAGGGTTCGATTCCCGGCCGGGTCATACCAAAGACTCTAAAAATGGGACCCAAATGCCTCCCTGCTTGGCACTCAGCATCAAGGGATGGATTGGGGGTAAGTCCCTGCGACATACTAGCGTCATGTCCAGGGGGTGTACTTGTACATCAAGCTGCCTCACGCTACAGAAACAGGAGATAGGCTCCTGACCTATATGGGCCTCAATGGCTCAGCTGGGCCTCCTGCCTGGAAAGGCTACTTACTTACTTTACTATTACTATTATTACTACTTACTATTAAGCCCTCTTGGTGTAGTCTTTGATTCTGCCGTCAAGTTTGACAAACAAATAAACACCATAGTTAAAGCTGCCTTTTTCAATTAAGGCAAGTCGGCAAAATAAAAACCTTTATTTCCACCCATGATCTGGAAATGGTTATACATGCCCTCATCTCCTCCCGGTTAGATTATTGTAACTCACTTTACTCTGGAATCTCATGTGCTTCCTTGTCCAGAATGCAGCTTGTGCAAAATGCTGCTGTGAGACTTCTCACTGGGACGTGTAGATGGGAACATATTACACCCGTCCTGGCCTCCCTCCCCTGCTCCCGGTTAAATTTAAAATCAACTTCAAAATCCTGTTATTTGTCTATAAAGGTCAACATGGGCTGGCCGCACCCTATATTACAGATCTACTTACGCTCCCGAATAACCCTAGACCACTCAGGTCAACTGAACAGGGCTCCTAAAGGTTCCACGGAACAGTCTGCCGTTTTTAGTCAGATCTGCTCCCTCTGTAGAAAATTTTAAAAGCAGACTGAAAACTCACCTGTAGAAATCCTTTTACGAATTTCTATGATCTTTCTGTTGATTATCCCTGTTGTTCTTTTCACACACTGTCTTTCTTTTTGCCTTGTTGTTTGGACTTTGGATTTCTTTTAACTTTTTGATCTTATCTTTTTGCATTGACTTTATTGTATGCCATTTTTCTTTCCTTTGGTTGTCCAACACCTTGTGGTGTGCCTGGTGTTGTTTGTTTTGCTTCCTTTTCTATGTCTGTAGTACAGCACTTTGGTCAGCTGTAGGCTGTTTTAAATGTGCTTTAGAAATAAAATGGACTTGACTTGCATGAATATGAAAATGTACAGTATGAATAGCAACTTGTATACAATATGAAGTTTTTAGATAGGTAGTGTTAGCCTGCCAGGGACCTGAATGATTTAATTCATTAATGATTGATAATTTCAGTCCGTAGTTGTGCAGTAGGAGGCAGTGGATCAGAGGTAATAATCTGCAATAAAAGCCCTTTGACCGTTTGACGTGGACAGTTAATAAAAATGTTTTTGTCCTTGGATGAACTTTATTCACTTCACTGCAGGTGTTGGGCAGACTCACAATACAGATACACTACATTTAGTATATTTCCTTATTTATTTGCTTGTTTGTTTATTTATTTATTTGATTTCTCACTTTTAATCATTGCTAATATCTCTGTATACCAATATTCCAGTAATGATTGCCGTAGTGTGTTTATTTCAGTACTCTCAGTCTCTCCACTTCCACCAGGGCTGGTTCTAGGGTTATGGAATATGTATCTTTAGCCAATATAAAATAGCACAAAATATGTATATAAGTTAGCCTGACCTCAGTCTGAATTGTCATTTCATTTCACTTCATTATTCAGACTGAAGTCCCTCTCTACCACAGCAGTTTCTGGGATGGGCGTGGTCAAAGTGGCAGTCTTAACGGTGATTGGTTCATATGAACCCCTAAGACCACTAGACGACGTTGGGGTTGAAGTGATTGACAGGGCTGTTGGCCAATCAGGTGCTGGGATTGGATTTCCAACCCGCACAAACGGCCCCAAAGGCAGGGAAGCCAGTCCTTGAATCACAGGAAAAAATAAGCTAGTATTTTTAAGGTGCTGATTCAGGGATGAGCCAGGCTACAGTATATATATAAGTACCACTTCTCATTATTTCTGAATGGGTGAGCCGCACGTGTGGAGAAATGTAAATCCATCCATCCATTGAGATTGAGATTGAAAAAGCAGAACTACTCTAGTGCATTTATATGCACTAGAGTGCATATTATATCAACTCAAGGCCAAATCAGACCTGCAGGGTGATATTTAATTACTATCAAATCCTTCATATAGTTCACACACAAAATGATGAAAAATGAATAAAACTCATTGTTTTACTTTCTCAAGGAAATTGATTTACTTTCATTTTACTATAAAGCAGTGGTTGATGCGGATCATAGAACAGGAAAGTGAGCTTTAATACATTTTCACTTTTTAAAGCCACAGTTTCATCTTTGCATCCATCTTGCTATTTAGGGACCTTGAGTTTGAAAGGAAAATTACTTTTTTACTTGTTTTCTGGGACATTCACATAAATGGCTGCCCTGTGTGTTGAAACACAGTCTGACGGCTTCGGCCCTCAACTGGTACCAATTTTCCTATTTTGACCCGCCATGTACAGTATTTGTGTTTGACATCCCTGGTCCAGTGATATTGAGTGAAATCATTGTTGTATTTTATCATGGACTCACCACCATGTGCTGCTTCAGCCATAATGTCTCTCTGCTGGTCACACACCCAGGAAAGATCACCTTACACTGTTACACTGGAAATACATGGAATAAGGAGATTAACACCCAGGAAAGATCACCTTACACTGTTACACTGGAAATACATGGAATAAGGAGATTAACACCCAGGAAAGATCACCTTACACTGTTACACTGGAAATACATGGAATAAGGAGATTAACACCCAGGAAAGATCACCTTACACTGTTACACTGGAAATACATGGAATAAGGAGATTAACACCCAGGAAAGATCACCTTACACTGTTACACTGGAAATACATGGAATAAGGAGACTAAATGAGGTCCAATCACAGAAGGTCAGTATGAGAACATGATGAGGATTATCACTTGTCGTCTGGTGGAGATCCATATTCTCTTTTCAACATTAAAGTTGCAGGCAACTTTAATGTGTTTGTAAACAGAATCCAACTCCACCACACCTCTCCCTAGCCTGATTTGTTGACAACAACAAAGTTCCGGACCATCTGCAGGATGAAACAAGTGTCTGTCTGCAGGGAAAGATCTGCAGCATCAAATTAGAAGCAAGGTAGAGGGGGGAAAAGCAAAAAAATATATAGCTACTGTATATACTGTATCTATTTTGATTTTGGGTTAAAATGTTGCCTCTAATACTTTTATATAGTACATCATAATGGAGTAAAAAAAAAAGTAAAGAACATAGTCTTCTGTATGAATTGTGAATCTGTCAAGATGCCTCAGCGACGTGTATAGTTCACGCTAATTGCAAGGCCAAAACAAACTCATTGTTATCAAGATTTTATTGACCATCTTACGTCAAACCATGAATATCAACAAGATGTTTTAATGCAGATTATTAAAGTACAATGTCCTTTGTCCTTTTGATAATTATGGTTTCATCAGTTCCCTAAAAGATGATCATCCCTAATTCAACATTTACTGCAATAAAAGAATGCAATATGCATGTAAAAAAAATAAATCAAATAAATACTGTATTACTGAAGTCAGAAAAATAGCAACATATACTCTAACCAGCTTGTCAAATATGATGGAAAAAGGGGTAAAATAAGTGGTTACTATTTTTTAGTACTAGTATCAGTACTCGGTGTTGGGGGGAACTAAAAACAAGTATGTGTACTCATGCTGTGTGTGCATGCATGTGTGTGTGTGTGTGTGTGTGTGTGTGTGTGTGTGTGTGTGTGTGTGTGTGTGTGTGTGTGTGTGTGTGTGTGTGTGTGTGTGTGTGTGTGTGTGCGCGCGCGCACGTGCATGCGTGAATGTAATGAACAGTTTAAGGACCTCTAGAGAAAAGCACTATATAGGCACCATTTACAATGACATAACATGTACAATATGTGTAAAAACTAAAAAGCTAAACAAAAGGCCCTGACTAGATTCTCATTGGAATGTTTTTGTTCACCAAGTAGAGCTACTATACTGCGATTAATTGGTGTAATTTCTCATAGACTCACCACCATGTGCTGCTTCAGCCATAATCTCTCTCTGCTGGTCACACACCCAGGAAAGATCACCTTACACTGTTACACTGGAAATACATGGAATAAGGAGATTAACACCCAGGAAAGATCACCTTACACTGTTACACTGGAAATACATGGAATAAGGAGATTAACACCCAGGAAAGATCACCTTACACTGTTACACTGAAAATACATGGAATAAGGAGATTAACACCCAGGAAAGATCACCTTACACTGTTACACTGGAAATACATGGAATAAGGAGATTAACACCCAGGAAAGATCACCTTACACTGTTACACTGGAAATACAGGAATAAGGAGATTAACACCCAGGAAAGATCAATTTACACTGAAAAAAACAAAATAAGGTTATTAAGGTAACACTGCTCATGTATTCACCATAAAATGACTTGGCCAAAAACATATATTAAGGTGGATGACAAACTCTCTTACCCAATATAGAAAAAAGATGTAGAATTGAGCAGAGTATTTTGACTTGGTCATACACAGTATTGTCTGTTGCATGTTGGTGATCTTCAAGGAAATAATTTCTTGCCCCTGCCTTATACTGTAGATTAGAATTCTGGTCATCTAAGCTGCCAGCTTGGCCTAATGCCTCACGTCCCATTCTACACACATGTAACACATAAACCACCATAACAACCAAAGATTATTCAATAAACTACCCTAAACCTAGTGTTGTCTAATACTTGGTTTTCCCCAGTGAATGAATAGATTATTTAATTATTTATTTATTTTTATTATTGGTGTATTAATGTAATGTTTACTTTTAAAAAACAATGCAAGACCCACAAAAGTCCTGTATAGCATTACAATTATATATGAAGGTTAGAATGCACAAAAAGCAATAAAAAACAGACCCACTGAGCATTTTTGATCTAATAGACCATATACGTATCAATAGCTAAGTCTAAAAAAAATCATAATTATTCTAAAAGTGAAAAATGTTTTCAGTGGAGTGGATTAGATTAGAAATGCCATTAAAATGCTTATCAACTCTTCTAAGCTAAGCCTAGAATGCAATATATAATATTATGTTCTACTTTTTTAAAATATATTTTAAACCAATTAGAAACAGGACCAAAAAACTAAATATATAAAATAAAATTACAGGAAGACATTTAGCTGAGGGGAGAAAATATGGGAGCACATTTGCTTTCTCAGTCTGCTTTTTAAAATGTGACATTTACAACATACCGACTCATGTTTTAAATAGCCTATAAGTCCTACACTGCAAATAAGGAATTAAATTAAATATAAGGAATATATATATACTGTATATCTGAGTGTAAAAGTACTAGAAACAAGAAAGGGTAAGTGAATTGTACTTGGTAAGAATTCTTGTAATTACAAATATGTTCTAAAAACAAGGTTGATAATCTTATACAACTTGCTCTTGGTTAGTATATCCTCATTAAAACAAGAGCAGTATACTTTAAGTGTAGATCTAATATTACAAAACTTGCTTAGTTCAGAATTTTTTTTGCAGTGTAGGTGAAGTCCGAGGAAGTCCAATTTAATTATTATCACTTTTTCCTAGGCTAGCACCCTCAAAAGTATTTGCTACTTCACTTGGTCAGTTCCCATTTATAAAAGTCAAATCTCAACGTGACTTTTACTAGTTAAAGGGATATTCCACTCAGTCTCATGTGAACACACCAGACAGTTTATAAGTTACTCACATCCGCCTTCTTCCTATACAAACCCACTGTAACTTAAAACTTTTTTTTATTCATTTGAGTGGGCATGCCCAAATATTAAAAAAAAAATGTAAACTGTAAATGAAATTCCATGGCCCTCCCATGTACTGTATTAGGAGGACAATATCAGTCACCATAAAAAGATGGGTTGTTTTCGAATAATCTGTCATGGTTAAAATGGAGTTTTAAGTTATAATGGGTTTGTATAGGATAGGATCCGCTAAAATAAACATCAAATATCTAAATATAAACCGTCTGGTGTGTTCACATGAGACTGAGTAGGCCATAAAATTACCAGATTTTTTTTTTTTTTTAGTGGAATATCCCTTTAGGATAAAAATAAAATCACCGCCATCTTTACAAAACTATAATGGTGAAAACATGATTATTATTCATGAAACTGTAAGAGCCATAGCAGAACCGGCAATGATATATTACACTTTACTGTCCCTGGTAGATCTGCTACTGCTTATTAAGTTTCCTGCTCATGCACCATATTACAATAATAGTACAACGCACACTCATAACAGTTTGCATTTTTAAATTTAAATCAAATATGTGTACAGGACTCCTTACCTGTTGAATAGTTGAATGTGTTGGTCTAGCTGAGCTGTATACAGTTTGCTGCTACGATGTCTGGATCAACATGGAACACAATGTCAGATAAAAGTTTTATGCAGGGCAATAAAATAGTTGCAGTAATACGTGTGCATGCACGGTACATGCACTTGACCACTGGAAAAGATTAAGAAATAATCATTGCCCAACTCCTCTATCCCTCCCCCATGCCCTCCCTCTTTTCAAACCATCCAATCCAACACATTTTAGAGCACATTTCAAACAACAACAACAACATTGTTGAACAAGTTTGTTTGGGTGGGTTCATATCCCACCAGTGTAATTTTCACATTTGCCACTGATGTGGAAATAGCTAGGGAAATACATCTGAGTGACATAGTGAGCTGTGACAGGCAGCATCAGGAGTCAAACCCGCAGACACCGCAGGGCTGGATTCAGGTCTGGGCACACCATACTGTGAACTGCATCCTTTGGACGCAGCATCTTGAGGTCACATGACGTGTTTTAAACAGGTTCTGGATGGAAAGAGACGTTGGGCGTAACGTCTTTCTAACGCAAGGCCGTGCGTCCCCAGGAGGACGCAGGTCTTTGCGGCACTTTGCCACAACGGCCATTTTTATTTCCCATCCACAGCCATTCAAAAAGTCCAAACATGGCAGCCGAGACTGCGGACTTTTTCCCGTATCATGTGCTCACAGCCCTACCAGCCAGGGTGCCCTGACCACTGAGCCATGTCTGCAACTGTCATCTATCTACTGTATGAGTAAACCAAGCTGGCCCAAGGCTGCCCACACTAAGGCCTGTACATCATTAGCCTCACATCCAGGAACACTACATGCTCCCACTGTTATGTCTCCCACTTCACACATTATAGGAGCATGAAGTGAATGCAGAAAAAAATGTGTTTTTTTTTTCACATTTTAGACCATATATAAGAATATGCATCTCAACACATAAGCCACATAGCAGTCGAGGCAGAGCTGAATGACTTTTGTAAACAGTCTCTATCCCATGCATGCTGTGACCTCCTGTGACCCTCTCTCTGAAAAACCCTCTGTGCCAGATAATCAGGTGCAGGTGAGTGTGTGTGTGTGTGTGTGTGTGTGTGTGTGTGTGTGTGTGTGTGTGTGTGTGTGTGTGTGTGTGTGTGTGTGTGTGTGTGTGTGTGTGTGTGTGTGTGTGTGTGTGTGTGCGCGCGCGCGTACACGCATGCTCGTGCTTTCCAACTGAGCACTATATAAAAAAAATATAGTTCAGCTGAGTGTTAGCTTTATAGTTCTACTGCTAAGTGAATGACTCCTACTGATTCATTTCATGATAATATCATGAAACTAGAAACAAAATTTCTAAGAAATTTTACTGTGTGCCTGCCACTCGCCAAGTGTGTGCAAACTTTCGCGGGAGTTGGCATGCTAACATGCTATGCTAACGTAGTAGCAAACCCTAAATAGTATCGACCAATCAGAATAGGGGGCGGGGCTAAGTTACACCAATCAACGTCAGGGACTCATTACCGAGTCCAATGATGTCACCCATATGTCTCTATGACATAGCATTGAGGAGTTATGGCAGGAAATAGTATCGACCAATCAGAATAGGGGGGGGGGGGGGGGCTAAGTTACACCAATCAACGTCAGGGACTCATTACCCGAGTCCCATGATGCCACCCATATGTCTCTATGACATAGCATTGAGGAGTTTGTGCCAACTGACTTGCCAATGTGTGTGTGCGTGAGTGTGCATGTGTGCTTGCGTGTGTGTGTGTGTGTGTGTGTGTGTGTGTATATGTGTGTGCGTGTGTATATGTGTGTGCGTGTGTTGCTGCATGCATGAATAACCAGTCGTGGCCCATCAGGTGACCTCAGAGAGGACCCGGACTGTGTGTGTGCATGCGTGTGCGTGCGCGTGTGTGTGTGTGTGTGTGTGTGCGCGCGCGCGCACACATGTCACACACTCCATATTTGGGTATGTGTAACCCCATGGAGAACTCCATGAGCAAGTACACTATGCAGCAAAGCATAGACTGGAGAGGAGAGCATGTGTGTGCGTGTCTCTGCGCGCGTGTGGCTAGTGGCAGCCATCTAATTAGGGCCTAATCTGTTACACCTGTGTTCAGTGAGTCAGTACAGATACTATTGTCCATTAGTTTAAACAGGGAGTCTATGGGTTGCACTGTCTTGGAACGAAGGCCTCTCACGCAAAAACTAAAACTCGTAAGCGATTACTTTTTTCGATGTGGGCGTTACGACTTCGCAAGCTATGTTGTGTGCGATCGTGGTATTGGTACGATAAAAGACGTGGTCGTGAGAGCGATTTAAGAATTTGCGTTTGAAAAGAATCGTCAAACACCGAAATGCGGCACATTACAATGTAATTAATATGGACACGGGAGGTTACGTCATCTCGCTCTGAGGCCCGTAGCACCGGTTCTGTGCCTGACTGGGCTTTGGTGGTCACATTGGGTGAAAGGCGAGAAGTTTTTCTACAAAATGTCCGAAAACCACGCATGTAAAGCAAATATTGTGGCCGTGAGGACGATTTGTTCGGTCATGACCCGAACTTTGAAACACTGCATTTCGCACTCTGTTTCACTCGCTCACTGGTCGTGCGAGCCTCTAAGCTCCGCTAAATTCTCGAACCATGCACACTCTGAACTGCGATAGCGGACAAACCGTGCAACATATTCGAATACCGCCTGAACCGTGACGAAGTCGAGAGCCGCGTCTGCTGTTTAAAGTTAAAATCGTGTTTCTACGCCACAGTGTGCCAGAGTAATGTGGCTCCAAATAAGCGCTTCTTTTCCTGATGTTTTCGGTGTGCCCCCATTCATTTCGAATGGGGATTTTTTGCGTCGTTTATTGCGAATTACGTTGGCACGGTAACGCGTATCGGAAAGAAAAGCACAAGCACATCTTTCCGGCCGAGCCGCACGTTTCGATGTATATATTGCGGGGATTGTGCAAACCGTGCAGCCGGCCATAGCGGTCAAAATTTCGGATATAAATACGAGTGTGTGATGATTCTGTGTGCCTGCCAGTATGGCAGAAGCACACAGGTTGTGATTCGTCAACTTAATCCATAATCATCACACAAACACTCATCTATCTATCCGAAATTTTGACCGCTATGGCCGGCCGCACGGTTTGCACAATCCCGCAATATATACATCGAAACGTGCGGCTCGGCCGGGAAAGATGTGCTTGTGCTTTTCTTTCCGATACGCGTTACCGTGCCAACGTAATTCGCAATAAACGACGCAAAAAATCCCCATTCGAAATGAATGGGGGCACACCGAAAAGATCAGAAAAAGAAGCGCTTATTTGGAGCCACATTACTCTGGCACACTGTGGCGTAGAAACACGATTTTAACTTTAAACAGCAGACACGGCTCTCGACTTCGTCACGGTTCAGACGGTATTCGAATATGTTGCACGGTTTGTCCGCTATCGCAGTTCAAAGTGTGCATGGTTCAAGAATTTAGCGGAGCTTAGAGGCTCGCACGACCAGTGAGCGAGTGAAACAGAGTGCGAGATGCAGTGTGTCGAGGTTCGGGTCATGACCGAACAAATCGTCCTCACGGCCACAATATTCGCTTTACACGCGTGGTTTTCGGACATTTTGTAGACAAACTTCTCGCCTTTCACCCAATGTGACCACCAAAGTCCAGTCAGGTACAGAAACGGTGCTACGGGCCTCAGAGCGAGATGACGTAACCTCCCGTCTCCATATTAATTACATTGTAATGTGCTGCATTTTGGCGGTTGACGTTTCTTTTCAAACGCGAATTCTTAAATCGCTCTCACGACCACGTCTTTTATCGTACCAATACCACGATCGCACACAACATAGCTTGCGAAGTCGTAACGCCCACATTGAAAAAAGTAAACGCTTACGAGTTTTAATTTTCGCGTGAGAGGCCTTCGTTCCAAGAGAGTGCTAGCCATTGACTCCCTGTTTAAACTAATGGACAATAGTATCTGTACTCACAGGTGTAACAGATTAGGCCCTAATTAGATGGCTGCCACTAGCCACACGCGCGCAGAGACACGCACACACATGCTCTCCTCTCCAGTCTATGCTTTGCCCAAATATGGAGTGTGTGACGCACACACGCGCACACACACACACACACACACACACACACACACACACACACACACACACACACACACACACACACACACACACACGGGCGCGCACGCACGCACGCATACGCATGCACACACACAGTCCGGGTCCTCTCTGAGGTCACCTGATGGGCCACGACTGGTTATCCATGCATGCAGCAACACACGCACACACATATACACACACACACGCAAGCAAGCACACATGCACACACAAACATAATGAGTCCCTGACGTTGATTGGTGTAACTTGGCCCCGCCCCCTATTCTGATTGGTCGATACTATTTCCTGCCATAACTCCTCAATGCTATGTCATAGAGACATATGGGTGGCATCATTGGACTGGGTAAGGAGTCCCTGACGTTGATTGGTGTAACTTAGCCCGCCCCCTATTCTGATTGGCCGATACTATTTCCTGCCATAACTCCTCAATGCTATGTCATAGAGACATATGGGTGGCATCATTGGACTCGGTAAGGAGTCCCTGACGTTGATTGGTGTAACTTAGCCCCGCCCCCTATTCTGATTGGTCGATACTATTTAGGTTTTGCTACTACGTTAGCATAGCATGTTAGCATGCCAACTCCCACGAAAGTTTGCACACACTTGGCGAGTGGCAGGCACACAGTAAAATTTCTTAGAAATTTTGTTTCTAGTTATGGATTAAGTTGACGAATCACAACCTGTGTGCTTCTGCCATACTGGCAGGCACACAGAATAATACCATGAAATTATATTATTACTTTGACTTTCATATATTAGCCTATATGAAAGCCAAAGTTGAATAAAACACTCAAAATGGAATGAGCTAGACCATGATAGGTCTCGAAGCAACCAAACTTAAAGACTATATAAATATAATATGATTAAGTTAAGTACATCAGTCAGTTGTCCAGGTTTAATTATTGAAAGCCTTTGAGTTGAATTGTGGTCACACGGCATCAGATAAAGGTTTATACATGATAATAAAGCAGTTTCTATTGCCCTCTTGTGTGGGGGAGATAGACCTTGTGATTAATATTTATGATTGCTTCGATTTCCCAGAACAAGTTTGATTACTTGAACTGTTAAGTCACTCACAGTTGGACCAACTTGAAATCCAACAGGTCAATGTCCCCAACTGACGACGAGAGAGAGAGAGAGAGAGAGAGAGATTTTGAGACCTACAGAAATGCTCTAAAGCAAACACCACATGCCCCAACATTTTATTTACCTGCCATAGTGTCAACCCCTTACCCTGTCTGATCACTGGTTAGACTGGTATATTCACCATAGTGTCAACCCCTTACCCCTGTGTCTGATCACTGGTTAGACTGGTATATTCACCAGAGTGTCAACCCCTTACCCCTGTGTCTGATCACTGGTTAGACTGGTATATTCACCATAGTGAATATACCAGGCAAACTGTGTTGCCTTCCTTGAACAGTATTGATGTATATTTTAGTGGCAGGGAATGTATTCACAATATCAGAACTCTGTCTCTAGATGGCACTGCAATATACCAACGTCAATTCAAACAAAACAAACAAAAACAACAGGGCCTTATGAGGTTAACCTATTCAGGCCTGACCTAAGTTTTCTGAAAAGACTTCAAATACAGATATAGCAGCATCACAAAAAATGAAAATGTAAATACTGTACATACTGCAAAGAATCCAAAAATGGATTCCAGCCTGAAAGGGTTTTAAGGGTATCCTCTTGCTGTGTAAATAAACAAAGCCGGCAGTCAAGTAGGCCTTTCTCTTAGGTATCTCTCGCACAATGAGCTTGTAGATCGGTAGACAAGCCAGTTATGTGATTTGTTTCTTTTATTTCAACTTGAGCTGTGTTGTACAAAACATAAAACAGGTTGAGAATGTTGTAAAGAGCTGGACACACTGTGCTGCTGAGCTGCTGCCAGCCACAAACTGATTCTCTCTCTCACACACACACACACACACACACACACAGACACAGACACAGACACAGACACAGACACAGACACACACACACACACACACACACACACACACACACACACACACACACACACACACACACACACTCCTGTGGAAATTACAATTTGAGTGGGGAGACTAGCTGCCAGGTGTCAATCATCGTCAGGGTGGGGATGGCCTATTAATCAGTCCAATTTATTTCATTTAGGAGTCAATTGTGACTCAGGCTGTCACAACTGGTATATTCAAAAATACCAATGCGAATACGAATAGGGAAGCCGACATGGATTATCCCACTTAGTTGATCTGGTGCTCACGACAGGTGATGACAATCAGAGCAATCAGGCTCATCTAGGCTTCAGACAGAGGAATGTTTAGAGGCAGAGAGACTGTGAGGGAATAGATCAAGCTTGAGTTCAGTACAATACACTGACTTGACTAGTGACTTGTCCCATTGAACCAGTTGCTGAACCAGTTGCTGAACCAGTTGCTGACCAGTGGTCAACGGTATCGGTTACTGTTGTGGTTTATTTTGTTAGTCTGTTTATGAAGCAAGACACTGCTGAAAAGGGACATTAAACTCATACTTTAAGTTATTCGTCTGCAATAAGCCTATGTTATTTTTTTTTATTTTTTTTTTACATTTGCATCATTGAGAGGATATTATGGCTTCACAAGGCTCCACATTGAAACACAACCCTGCACACATACTTTTTATAATCTGTTCATCAAAACCTAATATAATGTCACAGTCCTTCCATGACATTAAGCAGCCATTATTTTTCCCATAAGCCTAGCATGGACAAGGACAACGCAGATGGTGTCAACTCATGACAATAAACACATTTTTGAGCAGCAAACAAATAAGAAGAAAAACAACAAAAAGGTGATGTATTGTGCCATTTCTTTCTTCTTTATAGCCTATATTGGTTGATAATAAATTATGAAACACTTCACCATATAAATGGATCTCTAACTGAGCTCACAGGACCTTCATCGACAACAAGGCAGACCTTCAGTTTAAGACACGCATTTATTGAGGCACTTGCAAAAGCCATGGAATGTCAAATGTATAAATAAAACACTGTCTATAACATTTCACTTGTTACAGTAAGGTTGTTTTTTTCACATTCTTGTAAACATGTTAAAATGTTATGTACATTCTGACAGTTGAAGACACATGGCAGGTTAGATGTCACTCAGCCACGTGTATCACAACTATTCCACAATCTGACAATGCTATTTAGAGTCTGGAACAACACAGAGGAAGGAATCTGCTGGTGCACAGAAATATATTTTAGAATATCTTTACATTTAATATTTGTATTTCTATTTCTGCTAAGCAGCAAGCTATATATACTGTATGCTTAGATTATTTCAATTTATATTAGGATAAATCTGTGCCACTGTAAAGATGTAAACAGAAGCCAGGAGAAGGCTTTATTTCTGTTTATCGCTTGTTTATGATCAGATCTTCTGTTGCTCCAGACTGTATGACAGAAGCATTTCAAAGTTGTGGTATCCTGACAACAGGAGACTACATGACAAAACATCAGCTGTGAGCTGAGCTGACCCAGTACACCACCACTCAACTCTATAGAAATTATATACATAAATCATTACAGTATGTGTACAAAACAGCAGAATAGTCAGATATAAAACAGCCATCTACTATGTCATTAGAGTACAGATCTGTCGTAGATGGGGTGGCTCTAATAGCCAGCGAGTCAAAACCTGTTGGACCAGGGCCCTGTTTCACGAAAGGTGGATTAGGGAATAAGCCAGGATTTGACTGATATCCCGGTTTATTATATCCTGGATCAGCGATCATTCGGTTTCATGAAAACTAAATTAAGTAAGATATACAGAAGGAGGCGGTAATGCAACTATTAAGGATGCCGGCTTCCATAACACGAAGAAGAAGGATCAGTGATTCTACCTTCTACCAAAGGGGTCTAGAAAGAAAAGGCCAAGCTGTTTTTTTAGCCAGGCTTGACTATCCTGGCTGCTAAATCCTCACATTTTAAGCCTAGCTTGGCTTTAGTGGAACAGAATAAACCAGGCTCTACAGACCAGGCTTTAATAAGCCTGGTTTTGGCTTAAATCCCCGATTTGCTAATCCACCTTTCGTGAAATACCCCCCTGGGCCTACCATAGTGTTCAAAACACTGTGGTTTTGAGCACAACGGTGGGCCCTGGGGCTCTCCATGAAATAAGATTTACAGTAAAGTTGGCCCCAGTTGTAACTTCAGTGTTCCTTCGATCCTCACCAGGTTTAGATGTTCTGTTCTGTTGTAGTAGCTACAGCTATTCTGTGTAAACATTGTGATTCTACTTGGCAGTACGAAGACTTCACTTTATACACTGATCCTGATTTCATAAAACTGAACATTAGGCTATTTACAGGAACCGTTGATGATTTATTCAATGGTGTATCTTTTTTTTACCCCGACTTGAACGCTTGAACGATTTATTGAATACTTCATTTAGTCTGAACTGTGAACAGGTGTATATATTTGGTCTGACATACTATCCATACCGACACACTATGCTACAGTACGTAAATAAAGCAGGTGAAAGGGACTTGAGTACTGGACCTGTCGTCTTTTACGTGTAATAGCAATGTCTGATTTAATTTCCGCCTCACACCACAGGCCTGCCTATTTCTACTGACACTATTTAGCTTTAGTTTTAGCCAACTAAAAATGAACACTGGGCATAAAAGAAACTAAAACAGAATAATTGTCCAGCATCAAAAAAAGATGGTGTTCTGTACTTACAAATCACTGAAATCTTAAACCAGACCTAAACCTCATGGTGAAGCCAGTGGTGATTTATAGTGAACAGTTTCCATGTCAGACGGTCAGGATGTCAGACCAACATAAACAGCACAAACTACAGTCAGACAGTATAAGGCTAAAAGGACTTAACATCAACATGTCATAGTAGCTACTGTATGTTCCACCACCTCACTTGACTTAAATTGGCTGTTAAGTCTACACTTAAGCTTTACGTATCTATATGACAAGGGTAAAGAAAGTGTAAACTTAATTTGGTACTTATAGTAATTTTACAAGTGGTTCCTGCATGAGGACTCCAGAGCATCACATGATTTGGTACAGTGAGTTATGGTGAGGATCAAATTTATGTATGATGACATATCATCATTACAATCGCTACAACAGGCACTATGTGTGTGTGAGACCAGCAGTTACAGTATGTCTATTCCTGCTTTGATAAAAAAAAAAAAATAGTTAAGACAGTGACACTTTATCCATGTGTTGTGGTTCTTGAGACGTTGTCTCGTCTCGACCTCAGCCTTGACCCCTCTAGGTCTTGTTCTCGACCTCTCTAGGTGCTAGTCTCGTCTTGATCTCTTCTTGACCAAGTCTGTGTGTGTGTGTGTGTGTGTGTGTGTGTGTGTGTGTGTGTGTGTGTGTGTGTGTGTGTGTGTGTGTGTGTGTGTGTGTGTGTGTGTGTGTGTGTGTGTGTGTGTGTGAATGAGAGGAAGCCTTAAGGCTACAGGATTGGGTTTGGAGGTGACATGTTTGTAGAGTGCAGTTAAGTAGTCCTACCTTCACACAGATACACATACACAACTACTGTATGTGCACCTTACTGCTGTTTCTGTAATGTACATGCACAAGTCCTGCTGCAGCTGGGACCTGCAAAGAGTGTTAGAGGGGCAGGGGCTGAATTCCCATGAGGGGGCACTTCTGGACAAAAATAGCAAACATAGCAGATCTACTTGATCTGCTATTTTCGGAGCACAAACGCAGCAGCTCTCTTTACCTAGCGGTACTGCCTTCAGCATGGCAAGGAAAGGAAAGGAAAGGAAAGGAAAGGAAAGGAAAGGAAAGGAAAGGAAAGGAAAGGAAAGGAAAGGAAAGGAAAGGAAAGGAAAGGAAAGGAAAGGAAAGGAGTTTCCATTTGCATTTCTTCTAGTAACTGCTGCATTCATTCATGGTCTGGAGAGACCATTCTGATTTACAGACAGGTAAAAAGGGGGCAGATATCCCTGTGTCTCCAGCCTGTCCCTGGGGTCCTACTGGGGTTCTACTGGGGGCTCAGACTCTCCCTGTGTCTCCAGCAGGTCCCGGGTGTCCTACTGGGGGCTCAGACTCTCCCTGTGTCTCCAGAGGGTCCCGGGGGTCCTACTGGGGGCTCAGACTCTCCCTGTGTCTCCAGCGGGTCCCGGGGGTCCTACTGGGGTCCTACTGGGGGCTCAGACTCTCCCTGTGTCTCCAGCGGGTCCCGGGGGTCCTACTGGGGTCCTACTGGGGGCTCAGACTCTCCCAGGGACAGATGATCTCCTTGGCCCCTCCCCTGTCGTCGTCCTCGTCCTCTGAGTCTATGGGATAG
The DNA here is from genome assembly GCA_039105355.1 of Benthosema pterotum. Taxonomy (NCBI): domain Eukaryota; kingdom Metazoa; phylum Chordata; class Actinopteri; order Myctophiformes; family Myctophidae; genus Benthosema; species Benthosema pterotum. The sequence continues at coordinate 15,571,452 of CM076981.1, forward strand.
ATCCTACACTCTGGAGGGATGTCCACTTTGATCTGGAAGAAACTGGAGCAACAAAACAAAACATCGGTCCTTGTTGTCCCTTTGACGCCCATATATGGAGATCACAGTGGTTTTCAACCTTTTTCATAGCAGGGCCCACTATTTATTCTGCATTTTAGCCACAGAGGACCACTGTTTGATGTTGAGTTTAGTCTCTCGGAGCCAAAACTAGGAGAAAAATGTTGGCAAAATTTTGGTCAAAATAGTAATTCTACATTTTCTAAATGTGTAGAAACTGTAGATTTTTGAAAATTAAGTAATTCAGATGTTTAAATATAATTTAACTTTTGTGAGCGTAAAATGGTTTCATTTTACGCTCACAAGAGTTACAGATCTATAAGGGTCCATCATTTATCGTGGGGACCACCTGGAATCCTCTCAGACTGCTGTAATGTAATGTGGCACAGATTCTCAATGTTTTTGTCTGGAAGTTATTTATTTTAGTTCTGACTCACTTGGCGATGCGTCTGGGCGGGGCCTGCGAGGGCTGCTCCGTGCTGATTGGCTGTACGGTGGCGTTGTGGGCGGGGCATTTGGGCGACAGGCCGGCGAACACGGCGGAGGGGGAGGGGCATCCCCCCCGCCTCAGCAGACGACCCAGAGATAGAGCCACGCCCCCACGGGGCCTGGAGGCTGTCAATCACCATCACAACAATGACAGGTTGAACATTAGTTGTTATACTAAACATCACAGTTGTTATACTAAACATCACAGATTACATCACCATTAGTTGTTATACTCAGAGCCTTCTAGTGGGAGAGTTAGGATATTGGTGTACCCGGAAGCAGAGCGGAGCAGCCAGGTCACCTGACTATACAGAGCCTCTTTGAGTCCTATCTGAGCATAACGCTCACTACTCCTACAGTCTCGCCAGATGTATACAGTAGTGTACGAGACAATACCAGACTTTGCCGGTCCCTATTAAATCCCATTCATTTCATGGACTTCCGGCTTGAGAGTGGACTCACAGAGCTCCTCCATGCTCCTCCAGTAACGCTTGCGCCCTGGTGCATAGGAGTGAACGGGAATATCCTAACTCTCCCACTAGAAGGCTCTGGTTATACCTAACCCCTCTGACCCGAATGCTATTTTTTTTTTATTGGCCACCTAATACCTCACCTCATACCACGTCATATGAACTTTAATTGAAAGACAAAAGCAGTACAGGTGCATGGTGCAAAAAAAAAATGATACACCAATACCCTATTGGCCTGAATATAAGACAGTGTTTTGTTTTGTTTTCCAATGGAAATGAAAATGGAGTCGTCTTATATTTAAGGACTACCGGTATATTATTTGACATGTAAGGCAATGATCTTTTTGAAGGGGAATAACAAGGGTTGTCTTGTGCTACGATGTCTATATCGAATCGGCAGGTTCAAAATCGATGTAGGCTGTTTATTACAGAAAGGCTGACTGATGCAGGCTGCATTGAAGTCTAGGAACTTTTCATGGTTAGTACTATTTAAAGGTAGGGGAAGTGATTTCACTTTTGTCAGATATCACCCAAAAAATATTTTTTTCTGTTAAAATGCTCTATTATAAGGTGTGGAAACCACATATGGAGTTTCCCCCTCCCCCACGTTAGCAGAGGAGCTAATAAAAGTTCCCCAGGTCACCACAATTCTCCTCCAATCAGGAGAGAGCAGCAGGTTCACATAGTGTAGCTACTTTTGGGGGCCCCTAGTGCACCAGGCTGGTACTACACCATGAATTTCAAATCACTTCCCCTACCTTTAAAATTGCTTTAAAATGTTCCAGTTGTCTGAACTTGTCATGGTCCATAATATACTGTACTGGATATATTGAATCAAATAGCAGCATAATTAAGAATTGCAGCATAAATCAATTCAGAACCCCAAATATTGTTATCGTATCGTATCGTGAGGTAAGTGAATCGTCCAATCCCTAAAAAGCAGCTAAATATCGCCACCATTACAGTAGTCAATGCAGTGTGGATCATCAATATTCAATTCATACAGTATGTTTTTTGTCCCGGTCCAACATGGCGGCTGCCTGTGAGGCATACAGTCATTTAAAGGGGAATTCCAGCCATTTTCAAAGTTTTCCTGAGAGGATACAAATGTGAACCAAATGGACCCTAGCGGGTCCATTTGGTTCCATTTGTACCCTCTCAGGAAAAAGGGCTGAAAGAAAAATCATTAACATGGTGAAATACATCTTGATGATGTCATCAGATGTATTTCACCATGTTAATGATTTTTTTTCAGACCTCCATTTTTAGGAAATACAGAATTGGGGGAACTTTTTCATCATGTCCACATACACAACATCTCTAAGGTATATTAATGACATATTAAAATGTTGAAAATGGGTGGAGTCCCCCTTTAAACAGTATAAATCAGTCCTACCTCCAGCGGTGCTCTGCGGGGTCACAGTGGGCGGGGCCGGCAGCATCCTGGCCTCCCCATTGGCCTCTCCCTCAGAGGGGGGCGTGGCCTCAGAGGGAGGGGTGCTCTCTATGGCCACGCTGATGGGGGAGGGGCAGGCGGGGGTGTGGGGCAGCAGGAAGGGGAGGGGCGGCGACGGGGGGAGGGGCTCCGTGATGCCGGCGTAGACGGACAGGTGGGGGAGGGGCGCCGTGAAGCGACACAGCTGTGGGGGGTCAAAGGTCACAGGGCGTGGCATGAAGGTTACGCTCCAATCACACACTATGTAATACATAACAGTCCCGCCCCTTTCCATGACGTCGCCCGTGTTCCAGAAACGAAATCCGGAATTCATTTTCCTCATAGACTTTTCGAAAATAATAACGATTGAAGATTGTGCCACGGACAAAGCCAACTCGGGTCGTGACAAATCATGAAAACAAATCATGAAGCACAATATCATGCAATATCTAATTATCAAGGAGTAGAAAACGGCAGGATACAACACTTTTTGGTTCGTTTTTCATCTTAGAAATCATTTGATTGTCCCAAAAGATTGTGTGTGTCATCATGATTTGTCACGACCCGAGTTGGCTTTGTCCGCGGCGTAATCGTCTTTATACGAATCATTTTCGAAAAGTCTATGAGAAAAATGAATTGGAAACCATTTCTGGAACAGGGGCGATGTCACAATGGGGCGGGACTGTGCAGCTCTGTAAAGCCACCTATGTGGTACATTATGTAATCCATGTTTACTAGAGGTGTAACCATACACAATACCACACATAGCACAAATACACAACATATTGTTGAAGATACGATAACAGACCATATTGGTTCCTTATGGTGATACAATACGATTCACTGATTTGAAATCGATACGGTAATTATTTAAAATACACTGCCATTATTGACTAAACTCTGCTAAATACCACAAACGCAATAGACCTTTCAGTAAGCTCCTCCCAAACTGCTATGGTCAAATCACAGCTAAGGATAACATGTGATATACAAACCTCTCCACCAATAGCTTTCCTGTATGATAAAACACTGTTTTACAAAAATAGATGTCACACACATTTTTTCCACTGCATAGAGCATCATGCCTTGTTGATGGATTTGGAAGAGATTTTGAAGGTCTGGTTCCAAAAATGAACCAGTATTTATTGTGTAAAGTCCATGATAGTTACATTGGAATGAATGAGTCCGGCTGGAAAGTGTCCTAGGGTGGACACAAGGGCGGGGCTTACCTAAAGGTCTATTGTAGTGTTGATTCATTTGATATTTGATTGATTTGAAATTGATAATTTCCACAGCAAAATGATTCGACACTGACTATTTGCATTACAAAACATCAATGTTTCATTTTTATATACTTTCTGGATGCAGATAGTATATGGTTACACCCCTAATGTTTACTATTAAAGCACATAGTATGCACTATGTACTACATGTGTACTATTATTACATCACATGCTATGTACTGTATGTTTACTGTTAGATCACATACTACAAATTAAATATTGTCTCTGTTACCTCAGATATGATAAACAATGTAAAACAATATACTGTAGGCCAACTAAATATGCCAGATAAACTAAATGCATATTATGATACATTATAAAATACATTGTTAGGAAATGGTCCCATCTATTGGTCAGCAGAGGTACTGCAGGTACATGTTCAAAGGCAGAGGTTGATATTCCACATATTAATCATAGAGCAGATTATTTATGCTACTCTGTTTGTGTGCAGATATTAGATAAACATGAACATGTGTCTATAACGATCACCTTAAAGGCCACTTTAATAGTTTGCTTCAATTTTGCCACTTCAAGGGCAATGAAAATGGTTGTCTTGACTTTGATAAGAAAACATAATACAATTGTGTTGTTTCTGAGAACAGAGAAATGAGATGATGAGACAAAACCATGAGAACACATCAGTGGCAGCTTCATGGTACTGTTTTAAAGAAAGGTTCAATATTCAAAATTATACTTAATGATGGAAAAGTAAAAAATGATGACAAAGCAAAAAAACATGTTTTATGATGAGTGACTATGATTTTATTGACAAAACAAACAAGTGAATGATGACATAATTGACAGAAGATGACACAGCAAATAATATGTTTTATGAGTGACAAAAAACAATAATATGCTATCTCAGTTATTGTGGTTACGATACAGGCCTACCGATAGTGATTTTAACTCGCTGTTGGTAACGTAAATAGCATGTTATGTAGACATAACACGCTATAGAGAGTTATTAAACCCACATAGGATTCATGACTGTTCTTATGTTTTGATTTATGCTTAATGTAAATCGCTTGAGCGTCTTCTAAATGCTTAAAGTGTAAATAGTATGTTGTAATTGAATATCATCTGATATGGATGTGCTAGTGTTAACATGATCCCTGGCTAATAAGACAAACATCGCTTAAAACATTATACTTGCCCTATATAACTAAAATAATCAAATAAAAACACCAATGGCATCTTATTTCTTTCATAAATAGAGAATATTTCACTCAACAGGAACTGCTCCTGTCGCAGGTTGATGATGTCATATGTCCCTGTGTGGTCTAGGTGTATGGAATATATGGAATGCACATGCTCATGTGACATCATCATCCTGCGACCGGAGCACCTCGATCCTATTGAGTGAAAGATTCTCTATTCATGAAAGAAAAGTATTGAGGGTGTTTTTATCTGCATGTTTTAGTTATAGAAGGCAAGTATAGTGTTTTAAGGCATATTTGTCTTATTAGCCAGGGATCCTTTTAACATGATGTATCTCTACTTGCAGCAGATAAAAACAAGCAGACAGGATGAGTTACAGCAGGTGTTAGCATTGGGAATAAAACATGAAGGAAAAAAAAACACATGGATAAAAATATGTTCTATGAAAATGACTGTGGAATCTCCCTATTGGACGAAGATGAAGAGATTTATTATTATTATTCACATTGTGATTTCTCCCTAAAAATGAACACACTGACCCCAAACTCCTATGTAATGTAAGTCAATGTAAGTTATTAGTTAGTTATGTAAGTTATTAGTTATTCTGTTGTGTTTTCGGTTTGGTTTGTTAAAAACAAAATGTCTGCATACATTTATACCTTATTTAAAAAAAAAAATCAAGCCAATCCGTTACTAAATTTGTGAAGATTTGAGTATTTTAGTTTGAGTTGCCATAGAGTACTGGTTTAGTAAGATGTTCACCACTCAACTACGTCAGAGACTCCGCCTTCATCCATCTAGCTTTTACATATATCTATGGTGATGTCATGGGGGCGGGGCCTGGGTGGTGATGTCATTGGACAGTGGGCGGGCCTGTATGATGATGTCGCGGGGCAGGGGGCGGGGCCTGTATGATGATGTCACGGGGCAGGGGGAGGGGCCTGTATGATGATGTCACGGGGCAGGGGGCGGGGCCTGTGTGGTGATGTCATGGGGGCGGGGCCTGTATGATGATGTCACGGGGCAGGGGGAGGGGCCTGTCTGACTGGCTGCTTGCTGAGCTTCATCATGACCTGTGTGATGTCCGGGACGGCGTTACGTGCTTTATGCTCCGCCTCCCTCTGTCTTAGGATGATTGGACTGATCCCTGGAGGACGGCGACGAGCGTTCTGCTCCAACTGGCTGGGACTGGAGAGAGAACAGAGTTAGCATAAGAGTTCTGCTCCAACTGGCTGGGACTGGAGAGAACACAGGTAGAAATAATAAGAGTTCTGCTCCAACTGGCTGGGACTGGAGAGAGAAGAGAGTTAGAGATAATAAGAGTTCTGGTCCAACTGGCTGGGACTGGAGAGAGGAGAGAGTTAGTATCAGAGTTCTGCTCCAACTGGCTGGGACTGGAGAGAGAAGAGTTAAACATAAGAGTTCTGCTCCAACTGGCTGGGACTGGAGAGAGTTAGTTAAACATAAGAGTTCTGCTCCAACTGGCTGGGACTGGAGAGAGGAGAGTTAGAAATAATAAGAGTTCTGGTCCAACTGGCTGGGACTGGAGAGAACAGAGGTAGAAATAATAAGAGTTCTGCTCCAACTGGCTGGGACTGGAGAGAGGAGAGAGTTAGTATCAGAGTTCTGGTCCAACTGGCTGGGACTGGAGAGAGGACAGAGTTAGTATCAGAGTTCTGGTCCAACTGGCTGGGACTGGAGAGAGGAGAGAGTTAGTATAAGAGTTCTGATCCAACTGGCTAGGACTGGAGAGAGGAGAGAGTTAGTATCAGAGTTCTGGTCCAACTGGCTGGACTGTGGGGGAAACACAATTAGAAATAAATGTCTAAACTTTGATCTCATTGTGTTTTAACTCAAGGCGACCAAAAGTGAAATCATTTTGCCACCGCAACCAACGGCTGTGGTTGATGTAAGATCATGTCTTTGGCTCTGGTGCCAGGTTCTGTGACCCACAAGATTTATATCTAGTACAGGACTTTTATTAAACAAGTAAAGCATCAATAATAACATCAGTTGTTGTTGTTGAAGTTGTAGGTTTAGTGGTGACACAGCTGTAGTTAGTTAGTAGCAGTAGTAGTGTTTCACAGCATTTTAATTATAAGCACTTTAATTTGAAATATCTTTGAAATGTAGGTTGTTTTGCATGCCATCATGTTTGCTGGGGCAGTCAGGATCTAGGCATGCCAATACCTGGATCGGCCCTGATGTTTCTGTGTGAGGTGTGAGGTGTATGTCTCTGATCTATGTCCAGAATTCTAGGCTATAGATTATAAAATGTGAAAGTGAGCCTGAGTTTGTGTTTTTGTCAATAGAGTATGATAGCATGAATGGTGTTGGTGTCTAAATGGAGTATGAATATATGAATGGAACCTACGTGAAGTTGTGTTCTTCAGGAGTTACTGCTTTCTTCATGGTCTCCTTGAATGCAGGAGACTTTATGAACCGACCGTATGAGTCCTATAGACACACACACACACACACACACACACACACACACACCACACACACACACCACACCACACACACACACACACACACACACACACACACACATAGAATACACACATTAGTATTCATATAGACAACTGCATGCAAAATACACATATTTTTTTTTTTTTTTTCTTTTGAATGTTCATCACACAATTTTGTAATCCTACTTCTAAACTGAGGCCTAAACTGTAATCCTGGGCGTTATACTCTCTCTCCCTCTCTCTCTCTTAACTGTCAAACCCATTTGTAAATGAAACAGAAAAAGCCAACCAGGTGCTCAGCGGAGATCTAGGGAATAATAAAAGTTGGAGATGGTGCTTAGTTTAAAGATCAAAGGGACTAAAATGCAAAAATGAAAAAGCGATCTGAGCACACAAAAGTTAAAAATGGATGAGAAGAACGGGAATAAAATCACATACTTCATTGAGTAAAAATGCCTGGGCGTCGAGGCGAGGTCAAGTAATGGGACTAACAGCTTGTAGATTTACAGTACATTTCAAACACGATACCAGACTGATAACTGAATGGACAAACCAGTTAAGAATACACTCTTGTTCACAATGTCAGCCCCCCTGTTCATTTCATCAACACATTTAGAGACACACAAATATTCACTTCTGTAAAGCCAGGAGAAGCAGATCTTAGAGGAGGTAAAAGAGGGAAAAGAAAATGGGGAAGAGGGAGTGAGTGGTGGGAATCATATTTTTACGAAGGCCAGTTTTGAATTACAGCTGTCCGTAGGTCCTTTGAGAGTGGTTTTGAAGGATTTTCATGTCTTAATGACTGTTTGTAGAGGGTGCGCCACATTTTGTAGTCATAGGAGCCAAATCAGAGGGAGTTCTTGTTGAACTCCCTCTGGTGTAGTGGGAAATTAAGGCAGTATTTGGACAGGTATGGGGTATTTTACAGTCCAACAAGTAATCCAATGAGTTGTTTTGGGAGGTCTCTAGCTACCATACCTTCTTCATCAGCATGTATATGTGCGTCTGTGCCATGTCCATCACGTATCTGTGAGGACTCTTCAGACCCTCCATGGTGACGTTCATGGTCTTTCCGTCTATGTTGATCCAGCGGGGGGCGCCGCGGGCCAGGAAGGTCCTGGAGACAGCAGGAAGGAAAGGGAAACGTCAGGAAGATGTTGGAATGCAGCTGATACTGAATCAGAATCAGAATCACAATCAAACTTTATTGTCACATCATATTACAAATTAACATGGGTGAAAAACTTGATGTGCAGGCTCATCATTGCAGCCAAAAGATAAAAACAAAGACAAGAAGAAAGTGCATGGCATGACTGACTAGCCTGCAATATATGTAGATAAAATAATAAATAGGAATAAATAAGGAGTCTCTAAAGCCATTTATGGCAGGAAGAAATGCTCCTCCAACGCTAGAACCAAAATAACTTGACAGATTATCCCTGTTATTCCTCACTCCACCAGGAGGTGGCACTGCTGGACTGAACAGTGAGTAAACATCTTACTTGTAGATCTGCTGGGAGGTCTCTGGTATGGTAAAGATCTTACTTGTAGATCTGCTGGGAGGTCTCTGGTATGGTCTCCAAGTTCCCCCATTTGATCTCCTCACAGCCCTCCCAGAATGCAAGGTTCTCTCCTAGAAGATTATATAAATATAATGATTTATATTTATCTCTGCTCTCCTCTTGGTTGTTATTAACATAATAACACCATCAGGTGTGAATAAAATGTGTCTGCATATTAGTAAAAGTGTAAAAAATAATCACGACTGAATTATCTTACAGGGAGTAAAAAGTAGGTGTTTAAAAGGGATTATAAGCAACTTTTTAGCCAAAAATCAATATATATACTGTATATAGACTCTGTTGTTCTCTGTTGATGCAGTTCCCAGTGTTGTCACAGTCTGAACTCATCTCTAGTGTTAAATAAACACTCACCACTGAACTCTTTCTTCAGGAACAGTCTGAACTCATCTCTAACACTCACTGAACTCTTTTCTTCAGGAACAGTCTGAACTCGTCTCTAACACTCACCACTGAACTCTTTCTTCAGGAACAGTCTGAACTCATCTATAACACTCACCACTGAACTCTTTCTTCAGGAACAGTCTGAACTCATAGTGTTAAACACTCACCACTGAACTCTTTAACACTCACCACTGAACTCTTTCTTCAGGAACAGTCTGAACTCGTCTCTAACACTCACCACTGAACTCTTTCTTCAGGAACAGTCTGAACTCGTCTCGTCCTCTCGGGTCGTTCAGGAGCTCAAAGAAACTGAAGGTCCATCTCTCTACCCGCTGCTGGGTGGGGTTCTCCACACTACACACCCACACATACACACACACATACACACACACACACACACACACACACACACACACACCACACACACACACACACACACACACACACACACACACACACACCACACACACACACACACACAGTGTGACGTACAGTTAGCAAGAACAATATGTGTTCTTGCTAACTGTATCAAAACATTCATCTAGAAAACAAAGAACATCAGTCTAAAGGGCTTTACAGAAGTTCAGTAACAAATCGCACATTCTAGTTCATTTTCAACAGGACCGGTGTTTTGTGCTTAGAAAACGGCACGCGATAAAGCCAGCGATAAAGCCAGCGCGATAAAGCCAGCGCGTGACGCCAGGCATTATCGCACGGCATCCAGCATAATAATAAAGACATCAAGATCATTAGGTTAAATCTGACTGTTAGCTGGTCCGGAGAAGGCATTGCTTTCATGAAACCAAATCAAGCCTCAACATATTGGCCAAGTTAATCTGGCAAGATTAACCAGTTTTCATGAAACAGGTTAACAGGTTAATCACTGATCCAGGATATAGTAAACCAGGATACCTGTTAAATCCTGGCTTAATCCCTAATCCATGTTTCGTGAAATTAGGCCCCTGAACTGCAGCCTGTGCAATGCATAATCCTGAATGGTAAGTGTTACTGTGGTTATTACTGTGTGTGTGTGTGTGTGTGTGTGTGTGTGTGTGTGTGTGTGTGTGTGTGTGTGTGTGTGTGTGTGTGTGCGTGTGCGTGTGCGTGTGCGTGTGTGTGTCTCACTAGGTCATGTTGAGGTTCCAGTAGGTGATGTCATCAGTCAGCCAGGGGTTGCTGGGAAGAACTTTGGCCAGGAACGGGTCATGGTTGATATAGGTGTTGGTGTACTTCACCAGACTGTACACACACACACACACACACACACACACACACACACACACACACACACACACACACAACCACACACACACACACACACACACACACACACAGTGAATTATTGCTTGTGGCTCCCCTAAATTATTGCCGAAACACTGAGCATATTGTGATAATAGTACTCTCTCTATATACTGTATATTTCAGATAGATAGATAGATAGATAGATAGATAGATAGATAGATAGATAGATAGATAGATAGATAGATAGATAGATAGATAGATAGATAGATAGATAGATAGATAGATAGATAGATAGATAGATAGATAGATAGATAGATAGATAGGGGTCCTCATTCAAGTACATTCATTTGACTTAAAAACATTTGAGATGTTTAGAAACATAGATAATAGGTTACTCCCCTGACAGCAGTCATATACTATATTTGTTTGACACTAGCATTGGGCAAAAGATTATTTTGTGGGACACTATAATGTTTACAGTTGTTCTACTGTATAGGACTATGTTTATGTTGTTGCTGTTCACTTGTTTACTGTAATGTTTACTGTTGTCTACTGTATAGGACTATGTTTATGTTGTTAGTGTTTACTGTAGTGTACTGTTGTTCTACTGTATAGTTTATGTTGTTAGTGTTTACTGTAGTGTACTGTTGTCTACTGTATAGGACTATGTTTATGTTGTTACTGTTTACTGTAGTGTACTGTTGTTCTACTGTATAGGACTATGTTTATGTTGTTAGTGTTTACTGTAGTGTACTGTTGTCTACTGTATAGGACTATGTTTATGTTGTTAGTCTTTACTGTAATGTTTACTGTTGTCTAGTGTATAGGACTATGTTTATGTTGTTAGTGTTTACTGTAATGTTTACTGTTGTCTACTGTATAGGACTATGTTTATGTTGTTAGTGTTTACTGTAGTGTACTGTTGTCTACTGTATAGGACTATGTTTATGTTGTTAGTGTTTACTGTAGTGTACTGTTGTTCTACTGTATAGGACTATGTTTATGTTGTTAGTGTTTACTGTAGTGTACTGTTGTCTACTGTATAGGACTATGTTTATGTTGTTACTGTTTACTGTAGTGTACTGTTGTCTACTGTATAGGACTATGTTTATGTTGTTACTGTTTACTGTAGTGTACTGTTGTCTACTGTATAGGACTATGTTTATGGACTATGTTTATGTTGTTACTGTTTACTGTAGTGTACTGTTGTCTACTGTATAGGACTATGTTTATGGACTATGTTTATGTTGTTAGTGTTTACTGTAGTGTACTGTTGTCTACTGTATAGGACTATGTTTATGTTGTTAGTGTTTACTGTAGTGTACTGTTGTTCTGTATAGGACTATGTTTATGTTGTTAGTGTTTACTGTAGTGTTACTGTTGTCTACTGTATAGGACTATGTTTATGTTGTTACTTGTTTACTGTAGTGTACTGTTGTCTACTGTATAGGACTATGTTTATGGACTATGTTTATGTTGTTAGTGTTTACTGTAGTGTTTACTGTTGTCTACTGTATAGGACTATGTTTATGTTGTTACTGTTCACTCTAATGTTTACTGTTGTTCTACTGTACAGGATGAGAGTTGATCTTACGCTCCGATGGACACAGAGGATTTCACCCTGGGTCTGAGGATAGCTGTCTCTGTGAACATCCTCTGTAGAGACACAACAACACAGTGACACCATGACTGCTTTGTTTTACACATTCAAACATGCTGGCTGTAGCTAATGAAAATAATAAGTTAAGTATTATATGTTTTCTGTCCACTGTGGTGCAGATACAAGCAGCCAAAATACGTTTTTCTCCGTTCAGTCACACAGAAGAGATTGAGACGCTGCTGCTTCATCTTCAAAGGAGACAGCTAGGTGGTTCATGGTTAGGATTTTCCATGAGTACCTGGTACCAGGTATTTGGTATCCTGGTACCAGGTATTTGGAGGTACATGTTCTCATGAAAACAGGTGAAGATCACTGGTCTTGTGCATTGCAAAGGGAACAAACCTCCTTGCTCTCTGCCAATACTCTGGTCTAGAGGCTACTTACATGAAGTGAGTATAGGAGACACATGTAAGACCAAATACTGATATATTACAGTATATATTGCTTGATTGATTAGACTAATTCACCAAAAGGTTTATATTTTTACCATGCAACCCTTATGCAATGCTTTAGTTTATACACAACTCAAAACACCTTCATATAGCCTGCTCCATGTATGGGAACTAAAAGTGTCCAATGTTTAAGATAAAAATGGTTCCATTATTGAATGACTAAATGAAAGAGAATTTTATGAAGAACTCACTTACCACTTTTTCATAGTAGTCTGGTGTTCTGGCCTGGACAAAGAAAACTCACACTTAATGTCACGTCACAGATTAAAATGATGTAATATATAACTGACAGATATCAATTTCAGTTTAGAATATGAATTGCAGTAATGTAATGTCACACTGAGCAAAGTGAAGAATGTGTGTGTGTGTGTGGTGGGGGGGGGGGGGGGGGGGGGGGGGGGTATGAAAACAATGAGCCATGAGAGAAACCTGGAAGAGAGAGAGAAAGAGAGGAACGAACAGGATTAGAGGAAAAAACACCACAAAACATATTCAGAACATACCTATTCAATGATCAACATAATGGAGTGTCAGAGCAAGTCAGCTCCAAGCCCTGAAACATGACTTAATAGAGTTCTACGCAGGTCGCTGCATTTACATTCAAAATGTGTACATAAACAGGGGTTGACACTAAGGTCTCCGAGGCACTTGCCCATCGGGCAAGTGCAAGTCAGGTTCTACTTGCCCTCAGGTCATGATCACTTGCCCCCCAAAAATATATTGTAAATTTTGCATTTAAGTTTACTTCCTACTTGGGTGCTTTAAACCAGGGGTTTTCAACAGGTGGTCCTTGAGAGGGTTCCAGGTGGTCCCCAGCTAAGTTGGTGAACCAGATGTAACTCTTGAGAACGTAAAAATGAAACCAAATGGACCCTTGCGGGTCCATTTGGTTTCATTTTTACACTCTCAAGAGTTAAAATTCATCATCTTAATTAGCCCATAGTGGTCACAGACCCAGTGGTCCCTGACCCCAGCAAAATGATAGTTTGGAACCAAATGAACCTGGGAGAGATATAGTGCACTATAACACAACACAAGATATATTTGTCTTGAAGGCAGTCATTACACTCTGCCTCTGTGTCTTTCCCTGCTTTCTAGCTATCTCTACCTAAGTTGCACACTTGCCCGATCGGGCAACCAGGTAGCAGTCTTCACTTGCCCCACCATTTTTTTTTACTTGCCCCGGGCAAGCGGGCAAAGTGTTAGTGTCAAGCCCTGATAAACATTCTGATTTCAAATATAAA
>CM076981.1:15590376-15597876 GCA_039105355.1 Benthosema pterotum
CCCATTCACACACTGATGGGTGGAAGACACCAAACCACCCTTATTTTGAAGTCCACTGGGACCGACATCTTTACTTTTACCCATAAAAGGTATGTTAAAATGAGCACATGACAGGGCAGACCCTGGCTAGTGGGCCAGGCCCAGCATGCTACATACCAGGGGCGGATTGGCCATCTGGAGTACAGGGAGTTTTCCGGTGCCTGCGCCTAGTGGCCATGCGCCACCTAGTGGCGGAAGGTCTTTTTTTTTTGAAAAGTCCAGGGCAGGCCAGGGCACCAGGCCAGGCCAGGCAACCTGTTTCTATCCTTCAAAAAAGAAAAGGTGTCCTACACCAGTTGCCATATTCCCGTTCACTCCTGTGTGCCAGGGCGCTGCTGGAGGCAGTGTTGCCAACTGCCAAGATCCAAAATGCACTAGTGGCACCGTACAGATCAAAACGACCATTAATCTTCTACATTCTCTAGTTGTGTAGACTAAGTTGGGCTAATTCACATGATGAATATTATAACTCTTGAGGGTGTAAAAATGAAACCAAATGGACCCGCAAGGGTCCATTTGGTTTCATTTTTACGCTCTCAAAGAGTTACATCTGGTTAACCAGCTGCCCTTCCCCAGGGTGGCCTGGCAAAGGCAAAATTGTCCCGGTGGGAAAATATGTGCCAATCCGCCCCTGCTACATACAGTCTAGTCTAGTCTCTAGTCTGGCCTGACAGCGTGTTGCGTGTTTGAGTCCCGTTCAGGACAACCGTTGCTGCATGTCTCTCACCATCTCTCTCTCTCTCTCTCTCTTTCCCTCTCTCCTGTCTGGAAAGGCCAATCCAGTGTTGCCAACTGCCAAAATTCAAAAAGCACTAGAATGCGCCAGATGTGTTTTTCAACCATTTTCATTCCAGGGCCCACTATTTATTCTGCATTGTTGCCACAGAGAACCACCATTTGATGTTGAGTTTAGTCTCTCAGACTAATTTTGGAGAAATAACTGACAAAATAACAATTCTTCTACATTTTCTAAATGTGTACATTTTGGCAACTAGGTAATTCAGAAGTTTAAATATAATTTAACTCTTGGGAGCGTAAAATGAAACCAAATTAAGCCAATTTGTTTTCATTTTCCAATCTCAAGAGTTACAGATCTATAAGGGTCCATTTGGTTACCAATGGTCCTTTCTAGGAAGGAAGGAGGACTCTATCATAGGAGGAAAAATGGTGAAAAACTACGGTTTTATCTCTGGCACCTGCTCACTGTACTGTTCTTTAGCCTGCATCACTATGAAGTCCCACTTATGGTTCATCCATTTATGGAGACGGTTGTACTGTTCCTTTAAAACACAAACAGTTATTTATGGAGACGGTTGTACTGTTCCTTTAACACACAAACAGTTATTTATGACGACGGTTGTACTGTTCCTTTAAAACACAAACAGTTATTTATGGAGACGGTTGTACTGTTCCTTTAACACACAAACAGTTATTTATGGAGACGGTTGTACTGTTCCTTTAACACACAAACAGTTATTTATGACGACGGTTGTACTGTTCCTTTAACACACAAACAGTTATTTATGACGACGGTTGTACTGTTCCTTTAATACACAAACATTTATTTATGAACACACATTTATTTATGACGACGGTCGTGCTGTTTCTGAAGACTAAATGCAATACATATTTAGTTGTATTTCTCCCTGTCTCACCTGCTCATACAGCTCCAGGATTCCTTTCTTGCGAATGTTTCTCTTTGCCAGATAAATCGCTGAGATTATAAACAACAACAACACCATTATTAGGAGTGGTAAACAGATACAGTAGTATATAATATACCAAGTAGTATATAATATATAGTATAATATATACAGTAGTATATAATATATAGTATAATATATATAGTAGTATATAATATAACATGTACAGTAAAGTACACAGAGACATGATGTTAGCAGAGAGTAGTGATGTAATGATAAGAACAGTGTGTTTGAAACATACAGTAGGCTATAAGTATGTTAGAAACATAGGCCTAGATTTTCGCCACTGCTAAACTGTTTATCCCTTAACTTCTTTGCCTTTTTAAACTATTAAAAAAATATATTTTTCAATAGTTTAAATGGCCAGTCTACATGCTCACAACATGTCAATAGATTGGCACATTGAACTATTCCCAAAAATCTTTTAAAATGGTAAAAAAGGATAAGGGGTTTAGGATAAGGGGTTTAGGATAAGGGGGGTTTAGGATAAGGGGTTTAGGATAAGGGGTTTAGGATAAGGGGTTTAGGGCTCCATTTTCGTTACCATCTAAACCCCTTATCCTAAACCCCTTATCATTTTTTTTTTACTATTTTGAAAAACCTTTTTGGAATAGTTCAACGTGCCAATCTATTGACACATTGTGAGCTTGTAGACTGGCAATTTAAACTATTGAAAAATGTTATTTTTTAATAGTTTAAAAAGGCAAAGAAGTTACAGGATAAGGGGTTTAGCGGTGACGGAAATGGAGCCCTATATAGTGTGTCCAACATACACAGTGAGTAATTCCATTCCATTATAATGAAATTAGTATTAATTGTAACTCACCATAGTCAGTATCCTCCACCGGCCACTGCTGTGCAGGCCAGAAATATGGAGTCTGACAAACACACAAAATAAATTATAATGATGAAATATATACTCTATAAACACCCAATATAAATGGTAAAACATGGTGTCTGAGACTGCAGAGGTGTTGGTTGTGTTTGTGTTGTGTTTAGTGTTTTACCTGGAATCTGTACAGAGAAGAGTCTGGTTTGACCACCAGCCGTTTGTGGTCTTGTAGAGGATAGATGTAACCATAGGCCACGAACAGAGTGCCTAAACTCCTGGCCTCTGAGACACACAGAGAGAGATATATCACATTATAACAGAGTGCCTAAACTCCTGGCCTCTGAGACACACAGAGAGAGAGAGATCACATTATAACGTTTATAACAGAGATATATCACATTATAACAGAGTGCCTAAACTCCTGGCCTCTGAGACACACAGAGAGAGAGAGAGATCACATTATAACATTTATAACAGAGAGATCACATATAACATTTATAACAGAGATATATCACATTATAACATTCAACTCCAGCACTCTGATAATCACAGAGAGATCACATTTATAACATTTAAACTGTGACAGTTTAGTGGTGCTGCAGTTTTTGTCAGGTGAAACCTGACTAGAGGGTCTTTAGGATGAGGAGTGATAAACATGCCTATCGTGTATTTAGTTTTCACTGGGACCTGGGGTTGCTGTGCTGAGAAATCGTGGTGCAAAAACACAAGTGTATCTACAGTACATGAGCAGGCCCTGTGATTATGTTGTGTGTGTGCTTGTTCCGTACACACACGCCCGCAATTCACCAGATCTGGTTTGTGTTTCGTTTTTTACGTTATATGGCGGTAATGGCGCTCCTCTGGAGCAGATATTATTATCATGTGTTTACTGCTCCCAGTTTGCAAGGTCCCTTTAATGAATGCCCTCAGAAACTAGAGGACCTAATCAGGATTGGTCTAGTCCTGATTGGCTGAGTAGCTGTTGCCCCCATGACCAGACCGTGGATAAGCAGTTGAAGATGGATGGTGGATGAAAACAGCAACATTGGTGATAGTATTCCAGGACAAAATGACTGTTATTTCTCACCTTCTGCGTCTGTGTCGAATTTACTGGCGAGCCACGCTACGATGTCTTCACCTATAGGGACAGAGGACAATCTTAGGCTGTCAGCATACCTCCAATCTACCTCCAATCTACACATCTACACTACAATCTACACTACTACAATCTACACATCTATACACTGACCACCTGCCTTGAGGAGATAAAGGCGTGGATGACTTCAAACTTCCTGCAACTCAATAGCTCCAAGACTGAGGCCATACTAATCGGCACCCCACACCAGGTCAAAACTTCACCAATAACCAGCATCACTTTCTCCACCCAGGACATCCCTCTCTCACCCACAGTCACCAACCTGGGCGTTAAAATGGACTCCCACCTCTCCTTTGACGCCCATATAAAACATCTCTGCAAGACCTCCTTCTTCCATCTCCGCAACATAGCCAGACTCCGCCCCACACTCACCCTGCCAGACGCCGAAAGACTTATCCACGCCTTTATCTCCTCAAGGCTGGATTACTGTAATGCACTACTCACCGGGATCCCTGGCAAGAGCATACAAAGGCTCCAAAATATTCAGAACAGCGCTGCCAGGATCCTGGTGAGAGTGCGCAAATATGATCATATCACACCCATACTCCACTCCCTGCACTGGCTCCCCGTCTCCTTCCGCATTGAATACAAGGTCTGCCTCCTCACACACCAGTGCCTACATGGCAACGCCCCCTCCTATCTCAAGGAACTTCTCGAACCCCCAACCTCCACCCGCTCCCTCCGCTCTGGTCACTCAAACTCACTAAAACACAACAGGACTAACCTCCGGTCCATGGGTGACCGGGCGTTTTGCTCAGCAGCACCACGGCTCTGGAACGCTCTGCCGGACCACCTCAGAGCCCCACAGTCTGTGGATGTTTTCAAAAAGGACCTAAAGACTTTTCTTTTTACAAAGGCCTTCTATTAGCCGGTTTTAACTACCCTGCTTTTAAACTTGCCTTTTTAGCCCTTACTGTATTGTTTTATTTCTAGCTTTTTAACTCCTTTCTTTTTTTTTCTTCTACCTCATTGTAGCACTTTGAGATTTGTTTCAAATGTAAAGTGCGTTATAAATAAAATTTTTATTATTATTATTACTATAATTAAAGAAATGTCTGTCTGTCTGTCTGTTTGAACCCCCCCCCACAAACACACACAGTGTGTGCAAAAACAGCTCATCTACCAGGCAACTGTAGATACCTAACTGTAATGCTATTTTTCTCTCAGTTGTTGTTTGTTTCTAACTAACTCACAACACTAACATCATCCATGCACATGTCCTGTGAGTGACTCCAGTAAACACATTGTCACTGTGGATATTTTGGTGTTCATATATTCAATCGGGTTAGGTCTTAGCGGAGGAGAAATTGATTACGGTAGTTCATGAAACTAATCAATAACTCATTTGAATGAAAATATAAGGTACTTTAGCAAAAAAAAAAGAGATCTACAAGCTCACAATGCACAGTATATAGTAATTTTGGGGACAGACATACAGTATGTCATACCAGTAAAATACTGTATTATAGACTACTAGTGAAAGTAACAGCACTAGTTGTGCTGTATATAGACTAGCAGTATTGACATAAGACAACATGGTGTGTGTGTGTGTGTGTGTGTGTGTGTGTGTGTGTGTGTGTGTGTGTGTGTGTGTGTGTGTGTGCGTGCGTGCGTGCGTGCGTGTGTGTGTGTGTGTGTGTGTGTGTGTGTGGACGGTGGGGGGTGTATAAATGTCACAGACTGCTGGAGGGAAAGAGAGAAGGAAAGGAAAAAGGAAAGGAAAGGAAAAAGGAAAGGGAAGGGAAGGGAAGGAAGGAAACATAAATAAAGGGCAATGATATTTTTAGATTTAACTTTTTAATTTTCTTATCTGATAACTATTGTGTTTGTTTGATGGTTTGAGTTTTGAAACTTCTCACCAACATGCAGGAAATCCTGTTATTTGTATTCACTCATGGATTATTACCATTATGAAACCAAATGGATCCTTATAGGTCCATATGGATTCATGTTTACACTCTCAGGAATTTACATATTCATCATCTGAGTTAACATATTCATC
This sequence comes from Benthosema pterotum, assembly GCA_039105355.1. Classification (NCBI taxonomy): domain Eukaryota; kingdom Metazoa; phylum Chordata; class Actinopteri; order Myctophiformes; family Myctophidae; genus Benthosema; species Benthosema pterotum. The sequence goes on from CM076981.1 coordinate 15,596,109, forward strand.
ATCTCAATTAGCAGCACTTTATTAATAAGTCTAACACAATCAGAGAATGTAGAACATTAATGGCCGTTTTGATCTGTATGTTTGCCTGTTTTGTTGGACAAAATTTAGCCTGCATGAAATTGTGGACAAAATGCAAAAGAAATCTTTAGTTTTGGGGTCCGTGGGGTGAAAATGTCATCAAATGGTGGTCCTCCGTGGCTAAAAAGCTGAATAAATAGAGGGCCCTGGTATGAAAATGGTTGAAAACCACTGTGTTAAATGGATCGGCTCCATTAAGTGTCAGATTTCACATCCTTCTACATTACATGATGTTACCTCTCATCAGGGGCGGATCTATAGCATGAGCATGGGGGGGGGCAATGCCCCCCTAAATGCCCTGACTGCCCCACCAAACACGATGGCATGCAAAACAACCCAAGATATTTCAAATTAAAGTGCCTATAACACTACTACTGCTACTAACTAACTACAGCTGTGTCACCACTAAACCAACAGCATTTCATCATTGAAAACAGAAAACTCTCTGAGTCAGACCTTTAGCTTTATGCATGCTGCGTGTCTGTTGCAACTTCAACAACAACTGATGTTATTTTTGATGCTTTACTTGACTAATAAAAGTCCTGGAACTGAAAATGGTATGGGTGCGACTTCATCGCCCCGTGGCGCGAGGCGACACGGGCGATGTTACATCCGCCCCTGCCACTCATGTCTTTCTATCATCTTTCTCTCACTCCATCACCCACTACACCCCCCCACCCCCACCGCCACCACACACACACACACACACACACACACACACACACACACACACACACACACACACACACACACACACACACACACACACACACACACACACACACACACACACCTCCTGGGTAACGATGTGGTTGTCATGGTGACAGAATCTCCAGCTCTTAAGTATCAAACCACTGCTCACTGAGACGCTATATGTAGCAGCACCCTGTTGGTGTGTAGGTGTGTGTGCGTGTGCGTGCATGTGTGTGCATTATAATTACTATACAGTATGTGCTCTACACTGTATGGGTATGCTCTTAGCTCTTAGCTCACTTAACATGCTAGTTGACTATTTCTTCTATGTATGTGATGCAATATGTTTTGTTGTCACTGATTGTGACAACAAAATGCCTACAAAATGCTTAAATGGTAATAAATATGAATACAGACCTGTGCAGTGACGTCCCCGCCCTGGTTCCAGAAGTGTTTTCCCCATTCATTTTTCTCATAGACTTTTTGAAAATAATTTATATAAAGACCATTACGCCGCAGACAAAGCCAACTCGGGTCGTGACGATCTTTTGGGACAATCAAATAATTTCTAAGATGAAAAACGAAACAAAAAGTGTTGTTATCCTGCCATTTTCTACTTCTTGCTAATTAGATACGATATGATGATAGTGTGTTTTGTCACGTTTTGCTGAGACCTGAGTTGGCTTTGATCGCGGCGCAATCGTGTTTTTATTAACCATTTTTGAAAAGTCTATGAGGAAAATGAATGAGGATTTCATTTCTGGAACCAGGGGCTGTGACGTCACTGCGCAGGTCTACAGAATTTGATATTTAAAGGTAGAGTAGTTTTCCAAATCACCCAAATCACTGAACGCTCCTTTAAAGGTAGGGGAAGTGATTTCACTTTTGTCAGATATCACCAAAAAATATTTTTTTTCTGTTAAAATGCTCTATTATAAGGTGTGGAAACCACATATGGAGTTTCCCCCTCCCCCACGTTAGCAGAGGAGCTAATAAA
>CM076981.1:15602876-15625477 GCA_039105355.1 Benthosema pterotum
TGTGTGTGTGTGTGTGTGTGTGTGTGTGTGTGTGTGTGTGTGTGTGTGTGTGTGTGTGTGTGTGTGTGTGTGTGTGTGTGTGTACATGCAGGTGCACTCAGCAGACAGCCACTGATCCAGGATTAATGCTTATTATACTGGAGAACATTATCACACAGAACAGCATCACACACTGTCACTGGCCAGGAGTGAGGATTCCATAAAGCCTTTGTGAAATTTGGGGGGGCAAAGACAAGGCAAAAATGTTGAAAATGGGTGGAATTCCCCTTTAAATGATAGCTGTACAGAGATACGCATGAATGATAACTGTACAGAGATGTAGAGAGTGTTCGGAGGGTTCCCGGTTCGATCCCGGCCCGGACTCCACCAGGGTCAGTGTCAAAGTGTCCTTGAGCCAAACCTTGGAACCCCGTTACCCCGGCCCTAAGTGCCTTGCATGGTTTCCTCCTCCATAAACATGTGATTCTGTATATGAACGGGTGAATATGATGATCATGATCTGTGTAAAGTGGTTTGGATGAAAGCGCTATATGTTATGCACCACTGGCATTTACATGTCATTAATATTCATATTCCTGTGAAGCACATCATCAGACAGTGTGATGATAACCAGGGGCGGATCTAGACATAAGCATGGGGGGGCAATGCCCCCCTAAATGCCCAATCTGCCCGCCAAACATGATGGCATGCAAAACAACCCAAGATACCAAAGAAATTAAAGTGCTTACATTTAAAAATGATTTGAACCACTACTACTGCTACTAACTAACTACAGCTGTGTCACCACTAAACCAACAGCATCTCATCATTGAAAACAGAAAACTCTCTGAGTCAGACCTTTAGCTTTATGCATGCTGCGTGTCTGTTGCAACTTCAACAACAACTGATGTTATTATTGATGCTTTACTTGACTAATAAAAGTCCTGTAACCGAAAATGGTATGGGGGCGGCTTCATGAAGCCCCCCCCCCAATTGGTAAATGTTACTGTACAGATACACATAGAGGAACATGTGATGTTCTGTGAGGATAAGATGTAAATCTCACTGACATTTCACTATGACAGACGTTACTGCTACCAACAAGCAGGGCCAGATCTAGGCATGGGCCTTTAGGGGGGCAATGGCCCCATAAAGGCCCTGACTGGGCATGGATGGATGGATGGATGGATGGATGGATGGATGGATGGATGGATGGATGGATGGATGGATGGATGGATGGATGGATGGGTGGATGAATGAATGGTACAATCATAACATAAAGAGAACATGTTGGATGGGCAAGAGAAAATGGTATGGATGCGGCTTCATGAAGTCGCACCCATACCATTATCGGTTACAGGACTTTTATTAGGCAAGTAAAGCATCAATAATAACATCAGTTGTTGTTGAAGTTGCAACAGACACGCAGCATGCATAAAGCTAAAGGTCTGACTCAGAGAGTTTTCTGTTTTCAATGATGAAATGCTGTTGGTTTAGTGGTGACACAGCTGTAGTTAGTTAGTAGCAGTAGTAGTGGTTCACAGCATTTTAATAAGCACTTTAATTTGAAATATCGTGGGTTGTTTTGCAGGCCATCATGTTTGGTGGGGCAGACTGGGTATTTAGGAGGGCATTGCCCCACCAACAACAAACAGATGACATGCTGCCCAGCTCTCACCACCTTAACTATCACTACATTCATCTGATCATTAGGCTGGTGTCCACCTGACACTGATCCTATCACCTTCATGCTTCAGCTCCCTCTCACACACACACACACACACACACACACACACACACACACACACACACACACACACACACACACACACACACACACACACACACACACACACACACACACAACACACACACACACACAAACACACACACCTTAACAGCTTCAATCCATATCCTGTGGCCAGGGTCCGAGGGAACATTATATGGCCCAAAAAATGCAGATGTACAACCTCACAGTTGCAATGTGTGATCTTGTAGAACGGCTATTTTTAATTAAGAGATTTGGGTGTAGGGTCGAATAAAATACCAGTCCAAGGCTCCTTCAGTAAGTACAGAGATACAACTCATGTCCAAATTATTAAGTCTAGATTTGAGGGCTTAAAATGCTGTTGTATTTGTTTTTTTTCTTTCCCCTTATGGTAATGATGGACAATGTGTGTAACCAAAGAAATCAATGCCTAAATCTATGGCATTATCTGCCTAGACAGACAGACAGACAGACAGACAGACAGACAGACAGACAGACAGACAGACAGACAGACAGACAGACAGACAGACAGACAGACAGACATCTTCCAGACACAACAGCATCAGTGCAACCTGTATGAATTGCACTGTATTTCCCTCCATAGAGAACGAATGGCAGTTGAGACAGTACAGTGCTATAGTGTCTACAGGTATATCATAGGCTCTATCATTGTACTAATCCACCGGCAAGGTAAATAAACAGTGAGACACATGTGATGTTGTTGATGTTGTTATGACGGACAGCACAGAGTGGTTGACAGACAGACAGACAGACAGACAGACAGACAGACAGACAGACAGACAGACAGACAGACAGACAGACAGACAGACAGACAGACAGACAGACAGACAGACAGACAGACAGACAGACAGACTACCTTCTTGAGACATGCCATCCTGGGTCTGTATCTCTGCCCATGGTCCTTCAAGAGGTTTCCTGCTATAGTCATTGTTGTGGGTCTGGTTCTGGTTCTGTTGTGATGTCTGGTCCTCGGGCTCTGTGCGCGTGTCTCTGTGTGTGCGCGTGCCTCTCTCTCTCTGTGTGTTTATGTGTCTCAGTGTGTGCGTGTCTCTCTGTGTGTGCGTGCCTCTCTCTCTGTGTGCGTGTGTCTGTATGTGTCTCAGTGTGTGCGCGTCGTGCTGTGATGCTTCTGGATGGAGAGAGGATTCAGGATTGCAACAAGCAGCAGGCAGTAAGTAAGGAGGAGGGAGGAGGGGGGAGGAGGGGGCATGGTATCCACCAATCAGCTCCCTCCCTGTTTATTCAGTATTTACCATGCAGTACCAGAGTGTGTCCACGAGAGGGAGACATTGATCACCACACAGAGATATTACATAGTTATCATACCGGTAGAGCTATTTTTCTTTCTTTCTTTCTTTCTTTCTTTCTTTCTTTCTTTCCTTTCTTTCTTTTCTTTCTTTTCTTTCTTTCTTTCTTTCTTTCTTTCTTTCTTTCTTTCTTTCTTTCTTTCTTTCTTTCTTTCTTTCTTTCTTTCTTTCTGTATGATTGATTGATTGATTGATTGATTGATTGATTGATTGATTGATTGATTGATTGATTGATCTCCCAATTTATAGTACTCTAGTTGGTTGGTTGGTTATGAATAGGCTACTGAACTGTTCTTACCTTATGGCTTTTGCACTTTTGGATCATTTATATATATTTTTTGTCTCAGCCTGACAATGAGCGAATAACAACACTAATATGAGTGGATATGAATAAATAAATAAATAAACACACACACACACACACACACGCACACACACACACACACACACACACACACCACACACACACACACACACACACCACACACACACACACACACATTTATAAATGATCATTCAGCTAATGCGGGGTTTTTCAACAGGTGGTCCCCAGGCTAAATGATGGAGAGTTGGTTAACCAGATGTAACTCTTTGAGAAAGTCTACACAACTAGAGAATATAGAAGATTAATGGTCATTTTGATCTGTATGTTTGACTGTTTTGTTTCATCCACAAAATCCAGCCTGGAATTGTGGACAAAAGCAAAAATAAATCTTTAGTTTTGGGGTCTGTGGGGCTAAAATGTCCTCAAATGGTGGTCCGTGGGCTCAAATGCTGAATAAATAGTGGTCCCTGGTATCAATAAGGTAACACACTGAGCTAATGTACTTCCTGAGTTGATGGAAGGGGCGTGGCCTGTGTACAAGAGGCGTGGCTCATGGGCGTGGCTGCTCGGTCCCTCTGGCGCGTGTCCGCCAGGGGCAAGCCCCGGCGTGCACGCGCACAGCATCCAGCACGGCCCCGGCGTGAACGCGCACAGCATCCAGCACGGCCCTGGAGCAACAAGTGACAGAGTGAGACTGAGTCATTATTATTGGTTTAATATTCATTACCACTAGAAGAAGAAAATAAATAAAACCTTTTTGTGCCTACTATAGTAGGTCTATGGTGTGTGTTTGCGCGCACCCCAACACGCCCATACAGCAGGGGCGTGGCGGCGAGGCAAGGAAACAAGAGAGCACACACACACACGCGCACACGCACACACGCGCGCGGCAAACCGGTGTTGCCAAATCTGCTTATTATATTAAGCGGGATTGGGATTGTTTATCTGTCAAATTTGAAGTTTTTTTTTTTTTTTTTTTTTTTTTTTTTTTCAAACCAGTGAGAATCCCTAGGCCTACATCTCCATACCAGATTTGTGTTGTTGAAATGCTTTTCTAACAGATTGGTTTCCTCTTTTTTATTAAAAAAAGAGGAAAAAGTGGAAAGTTATAATATAACCTTCCACTTTTTCCTCTTTTTTAAATTTCATTGAAAATCTAAAAGCCCACAATGTGTTGCGTCTTTTTGCGTCAAATTCTCTTGAGAGCAAGATTAAACCAAATCTACCACTGACCCTTGTTAGAAGAATCGCCAGGCTCAGAATTGATTTTTTTCCCCAATATTTGTATGTACTCATTCGTGAATTTGCCCTAGTGTCCTAGGCCTTAGTGTCCTAGGCCCTAGTGTCCTAGGCCTTAGTGTCCTAGGCCCAAGTGTCCTAGGCCTTAGTGTCCTATAGGCCTTATTGTCCTAGGCCTTAGTGTCCTAGGCCCTAGTGTCCTAGGCCTTAGTGTCCTATAGGCCTTAGTGTCCTAGGCCTTAGTGTCCTAGGCCCTAGTGTCCTATAGGCCTTAGTGTCCTAGGCCTTAGTGTCCTAGGCCCTAGTGTCCTAGGCCTTAGTGTCCTAGGCCTTCGTGTCCTAGGCCTTAGTGTCCTAGGCCCTAGGTCCTAGGCCTTAGTGTCCTAGGCCCTAGTGTCCTAGGCCTTTAGTGTCCTAGCCCTTAGTGTCCTAGGCCCTAGGTCCTAGGCCTTAGTGTCCTAGGCCCTAGTGTCCTATAGGCCCTAGTGTCCTAGGCCCTAGTGTAGTGGTTTTCAACCAGTGGTCCAGGGACCACCAGTGGTCCCTGAGAGGGTTCCAGGTGGTCCCCAGCTAAATTGATTAACCAGATGTAACTCTTGAAAACGTAAAAACCAAATAGACCCTTGCGGGTCCATGTGGTTTCATTTTTACACTCTAAAGAGTTAGAATATCCCTCATGTGAATTAGTCCAAGTCTACACAACTAGAAGACGATGGTCCGTCGCTGAAATGCTGGATAAATAGTGGGCCCTGGGATCAAAAAGGTTGCAGTTGTTTCTTTGGGGCTTGTTTTCACACACCCTGGGTTGCCTATTTCTTCCACACAGTTTGGCAACAGGCAAACACACGCACACGCACACAAATACACACACAGAGCCTTGGAAATACAGAGTTACGCCAACTCCGTTCACTTCATGGGGCCAGTGCAATGGCGGCTCTGACACATAGACTTCTATTGGATAGTGACAAGCTGACAACGAATAGTGACAGCCGGAAGTTACCGAATGCATTGGAGCCTATGGGCTCGCGCCAGTACTAGAACCACGTGACCAGACTATTTTCTGTCCCCTCAATGTCGCAACTCTGTCTATTTCTAAGGCTCTGACACCCAGCAGCAACAAACAGCCAAGGAAGTTGTGGCAGCAGAGAGAGAGAGACACCGTGCCAAGTCCACTCCCAGTCCAGTCCTCTGTTTGTCTGTGTCCACACACACCCTGCTGTCCCAGGCCCACACACGGACCCCTAGAGGACCCCCTGCGGACCCCCAGCGGACCCCCCAGACCCACCAGGAGGTGGAGGTTCTCAGTGGTAAAGCGTTCAGGAGGAGGAGGAGGAGGACTATAACATTAACATGGCGTCCTCCTTCCTGCCCGGCCTCAGTCTCAGAGTGTGTCTGCCCGTGTCGTGCGTGCTGAGCTCCGGGGAGGTGGAGCAGCTGCGCCGCTCCAAGGAGATCGACCGAGACCTCAGCCGGCACAAGACCTACGTCAAGCGGCTGGTCAAGATCCTGCTGCTCGGTGCCGGGGAGTCCGGGAAGTCCACGTTCCTCAAGCAGATGAGGATCATCCACGGACAGGACTTCGACCAGAGCGCCAGAGAGGAGTTCAGATCCACCATCTATAGTAATGTTATTAAAGGTTGGTTAACTAACTATGTTTATACCTAGTTAACTAACTTAACTAGTAGTTAGGAGTTCAGATCTACCATCTATAGTGATGTTATTAAAGGTTGGTTAACTAACTATGTTTATACCTAGTTAACTAACTTAACTAATAGTTAGGAGTTCAGATCTACCATCTATAGTAATGTTATTAAAGGTTGGTTAACTAACTATGTTTAAACCTAGTTAACTAACTTAACTAATAGTTAGGAGTTCAGATCTACCATCTATAGTAATGTTATTAAAGGTTGGTTAACTAACTATGTTTATACCTAGTTAACTAACTTAACTAATAGTTAGACAGGACTTCAGAGAGGAGTTCAGATCCACCATCTATAGTAATGTTATTAAAGGTTGGTTAACTAACTATGTTTATACCTAGTTAACTAACTTAACTAATAGTTAGGAGTTCAGATCCACCATCTATAGTAATGTTATTAAAGGTTGGTTAACTAACTATGTTTATACCTAGTTAACTAACTTAACTAGTAGTTAGACAGGACTTAGAACAGAGTGCCAGAGAGGAGTTCAGATCCACCATCTATAGTAATGTTATTAAAGGTTGGTTAACTAACTACTATTATACAGCAAGGTTAGTTATGTTTATAACTAGTTAACTAACTTAACCAGTGGTCCTTGAGAGGGTTCCAGGTGGTCCCCAGGCTAAATGATGGAAAGTTGGTTAAACAGATGTAACTCTTGAGAGTGTGAAAATGAAACCAAATGGACCCGCAAGGGTCCATTTGGTTTCATTTTCACACTCTCAAGAGTTAAAATATTCATCATCTGAATTAGCACTATTTAATTAAGAAGTCTACACTGTTTTGTTTGCAAAATCCAGCCTGGAATTGTCAACAAAACAAAAATAATTCTTTAGTTTTAGGTCTTTGGGGCTAATATGTCGTCAAATGGTGGTCTGTGGCTCAAATGCTGAATAAATGGTGGTCCCTGGTGTCAAAAAGGTTGAAAACCCCTGTTCTACAGCATTGTGAATGTGGATGCTAGCCTGGGACTGTTCAAGTCTCTTTAGTTATACTAGTAAACTAACTACCATCCACAGCAATGTGATTAAAGGTTACTAAGTAACTAACTAACTGCCATATACAGTGATGTGATTAGAAGGTTAGTGAGTTAACTAACTAGTAAACTAATTACCATTCAGGCCTAGTTAACTTCCATTTACAGTATATATGATTAAAGGTTTGTTAACTAAATTAACAGTTAGACCAGAGCACCACAGAGGAGTTCAGATCCACTATTGACAGCAATGTGATTAAAAGTTAATTCAACTAACTTGTAGTTAACTAATAGATATAAGTTCAGATTTCTACAGCAATGTGATCAGAGATTAGTTAATAGAGTTGATCATATTGGTCCCTGGTGTAAACAAGTGAAATGATTTATTATTGGGTGGCTGAATGGGCCAACTCAGTGTACAGATGTAGTGTTGACCTGTGTTAGAACTGTATTGTAATTCTGCTGTGATTTAATAAACTTAAATCACTCATTGGCAAGGGTGCCAGGGGATCCCCAGCACCTAGTCCAGCCCAGTGAGGCCAGGGCTGGGCTGGGTGCAGGGTGAGAGCTGCTGCAGGGTGCTGTAGGGTGTTCCAGGGTGCTGTAGGGTGATTTAAGGTGCAGCGGGCTGGGTGCTGGGTGCAGTGGGCTGGGTGCTGGGTGCAGTGGGCTGGGTGCTAGGTGCAGTGGGCTGGGTGCAGTGGGCTGGGTGCTAGGTGCAGTGGGCTGGGTGCTAGGTGCAGTGGGCTGGGTGCTAGGTGCAGTGGGCTGGGTGCTAGGTGCAGTGGGCTGGGTGCTAGGTGCAGTGGGCTGGGTGCTAGGTGCAGTGGGCTGGGTGCTAGGTGCAGTGGGCTGGGTGCTAGGTGCAGTGGGCTGGGTGCTAGGTGCAGTGGGCTGGGTGCTAGGTGCAGTGGGCTGGGTGCTAGGTGCAGTGGGCTAGGTGCAGTGGGCTGGGTGCTAGGTGCAGTGGGCTGGGTGCTAGGTGCAGTGGGCTGGGTGCTAGGTGCTGTACTGGGTGCTAGGTGCAGTGGGCTGGGTGCTAGGTGCAGTGGGCTGGGTGCTAGGTGCAGTGGGCTGGGTGCTAGGTGCAGTGGGCTGGGTGCTAGGTGCAGTGGGCTGGGTGCTAGGTGCAGTGGGCTGGGTGCTAGGTGCAGTGGGCTGGGTGCAGTGGGCTGGGTGCTAGGTGCAGTGGGCTGGGTGCAGTGGGCTGGGTGCTAGGTGCAGTGGGCTGGGTGCTAGGTGCAGTGGGCTGGGTGCAGTGGGCTGGGTGCTAGGTGCAGTGGGCTGGGTGCAGTGGGCTGGGTGCTAGGTGCAGTGGGCTGGGTGCTAGGTGCAGTGGGCTGGGTGCAGTAGGCTAGGTGCAGTGGGCTGGGTGCTAAGTGCAGTGGGCTGGGTGCTAGGTGCAGTGGGCTGGGTGCTAGGTGCAGTGGGCTGGATGCAGTGGGCTGGGTGCAGTGGGCTGGGTGCTAGGTGCAGTGGGCTGGGTGCTAGGTGCAGTGGGCTGGGTGCTAGGTGCAGTGGGCTGGGTGCTAGGTGCAGTGGGCTGGGTGCTAGGTGCAGTGGGCTGGGTGCTAGGTGCAGTGGGCTGGGTGCTAGGTGCAGTGGGCTGGGTGCAGTGGGCTGGGTGCTAGGTGCAGTGGGCTGGGTGCTAGGTGCAGTGGGCTGGGTGCAGTGGGCTGGGTGCAGTGGGCTGGGTGCAGTGGGCTGGGTGCTAGGTGCAGTGGGCTGGGTGCTAGGTGCAGTGGGCTGGGTGCTAGGTGCAGTGGGCTGGGTGCTAGGTGCAGTGGGCTGGGTGCTAGGTGCAGTGGGCTGGGTGCAGTGGGCTGGGTGCTAGGTGCAGTGGGCTGGGTGCAGTGGGCTGGGTGCTAGGTGCAGTGGGCTGGGTGCTAGGTGCAGTGGGCTGGGTGCTAGGTGCAGTGGGCTGGGTGCTAGGTGCTGTAGGGTGCTAGGTGCAGTGGGCTGGGTGCTAGGTGCAGTGGGCTGGGTGCTAGGTGCAGTGGGCTGGGTGCTAGGTGCAGTGGGCTGGGTGCAGTGGGCTGGGTGCTAGGTGCAGTGGGCTGGGTGCTAGGTGCAGTGGGCTGGGTGCTAGGTGCAGTGGGCTGGGTGCTAGGTGCAGTGGGCTGGGTGCTAGGTGCAGTGGGCTGGGTGCTAGGTGCAGTGGGCTGGGTGCTAGGTGCAGTGGGCTGGGTGCAGTGGGCTGGGTGCTAGGTGCAGTGGGCTGGGTGCTAGGTGCAGTGGGCTGGGTGCAGTGGGCTGGGTGCTGGGTGCAGTGGGCTGGGTGCTAGGTGCAGTGGGCTGGGTGCTAGGTGCAGTGGGCTGGGTGCTAGGTGCAGTGGGCTGGGTGCTAGGTGCAGTGGGCTGGGTGCAGTGGGCTGGGTGCTAGGTGCAGTGGGCTGGGTGCTAGGTGCAGTGGGCTGGGTGCTAGGTGCAGTGGGCTGGGTGCAGTGGGCTGGGTGCTAGGTGCAGTGGGCTGGGTGCAGTGGGCTGGGTGCTAGGTGCAGTGGGCTGGGTGCTAGGTGCTGTAGGGTGCAGTGGGCTGGGTGCTAGGTGCTGTAGGGTGCTAGGTGCTGGAGGGTGCAGTGGGCTGGGTGCTAGGTGCAGTGGGCTGGGTGCAAGGTGCTGTAGGGTGCAGTGGGCTGGGTGCTAGGTGCTGTAGGGTGCTAGGTGCTGGAGGGTGCAGTGGGCTGGGTGCTAGGTGCTGTAGGGTGCAGTGGGCTGGGTGCTAGGTGCTGTAGGGTGCTAGGTGCTGGAGGGTGCAGTGGGCTGGGTGCTAGGTGCTGTAGGGTGCAGTGGGCTGGGTGCGAGGTGCTGTAGGGTCCAGTGTGCTGGGTGCTATAGAGTGCTAGGTGCTGCAGGGTGCTAGGTGCTGTAGGGTGCAGTGGGCTGGGTGCTATGTGCTGTAGGGTGCTAGGTGCTGTAGGGTGCTTCAGGCTGCTCCAGGGCAGTGCTGGTGGATTGGAGGTCATAGAACTGGTCTTGGTTGAGAGAAAAGTTGCGAAACAGTAGAAAACAGGTCTGGTGTGCTGAGCTGTTGTTAACTAGTGGTGGGTGGATGTATACATTCAACTTACAGTGTAGGTAGGCAGGGTTAGCAGGAACAAATACATGGTAATATCCAGCCTCAAATACCTCAAGAATCATGAGCAAGTGAAGAATCTAATATATGTCTGAAAGTAGAATATCTGTACTAAACTTGAGTATACACTTTAGATAGAATGTTATGTCTACTAATATGCTATAATTTTAGCCTTCTCCTGTGCTTCAATGCATATCCACACTGCAGTGTACAAATAGTGCTATAAGTAAAAGCCTGTATTGATGTCAAAGTCCTTGTTATGGAAGCTAACAGTGGTGGAATTCAGATATTTTACTTTATGTAAAAGTGGTGTGTTTGTTAGCAGTAAGTCTGTGGAAGTATTGATAACTAAATGTAGCTTGTTGTCTGTAGCTTGTTGTTGTGGTGTAGCCTGGTCTAGCCCTCAATGATTTTGGCCTTGGGGGGCGGGGGTGTCGTGGGATCCACACGGCGGAAGTGCTGCGCTCTGATTTGATCTCACTAACGTGTCGTCATCCCCGGCCCCTCCCGCGCCCGTCCACTGCTGTTCTACGTCACATCATTTAGAGCGACGCCCACCCCGGAAGGTTCACTCCCACTTGAAGGCCACTTTCCAACGTGCGTTAGTCCAGGCTTTCCGTTTTCGCGCAAGGCGAACGAAAATGAAAGCCTGGGTGTCGAGGCTAGTTGTGGTGTAGCTAACAGAGGTGGAAATAGTGCAGGGCTTGACACTAACACTTGCCCACTTGCCCAGGGCAAGTAAAAAAAAATGGTGGGGCAAGTGAAGACTGCTACCTGGTTGCCCGATCGGACAAGTGTGTAACTTAGTGCACTATAACACAACACAAGATAAATTTGTCTTGAAGGCAGTCATTGCACTCTGCCTCTGTGTCTTTCCCTGCTTTCTAGCTGTCCACAATTCCAGGCTGGATTTGGGAAACAAAACAGGCAAATTAACAAATTAACAAAATGACCATTAATCTTCTACATTCTCTAGTTGTGTAGACCTGGGCTAATTAAGATGATGAATTTTAACTCTTGAGAGTGTAAAAATGAAACCAAATGGACCCGCAAGGGTCCATTTGGTTTCATTTTTACGTTCTCAAGAGTTACATCTGGTTAACCAACTTAACTGGGGACCACCTGGAAACTGGGGGGCAAGTGACCATGACCTGAGGGCAAGTAGAACCTGACTTGCACTTGCCCGATGGGCAAGTGCCTCGGAGACCTTAGTGTCAACCCCTGTAGTGAGTAGTAATCATTAGAGTTGTCCGGATCACTTTTTTTTGCTCCCGATCCGATCCCGATCATTTGAGTTTGAGTATCTGGCGATCCCGATATTTCACGATTTGATCTTTTTTTTTTTTTTTTTTTGCTCCTGATACAATCACGATCATTCCCGATTCAGATACATTTTGCAAATGCATTAAGAAAAAAAAAGGACTAAAACTCAATTAAATTGTCCCAAGTAAAAGATCTTGTATGAAGTCCTCCAAATAGCAGAATGATTTAGCAGACTAGAATAGCACTCCTCACTCAAATGTGCACTTGGGCAACTCCAAAGCAAATTCCACAACATTTATTTACCTGCCATAGTGTCAAACCCTTACCACTGTTTCGGATCTCTGGTTATACTGGTATATTTACCAATACTGAATGGTCTGATGATGACAAAGTAGGGCCAATACTGATACTTTTCTGGTACCGATACAGTTTTAGTGCAAGTCAGGTTCTACTTGCCCTCAGGTCATGGTCACTTGCCCCCCAAAAATATATTGTAAATTTTACATTTAAGTTTACTTCCTACTTGGGTGCTTTAAACAGAGGGTTTTTAACAGGTGGTCCCTGAGAGGGTTCCAGGTGGTCCCCAGCTAAGTTGGTTAACCAGATGTAACTCTTGAGAGCGTAACAATGAAACCAAATGGACCCGCAAGGGTCCATTTGGTTTCATTTTACACTCATGAACGCATGAATGTAAAGCTAATCTACAAGTTCACAATTGTTTTTCTATGTTTTAATAGCAGCAGTAGACCACCAGTGGTCCTTGAGAGGGTTCCAGGTGGTCCCCAGGCTAAATGATGAAAAGTTGGTTAACCAGATGTGAAAGTTAAAGACGTGAAAGTTGAAACCAGAAATGAAACCAAATGGACCCTTGCGGGTCCATTTGGTTTCATTTTTACACTCTCAAGAGTTAAAATATTCATCTGAATTATCCCAAGTCTACACAACTAGAGAATATAGAAGATTAATGGCCATTTGGATTTGTTTTTGTTTGATTTTGTTTCCCAAATCCAGCCTGGATTTGTGGACAAAAGCAAAATAAATCTTTAGTTTTGGGGTCTGTGGGGCTAAAATGTCATCAAATGCTGAATAAATAGTGGGCCTTGGGATCAAAAATGTTGAAAAGCATTGTTTTATATTAATAATTCAAATATACAAAGTATATGCAATGCAATATTTGCAGCTGAGATATAGTGGAGTTTAAGTAGAAGTAAAAGTATTATGTACAGGTATTTAATCACCTTCCACCACTTAAGGCCTGCAGGCTTTAAGGAAAACTGACCTGACTTGTACTGGTGTTGTTTTTCCCTCCATTTCCACCCAATAAGAAGTTTGTAGATCCAGTATACCTGTAGATAGATATAGGGTAATGTTTTGAGAACTCTTGAGAACGTAAAAATGAAACCAAATGGACCTTGCGGGAATAAATGGTGGGCCCTGGGATGAAAAACGTTGAAAACCACTGCTGTATATTACAGAGCAGACGGCAAAAACAACAGCAGAGCATTATGGGATTTGTAGTATTAGCGGTGAATGCAGTGTTACAGCGGTGCCACGGCTGTATAATACCGGTGGGATGCTCTAATGTTAAATTGATGTTGTCTCAAGGCCAAAGGAAATTACACAATGGCCAAATTTGGCCCTCTGGCCAGAGTTTGACACCTATGGTTTGGTGAATGTGGATGCTAGCCTGCAGGGACAGTTCCAGTCTTATTTTGATCAATATCAACTAACAACGTCAACATCAACAGGCAACATGATGAGACACATGGCAACAGGCAACATTAAAAAGGGAATTCCACCCATTTTCATTTTTTCCTGAGAGTGTACAAATGGAACCAAATGGACCCGCTAGGGTCTGAGAGTGTACAAATGGTTCCATTTGTACACTCTCAGAAAAAAAGAAGCCTTAGTTTGCATTGACTCATTTTCACCCAACTGCCACCCAACTCAAAATGTTCAAAATCCTTGTTTTGTCCACAGCAGTGAAGCAGCAGCAGCAGCCATGGTTTCAGAAAAGTTTATCTGTGGGAGTCTAGGAGAAAGGATCAGGTGACGCCAAGGAGGGCTGTGATTGGAGGATTCCAAAATGTTGACCAGCTAAAGATCTGTCTTTTCTGAACAACCAGGAGTTATAGAAAGGTGGAAAGTCAACTTTGATGATTGACGTTGCTTGTTGATGTTGCTCAAAACATTGCTAGGTGTATCAGGGCCCTAAGTCCATGAAGGAAGGAAACCAGGAGAAGGGAGTGAGTGAAGGAGGAATCACGCGTGTTTGTACCCGATGTGAGTGCACTGGGTCTGGGTAGCTCCGACACAGGGGTTGACACTCAGGTCTCGGAGGCACTTGCCCATCGGGCAAGTGCAAGTCAGGTTCTACTTGCCCTTAGCTCATGGTCACTTGCCCCCCAAAAATTTTGCATTTAAGTTACTTCCTAGTTGGGTGCTTTAAACCAAGAGTTTTCAACCAGTGGTCCCTGAGAGGGTTCCAGGTGGTCCCCAGCTAAGTTGGTTAACCAGATGTAACTCTTGAGAGTGTAAAAATGAAACCAAATGGACCCGCGAGGGTCCATTTGGTTTCATTTTTACACTCAAGAGTTAAAATTCATCATCTTAATTAGCCCATAGTGGTCACAGACCCAGTGGTCCCTGACCCCAGCAAAATGATAGTTTGGAACCAAATGGACCTGGGAGAGAGATAGGTAGAGATAGCTAGAAAGCAGGGAAAGACACAGAGGCAGAGTGCAATGACTGCCTTCAAGACAAATTTATCTTGTGTTGTGTTATAGTGCACTAAGTTGCACACTTGCCCGATCGGGCAACCAGGTAGCAGTCTTCACTTGCCCCACCATTTTTTTTTCACTTGCCCCGGGCAAGTGTTAGTGTCAAGCCCTGCGACACAAACAGTCCCTAATCTACCCTGTCCTCTGAGCTCAGAGGACTGGAGGAGACACACCCATAATGTCCCAGTGTGTGTAGCTGTTCTGTCGCCGCAACAATCCCACTATATTTGTCAACACAAACTGAGGTTTCTCCTCTTGTGTTTGTCGTTTGTTGTATCTGTAGGTTAATAGTTAGTTTGGCTGTGGCTCCGCTTGGATGGACGTTCTTTTTTTTGCTCCAGTGAACGCGCTTCACTCCCTGCCAGACTAAATAGCTGGTTTTGGTGTGCAGTTAAAGTTAAGTTGGACATTGTTTTGAGAAGTAGGAGAGAAGAACTGACAGGACAGGCCAGTATGTATGTATGTATGCATGTATCAGGAGCGGATCTAGGTATGGGCATGGGGGGCAATGCCCCCTAAATGTCCAGACTGCCACACCAAACACGATGGCATGCAAACAACCCAAGATATTTCAAATTAAAGTGCTTCTATTTAAAATGATTTGAAACACTCCTACTGCTACTAACTAACTACAGCTGTGTCACCACTAAACCAACAGCATTTCATCATTGAAAACAGAAAACTCTCTGAGTCAGACCTTTAGCTTTATGCATGCTGCGTGTCTGTTGCAACTTCAACAACAACTGATGTTGTTATTGATGCTTTACTTGACTAATAAAAGTCCTAGAAATGGTATGTGTGCGGCTTCATCGATGAAGCCGCACACATACCATTTTCTCCTGCCCCCCCCCCCCCCCCCCAATTGGGAAATGTTACATCCGCCCCTGGTATGTACGTACATTCATACGCTGGCCGTGTGTGTTTTGTTCTGAGCTGTTTAGCCGGGTCCACAGGGATTTGGTGTGAGCGGTGCGGACCGGTCCGCTTTGAGTCGCACCACAGAGAAACTAAACACTGCAATCTGTTTTCTGGACAACAGAGATGAACAGACTGTCTGCTGTCACAGAGCTGGTATACAACTCACAGCTGTTCCTCAACGCTCCTCCCATTGTGTCAGATTCTAGTTTCTGAAGTTAGATTCCAGTTTCTGAAACTAGATTCTAGTTCCCGACACTAGATTCTAGTCCATACCTGGGCATTATGTGGCCCGGGGGCCAAATGCGGCCCTTTGGCTGACTCTGACCGGCCTGTGAAAGGGTAGCGTGGTTTTCAACCAGTGATCCGGGGACCACCAGTGGTCCTTGAGAGAGTTCCAGTTAAATATGTAAAGTTGGCTAACCTGATATAACTCTTTTAGAGCGTAAAAATCATGTTTACGCTCTCAAGAGTTAAAATATTCAACTGAATTAGCCAGAGAATGTAAAAGAATGGTCATTTTTTTATCTATGTTTGCCTGCTTTGTTTGTGAAATCCAGCCTGGAATTGTGGACAAAAGCAAAATAAATCTTTAGTTTTGGGGTCTGTGGGGCTAAAATGTCATCAAATGGTGGTGAATTGAGGGCCCTGGTGTCAAAACGGTTGGTCTTACTCTTACTTTTATCTTGAAACTAAATGAATATTACGCAGCCTTTAGTTCAGCCTTTAGTTTTGGCTCTCCACAATATTTTATGTGTCTCATTTGGCCCCTTGGGAAAAAAATAATTGCCCACCGCTGTTCTAGTCCATGACACTAAATTCTAGTTTGTGACACTAAATTCTAGTCCCTGGCGCAAGGTTCTAGTTTTTCTGGAAAAATCTCTTTCTGTGTCAGTGATGCTTAACATATTTCATAGGAAGGACCCCCAGAAATATCTATTATTTAGCTGCAGAATCTCATCTAAAAACATGTTGTTCTAGGGATCCCCCAGAAGCAAAGATTTGAGTTAAAAATGTTTGCTTCCGAAATAATGTATTCAAAGATTTGCACCACATTTTCACAATTTTTCAAAAATAGCAGAACTACAAGCTCATATCGCGCCACTCGGTGGCGCGATATGAGCTTGTAGATCTGCTATTTTTCAACAGCTAAAACACCAAAATGTGTTCAGTTAAAGGAGAATTCCACACCAAAACACATTGGCCATCAATCTACCTTGATCGCTGTGACATCGTATATATTGCACTTTTTTACATTTTTGTCATATATACCCCCTTTTTTACATTTCACCATGAGGTCCACCTCCCCTCCCACAGTTTGCATTGCTGCGGGTTGCGGGTCGTGGTGATTTTTGTAGCTCCAAACTTTTTTTTTTTTCCCCACACATCATATTTTAATAGTTTACTGATACTCATGCATGTGTTTTACGTCACTCTGGGGCAGACTTTACTTATAATCCCAGAGGTAATCTATT
This sequence comes from Benthosema pterotum, assembly GCA_039105355.1. Lineage (NCBI taxonomy): Eukaryota > Metazoa > Chordata > Actinopteri > Myctophiformes > Myctophidae > Benthosema > Benthosema pterotum. The sequence continues at coordinate 15,619,701 of CM076981.1, forward strand.
CCTCCACCTCTCCTCCTCCTCCCTTCTGCCACTCTCCTCTCCAATCACCCAGGTTGAAACTCCTGTCACACAGGTGACAGCTGAGTTTGTAAAAAATCATGTAGTAGTCCAATTATCTTGTAGTGTGTGGTTTGATGTGATTTGTGAAAAAAACCTCTGCTCTAGTGCATTGTAGGAAGGAGCTGTGTGTGTGTGTGTGTGTGTGTGTGTGTGTGTGTTGTGTGTGTGTGTGGTGTGTGTGTGTTGTGTGTGTGTGTGTGTGTGTGTGTGTGTGTGTGTGTGTGTGTGTGTGCGCGTGCATGCGTGCGTGAAACTACTGTTCCCATGGGGATTAAATAACCACATGGACCCCAGCCTCTGGTTTCTAGGCTGAACATTCCAACCAAACAGCCGATCTGTGCAAGAAGATTTGTTGTAGAATTAGAATTATAAAAAGCAGCAGGGCATCTAGTATTGACCCCTGTGGGATTCCAGGCTTTAATAGGTTAATAATTAAACACATCCTATTGATCTTCTGTCCTATAAATGACCATAAGTCTGAGTCTCTCTGCTCTAGGGAGAGCTATCATACATCCATTCATTAATAGCTGATTGCTGCCATTATTGATCGAAGAACCGCTTAGATCAAGGCTGCCCAACAGGTGGTCCGGGGACCACCAGTGGTCCCTGAGAGGGTTCCAGGTGGTCCCCAGGCTAAATGATGGTATGTTGGTTAGCCAGATGTAACTCTTGACAGCGTAACCCTGTCCCTCAGTGTAAACTGACAATAAAGTACTATATCATATATATACAGTATATTGACAGTTTAACCAAATGCACCCCTTCCGGGTCCATTTGTTTCTTTTTTTTTCATGAAAAAAATGAAAATGGGGGGAGTTCCCCTTTAAACGTTAAGTTTAACAGACTAATCATGGATGGAATAATCTTGTTTAATAATCTTAAACAACTAACTACTAACATCCCTGTTTTACACACCACTCTCCTCCAACCAATCCCATCGTCCCATTCACCCCTTGTCCCTCTCGTCATTCGCCCACTCAGAACCTGCCCTGTCTCCTCATTGGTCGACTCATCCCTGCCCTGTCTCCTTATTGGTCCACTCATCCCTGCCCTGTCTCCCCATTGGTCCACTCATCCCTGCCCTGTGTTCCCATTAGTCCACTCATCCCTGCCCTGTGTTCCCATTGGGTCCACTCATACCTGCCCTGTCTCCCCATTGGTCCACTCATCCCTGGCCCTCCCCATTGGTCCACTCACCCCTGGCCTCTCCCCCATTGGTCCCCAGGTGTGCGTGTGCTGGTGGATGCGCGGGGAAGCTGCACATCCCCTGGGTTGTCCAGAGAACCAGGAGCATGGAGACAGTCTGATGGCGTTCGACACACGCTCTGCCATGATGGCGTCAGGCCAGGTGGAGGCCGAGGTGTTCCTCAGTTACCTGCCCTCCATCAAGGCCTTGTGGGCCGACTCTGGGATCCAGAACGCTTACGACCGACGCAGGGAGTTCCAGCTGGTGAGTGCTCAACACAGACACACACACACACACACACACACACACACACACACACACACACACTATGCAACGCACACACACACCACAACACGCACAGTAGGGCTACTGTGGATTTGGATTTCGTGAACGAATATCGAATGAATGGGAATACCGTATGTATTCTTATATGGAACAAGATTGTGCCCCTACGGGGCACAGGTCCCACCGTCCGGGCTCAGGTTTGAACGTGTACTAGCACTAGTGTGTCAACAATGACGTCATCATGACGTCATGGGTGCACGGACAACAGTCGTGGGACAGACAGATTCGGGGGACGGACGGGCTGCGTGCACGAACAGAGGGCTTTTTATACCTATGACCTATGACCTTCATACCTATGACCTCATCATGACGTCATCTCAAGCTTCTCAAGCTTAGCTCTCCTCCTAAGGACCTCTACCCAGGAACGTGCACTGGTAGTAGTATATCAACTATAACATCATCATGCTGTAATCATGGGACAGACAGATTCAGGACAGATAGTCGTTCGTCAGACAGACTTAGGACGTGCACGGACGGAGGGCGTTTTATAGTCCCCACCTTATATATGCTATGTATTACATCATCTTCTTTTCATTACGTACAAAAATCTCTATTTCACACTTCTATCTCCACCGTACTCTTACCTATGACCTCATCATGACGTCATCTCAAGCTCAGGTCTCCTCCTAGAGACCTGTACCCAGGTACAGATTCAAGACAGATAGTCGTGCAACAGACAGACTTAGGACGTGCACGGACAGAGGGCCTTTTATAATCCCTTTTATAATGATTACCTCATCATGCTGTAATCATGGGACAGACAGATTCGTCGTGCCACGGACAGACTTAGGACGTGCACGGACGGAGGGCGTTTTATAGTCCCCACCTTCGGTGGAGACAATAATGTCCATATTGACATTAGGCTGCTGCTGGAAGCCTAATGTGCAGTGAAAAATACCTTTCTTTATATGCGCTGGATAATCAAGAGAGGGCAGCATGGTGGCACAGTGGTCAGTGCTGTGCACCTCACAGCTGGAAGGTCCTGGGTTCCATTCTCTAGGGACTTTGCTAGGGACACTGCTGTGGGTGCTGGCGGCGTGTCTCCTCCTCTGAGTCATCAGTGCCCATACCCGAGGCGGGGTTGGTGCATGTTCTCCTCATGTCCTCTAGGGTACATACCCTAAAGACAAACGGGATACAACAAATAAGGGACAACTCGCTTCTGGGCCGCACTTTGTAGGCAGGACTGCGGTGCTCTAGTCTATTCCTCCAAATGAATTATGCCTTTGGTTAAATCTCACCCCCCAAAAAACAATTGTCCATGGCAATCCAAGTAGGTTAGCAACTGTTGGTATGCAGGTTAGGATTAGTGTTATTTTGCATGTCTGTTTTGAATACACATACACAGATTAACATCTGAGAAGTTACACAACTGACCCACCGGTGATGACAATAATACTGGTGAACGTAGAGTGACCGTGGATTGCATGAAAACTATTGCCGGATGGTCGTTGAAAGTTGATTTCTCCCTTTCCTCGTATTTCTAGTTTATTAAAAAAAAAAATGTTATGCACATTTGCAGAGTCCATAGTCTACTGCAGGCCTGGTGAACTAGATTTAGAAGACATTAGTCCCAGTACATAGTCTACTGCAGGCATTTTGACTAGTTTTAGAAGACATTTTGATGCTCTTGCTACTGAAATGATTGATTATTACGAACATGAGCAGAATGAGCACAAATAAAAGCGATCGGTTCGCAGTCGTTGAGCGCTGATTGCCCCTCGAAGTGCTCCGATTGGCTGGTTAGAGGTGATGATGTAATGGTGAGGTAATTAAGAGAAGTATTGTATTGGCATTATCTCTATCTGTAGCTGTTGTGTACCTGCTCTCTGGTCACTCACTCTGCTCAACTACTTGTGCCAACTTGCATACTGTTAGTTAGTTAGTTAGTTAGTTTATTTTGTTTCGGTCATATATGAACATACAGAAAGAGTATACAAGTATAAGTCTTACAAATGGCCGAAAGGGAACGGGCTGAAGCCGAAGCTTATTATGCCCACCCTATACAGGTGAAAATTAATAATTATAAAACAAATACTGTATATACAGTATATATACATACAATACACACAGCACATACACACAGTTAGACATATGCATGCATGTGCGTACATTCGTACATACATAAAGTATATACATACAACACCAACAAATATGGCTACTTTGCGAGAAGAAAATAGAGACGTATAATGAGAGAAAAAATATAAATAAAATAAAAATGAAAAAAATTAAATAAGTTTCTTACAGTATATACATACCACATATACAGGCACACGCATGCAGTACATGCCCATACCTATACAGGGATTGACACTAAGGTCTCCGAGGCACTTGCCCATCGGGCAAGTGCAAGTCAGGTTCTACTTGCCCTCAGGTCATGGTCACTTTGCCCCCCCAAAATATATTGTAAATTTTGCTTTTTAAGTTTACTTCCTACTTGAGTGGTTTAAACCAGGGGTTTTCAACAGGTGGTCCCTGAGAGGTTCCAGGTGGTCCCCACTAATTCGGTTAACCAGATGTAACTCTTGAGAACGTAAAAATGAAACCAATGGACCCTTGCGGGTCCATTTGGTTTCATTTTTACTACTGTCAAGAGTTAAAATTCATCATCTTAATTAGCCCAGTCACAGTGCCCACCTTTAAGATCAATGTATCTTGTGTTGTGTTATAGTGCACTAATTTGCACACTTGCCCGATCGGGCAACCAGTAGCAGTCTTCACTTGCCCCACCATTTTTTTTACTTGCCCCGTCAAGCGGGCAAGTGTTAGTGTCAAGCCCTGCTATACATGCATACGTACACAAAAACACATACACATACATATACACGCATGCACATGCATGCATACATATGCGTACAGGTCTATAATTAGAAATTGTGTGCACAGTACACAAGTTGGGACCAGGGTCGGATTTAGCCAGCCCAACCAGGGTGGGCTGAAAGAATGGCGGTGGGGTGGGGGTCAGACATCCTTATATTCCTTATCTACAGGTATATCGTACTTTATTCCCCATAAGAGAAGACTTACAGCTATAGCAGTGTTTCTACGGGTTGTGCATCTTTGATATTTGACATGCATTAGTCTACCTACCCCCTTCATTGTTATAGTTCTAAGAATGCTGCCCAGTATTTTGTTATTGAAGGAAAAAAAGACCCATAACCTTTGATTGGGTGGGCAGATGCATGTTTGGGCCCTGCACACCTAGATCTGGCCCTGGTTGGCACTTCTATCAAGTGCAGATGTAGTTTTATATAGGAATATCCCATCATTTAACATGGATCTGTATGGGTGAGGAGGACAGCTTGTCTCCTCTCTGCTAGCGTGTCTATTGGACAGAAACAGGTCAGGGAGGTATGGGAAGTTAGGGGCACATTTTTACATAAAAATATTTATTGACTTACTCTTTACTCTGCGTTCACAATGTGTCATCAGCCTCAGGTCCTAAACACACACACACACACACACACACACACACACACACACACACACACACACACACACACACACCACACACACACACACACACACACACACACACGCACACGCACACCCTGCCAGTGGAATGATCATTCAGCTGATGGCTGACTATTCACAGACACCTAAATAGTCATTAGCTTACACATCAGAGAGCGTAAAAGATGATCTGTCAGCAGCAAGACGACATTCATTAATCTACCAGCTGGAAAGCAAGGACTTTGATTTCCTACAGTCAATACAGCTATGAGAAAGTATTGACAATACTCTGATATGTCAACATTATTGAGTATCATTCTAACGGATGCATTGATCAGAACTGATCCTGATCACTGATTGATTTCATCATAACAGGAATCTGGAGTCTGGTACTGATTGAGGAGCAAATTTGAGTATTTAAATGGTAAATGGTGCATTTAATGATAAAATGGTAAATGGTGCATCAGGGCTGATGTAACATTGCCAATTGGGGGGGGGGGGGGGGCAGGAGTCGTGACGCTTCGTGCCACGGGCCATCATTTTCACTACAGGACTTTTAATTAGTCAAGTAAAGCATCAATAATAATAACACCAGTCGTTGTTGAAAGTTGCAACAGACACGCAGCATGTATAAAAGCTAAGGTCTGACTCAGAGAGTTTTCTGTTTTCAATGATGAAATGCTGTTGGTTTAGTGGGACACAGCTGTAGTTAGTTAGTAGCTTCTCTCTCGCC
>CM076981.1:15625977-15693477 GCA_039105355.1 Benthosema pterotum
TGTCCCTCTCCATTTTATTTTTGTTTTTGTTTTATTTCTTCCTGGCCTGGTGACTGTGTTTGCATTAGAAACAGGGGCGGATTGGCCATCTGGAGTACAGGGAGTTTTCCCGGTGGCCTGCGCCACCTAGTGGCCTGGACAGTTTTTTTTTTTTTTTTTTTAATCCAGTGCAGGCCATGCAGGCGCCAGGCCCAGAGGCAGGCAAACAAGTGTTTCTATCCTTCAAAAAAGAAAAGGTGTCCTACACCAGAGTCTTCAAGTAGGAGAGCTGCCATATTCCCGTTCACTCCTGTGCGCCAGGGCACTGCCTCACGCTGCTGGAGGCAGTGTTGCCAACTGCCAAGATCCAAAATGCACTAGAATGCACTAGATGCTCGCCTGGAACATACAGATCAAAATGACCATTAATCTTCTACATTCTCTAGTTGTGTAGACTAAGTTGGGCTAATTCACATGATGAATATTTTAACTCTCAAAGAGTTACATCTGGTTAACCAGCTGCCCCCCACCCAGGGTGGCCTGGGAAAGGCAAAATTGTCCCGGTGGGAAAAATATGTGCCAATCCGCCCCTGAATAGAAACAGTCCATAGCTAGAGCTACTGTTTGTTTTGTTTGTGTGTTTTGATGATCATTATTTTGGCCTCATGTTGTGTACAGTGACATGCAGTCAACGGAAAACACAGAGAAAAAAAAATAGTTGAAAATCTCTATGAAAGGCAATAAAGTTGAAAATTGAAAACACAAACCTGTAAAGCCAGCCTCCTAAACGCCTCCTAAATTATTCCCGTCGTAGTTTATAGAACCAACAAATGTCTTAAATGTCGATAATTCTCTTATCTCTTAATTCCGTCTAAAACCAAAACAACCCAACAACAAATCACCATCATCTTTTTAACCTCATCATCTTTGTTGTTTTTCCTTTTATTTATTTATTTATTTATGGGGGGGGATGTTCTTCTGCTTTTTTTATTTTATTTTTTTAGTGTCCTCTAGATGCATATTTATTTAATTTAATGTATTTGTTCTAATCCCGTCATGCTGTCGTACATGGAACAACACAACCTTCATATAATCTATAATAAAACCTTTTGACTGCAGTTAATCAGCAGATTGTCTGCCTGCTGCTACACATTAAGGTCTAATGTTGGAATTACAGTCTGTCAGCAGAGACACAAACAGAACCTTCTCTATCTGTTCTCTCTGCCTTAATGTCTAAAACCAGTGGTTTTCAACCTTTTTCATACCAAGGCCCACTATTTATTCAGAATATGAGCCACTGATGACATTTTAGCCCCACAGAACCCAAAAAACTAAAGATTTATTTTGTTTTTGTCCACAAATTCCAGGCTGGATTTGGGGGAATATTCTACATTCTCTAGTTGTGTAGACTTGGGATAATTCACATGATGAATATTTTAAGTCTTTGAGAGTGTAAACATGAAACCAAATGGACTGGCAATGTTTACGCTCTCATCTGGTGAACCACCTTTCCATCATTTAGCCTGGGGACCACCTGGAACCCTCTCAGGGACCACTGGTGGTCCCTGGTGACACCACCTGTTGAAAACCCCTGTCCTAGATGGTGTGTGGTGTCTGTCTGTCTGTCTGTCTGTCTGTCTGTCTGTCTGTCTGTCTGTCTGTCTGTCTGTCTGTCTGTGTGCCACAGTTGTTTACAGTGCAGCTATAGCATGACTAGAATAATCACTGTGTGCACCATCAAACCCACAGCGTTGATTTAACTCAGTGGTGGAAATGAGCGCCACCAAGTGGACACCAAATGGACCCGTTGGTTCGTTGGTCTCCATTTGGTTGTATTGTTTTATAAAGTGCACTTCACTCTTCTGAGTTCCATCAGCGCTAGAGGGTTTCACTGTGCAACAGCAGTTAGACAGTAGGAGGGGGTCATAGCATACACCACCCACCCACCCAACCTTCCCAACACACCCCCAAAAAACCTTCCAAAGCCGATATGAGCGCAGATAAAGACCATTTGATTACCTCAATGTTTTGTTGGCTGAAATACTGTATTGTCCCGAATATAAGACGACTTTGGTTAGAAGATGATTATCCACATTTTAAATACTCATTTGTGAACAACAAAAACAACGTTGAATGTCAAATAGCACAGCCCCTGAATATTTCCATTGGAAAAAAAAACCTTGTCTTCTATTGAGGCCAATAGGGTAGGTAAGGAGCGTCATGTGGTTAATGGCGTCAGACTGCGATAGATCGCACTGCTCCGCCCAGCCTGTCCTCTTTACTGGAAGTATAAAGAATGTTTTACTTACCAATAGAAAACACATATATTATCTGAAAGATAATATATCCTCTGCAAGGCAGAATCATACAGAAGCATTGGAGCTATGGACCAGAGCTACATGACAGTTCATTGTGAGATAACGTGCTGAGACATTGTATTGTAAAGCATAACTGGACAAAAACTGGACAAAATATAAAAATGACATACCAGGTGCCCCTCCCACCGTAAGCCCCTCCCACCGTAAGCCCCTCCCACCGTAAGCCCCTCCCACCGTAAGCCCCTCCCACTGTGCGACTGCGGTTAGATGCTGTAATGATTATCACCCTGACGCCACTAGCTGAAACTAATCTCTCTTCTATCTTTGTTTTTCTGTCTTTTTCATGTCCCCCCTCCCTTTTTATGTTCCCTTCCTCTCTCCTTCTTCTTCTTCTTCTTCTTCTGTTTTTTATTTTGTACTTTGTGTTTTTTACTTCTTTCCTTCCTTGGTCTGTCTTTCTGTATGTCTAACTCTAGCTTCCACGGCCACTAACCCATGAAAACCCTTTACAACTCCGCCCGCCACGCTCTGGTGATCCCGCCCATCTCTGCCTGCCATTGGCCCAGCCCAAACTCCTCCTCCTCCTCCCCCCCAGTCCAGCCAACCAGAGACCACTACTCCTCCTCCTACTACCACTACTGCCACTGCAAAGGGAACAGCGACCAACCAGCCGCTCCGGTCCGGAGAGGGAGGGAGCGCCAACCCGTGGGACCGACCCGCACATCAACCCAGGGCTAGTCCATTGTGCCTTTCTACCCTCGACTCCCCCCAACCCCTCAAACCCCCAAACCCCCAAAAAATCTAAGATGTCACCTTTAAGACAAGATGGTTCTTCCCTGGGGGTCCTCGCGACGGTTCCAGAGGCTCCTGGACCGAAAACCGAGCCTTTTTGAGGTCTCTAACTCTGAGAGCGGACAAACAGACCTGTTTCCCAGTAAACACGACCAGGACACGGTTGAATTAGAGATGTCTTGATTGTAGTCAGATCAAGGCTCTCCAAGATCTGGACCAGAATCTGGACTAGTCTTGAGTTACTGGAGTCACCAGAGGACGTCATCCTAATACCACTGGAGGACTCCAGTGACTTCAACACTAGTCCAGATCACAGACCATATGGGGACGATCTTTACAACATTTCCAGGAACGTCTTCACCAGTTGATATACTAAAGCTTATTCTGGTCCAGATCTGGACTAGTTCTGATTGGTTTCAGTCAGTCTGGTCTCAGTCTGTCTCTCTCTGGTTCATCAGAGACGTCTGTCTGTAGTGAAATCAGGTGATTATTCTGGGACAGATCTGAAATCAGGTGATTATTCTGGGACAGATCTGAAATCAGGTGATTATTCTGGGACAGATCTGACTAGTCTTGGATTGTCTTGATCTGAACACAACCTCCTGGTCCTGACCTGTGTTTACTGTGTTGGTTCTTCTGTTTGTTTATGCTCTCAGAGTTCTGGTTTTTGGGGGTCCCTGACCTAGAATGTGGACCACTCCTGGGGGGGGGCTCAGATATTGTAGCATTTTGAGAACTCTACCGGTTTCAGAAAGTTGTGATTCCAGCCCACCATCAAAGACAGAACAAATTCCTGATCCTCTGTTCCCATTCGCCGTTGATTGTTTTTTTTTCTGCGATCACTCCGACCTCCGAATCCCAAGTTACTGACTGAGGTGACAGTCTGTCTGTCCCCTGCACTGCTAGAGCCCCAGAAAATCCCCAAAAAGTCCCTCTGAGCTGATCTGGTACTGGAGGGGCCGACGGTGCCAAAACCCCTGTTTGTATTATTTTGAAAAGTAGCGGAAATTACAAAATAATCAAGTAAAAGCATCTGCATAAGAACAAAGTAACGTAGTTCCACTACTGCCCCCAGTGGTCACCAGGTGACAGCGACCATACATAATGAAGGACTATGCTAACGGCGTGGTTATAATAACTCCACTGATACATAATGATGATAATATTGTACTTATCCTCCATATTGACCCCGCCTCCTCCTTCGACGAGCACTAAACTCTAAAAATGGGTTTTATTTTGAAGGGGGTTTTGTTTTCTGTGTATTTGAGTTGTTGTTGCTATTGTGTGTTTTATTGTCGGGAGGGAGGGAGGGAGGGAGGGAGGGGCATTCAGTGGCCTTCTCTATTGTTGTTAGCTAGCAGCTACTGTAGCGTTGTTAGCTAGCAGCTACTGTAGCGTTGTTAGCTAGCAGCTACTGTAGCGTTGTTAGCTAGCAGCTACTGTAGCGTTGTTAGCTAGCAGCTACTGTAGCGTTGTTAGCTAGCAGCTACTGTAGCGTTGTTAGCTAGCAGCTACTGTAGCGATGTTAGCTAGCAGCTGCTGTAGCGTCTCCGCTGGGATTTTCAGCAGGAGGAATGCTAACTAGTAGCTGCGTAGGCGAAAGCACTCAGATATATACTATTAGACGTAGTATATCATTGCTTCTACAAATGGTAGCTTCGAGGCTTGTAGATATGCTGTTTTTGCATGTGTTCATTGACGGAGAAACGCAAGACGCTAGAATGTGTATGCAAACGTTTTCTGTCTGCCTGACAGCTATAATTAGTTTGGGCATTTTATCAGATACGTATTTGACCAATCTAGAAACTAAATCGTCACCAATAAATATCTCCACCAATGTGTTTAGAACTAATGGTGTCTAATAACATACTAAAATGTTTAAATTCAACTCCTGTGTTAAACCTCATAAAAACAATTCAAAGTCAGTGTACTAGTCACAACCTATGGAAGGCAAAACATGTAAAATGTCACTGTGCTTATGTTTTCATGATGCTGAATCCATTCCTAGCATTAGTTTTGCAAAAACACGACACACTCATTGGGCTGAAAGAAGCCATGGCACTTGAACAAATGTGTTGACAAGGCACATTTATGTCTGATTTTGGCACAAGGAGCTGTTTTCTAAGAAAAACTAATGCTTGGAATTGAGCAACTAATGCTTGAAATTGAGCTCACAAGAAACCTAATTAGACATTTTACATGTTTTGCCTTCTATAGGTTGTGCCTAGTACCCTGACTTTGACCTGTTTTTATGAGGTTTCACACAGCAGTTGATTTTCAACATGTTAGTACATGTTATTACACACATTATTAACACATTGGTGAAGAGAAACATCTTGATAACGATTTAGTTGCCTGATTTCCAGAACTTGCCCTCTAGTTAAATGTATATCTTAGAAAGAAGTGATCTATACGAAATGAATGAAACAAAAAAGCCAACATCTCTCACTAAGTGTGAAGACTTTTATGCATTATGTAAGCATCTCATATGTTTATCATACCTCAATTCATCTCTGTAATGCCCCGACACGCACAAAATGTAACACACACACACACACATCAGGGGCGGATGTAACATTTCCAATTGGAGGGCAGAAGAAAATGGTAAGGGGCGGCTTCATCACCGTGGCGCAAAGCGACACGGGCGATGAAACCGCCCCCCATACCATTTTCAGTAGTGTTTCAAATACTTTTAAATATAAGCACTGAAATATCTTGGGTTGTTTTGCATGCCATCACGTTTGGTGGGGCAGTCTGGGCATTTAGGGGTGTATTGCCCCCCCATGCCTATGCCTAGATCCGCCCCTGACACACACACACACACACACACACCACACACACACACACACTGCCTTCCTCTTGCACAGTGCCTACAGTAACAATATGCAACACTTTAGAGCGAACAACAAAACAGTGCCTTTATTTATTAACAATAATACCATGAATTAATGTTACAAACCTAATAGGTAACAATGGTGATCTTATTTGTTTATTGTGTGAATATATTTACTGCATAGTGTTCTATATATAGTCTATAGTGCCAAAACGTGGCTCAACTGAAAGGATAAGTGCATTGACAGCATTGTTTCTCAATGTCTGGTTCTGGGGGACCACCTGTCTGTTGGGTTTGGGGGACCACCTGTCTGTAGGGTTTGGGGGACCACCTGTCCACCCAAACGGACCCCTTATAGGTCTTATAACTGTGATTACAGTACAACTACCATTCAAAACATTTTAATTTTCAACACTTAATTTGAAATATATTTGAAATGTGGGTTGTTTTGCATGCGATCATTTTTGGTGGGGCAGTCAATGCATTTAGGGGGGCATTGCCCCCCCATGCCCATGCCTAGATCCGCCCCTGCCCCTGAACCAGGTGCTGAGAAGCTCTGCCTTTCAGTATTTGAAGCAAATTTCAGCCATATTTGGGTAAATATCTGATCCTCTCCCAGTGAACAGTGACTGGAGAATGAAGCCTCCATCGTCACTACAGTGTTACTATATAATATTATTATTATTACTGTTGTTTTTCCTTTAGTTAGTGTTGAATTAGGGAGATACATTTTGTATTTTGTGTTTATTTGCAGTGTGTCCCTGACCGCTAGGCCTCCTGCAGCCGCGGTGCGTTTGTTTGTTTTGTTGCTTTTTGTACCTGAGATTGATTCACCGTTGTTTACGTTGTTGTTGTTGTTTCGTGTGCCTTATAGAACAAAACGTTCAAAAAAAAAAAACAAACGAAAGAAAGAAAACAATGGAAATATGCATAACATCTTCTGTAACAAGTTTATATTGTATTTTTATATTCTATTTTATACGTGGAGAAAAGAAAACAACAAATAACATTAAATGACCTTTTCAGATAAAGAACAATACATATTATGCCTTATTACGACCGGACTAATTTGATGCCTATATACACATACCTACTATCCTACTATACGTACATTTAATTAACGACGTTTAACGTGTATTGTTCCGTGTTTAAACACCATCTGTGCCATGATCCATACATTACGTAATCTCCTGTATAACCTTTACATTTTGCTGAGATGTTTTTCCTGAAATACTGGACTTTTCTTTCCAATGTTCTCTGTGTTTAACTTGAGGATGGTGTTGCTTCTACCTTCTGTGCCTTTCTGGATGCATACATGCACAGCTGGGGGACCAATGAACGTACTGGAGCGCAGGAAAGTCCACTGACTGCTAGTCTACGATGTGTAAAGTACTATACTAGTATAGTAACACTAGTATAGTGTTTACTTGATCTAATCTAAAGTAGAGAGAATTTAACTTTTCTACACATCGCAAAAATACAGTGAATTGTACTTTGCACCATGGTGCGACCGTTGCTATTGGTCGAGACTCAATTACCACCAAATGATTTCACTGTCTCACAACACGTTGTGAGCTTGTACCAGATCAGCTATTTTTCCCATCATATACTGTACATTTGGCTTAATCCACATGTAACTTGAGTGGAGATCTTGTGGATTGACAACAATATAGTGGAGTGGAAGTAAAAAAACAACACATGACATCATTTAAATAGCAGCTGCCGTATTTTTTCTTCTGAATTGTTCCCCGACCCTCTGAGCCATGGGATGGTTTTCGTACCGGCTATCTGATTGGCTGTCTGGTCTCTAGGCAACGCCACAACCTCTAATTGGCTCTCTGGTCTCTCGGCAACCCTTCCATCCCTGTGCCTGTTCATTAGGCAGCCTGTAGCTGCCAAAACAAAAACACACAAGTACTCAAGTATAAATACTATAAAAACTATAGTATTAGATGTACTCCAGTGTCCCCCACTGAGCATGTGTGAAGATTAACAGTATGAATATTAATCTAACTATTCTGTGCCAAATATGGGCGTTTACTAACTGTGACCTCTTCTGTGATTATAATTATTAATAACCTCTTTAATGATAGACGTCTCTGCTTTGGTTCCTTTAAAAAAAAACAAGATACTTGTGTGTGTGAGAGAAATAAAAAAATAAAACCATTAAGATGTGTGTTGGAGATATGGAGCTCTTTGGTATATTTGGAAACAGCAGATTTTAAACACACTTATTATTATTATTATTATTATTAAACAGAATAGATGTCAATAAAAACTAACCACACTTTGTCGCTTTTTCTCTGTAGCACTCACTTGATGCAAGTCAGCTTTCCTTTTCTTGCATACTAATCATTCACACACTCTTTATAACACACACACACACACACACACACACCCAGGGGCGGATGTAACATGTCCCATTTGGGGGGGCAAGAGAACATGTTGGAGGGGCAAGAGAAAATGGTATGGGGGCGGCTTCATCGCCCGTGGCGCGATGAAGCCGCACCCATACCATTTTCAGTTATAGGACTTTTATTAGTCAAGTAAAGCATCAATAATAGCATCAGTTGTTGTTGAAGTTGCAACAGACACGCAGCATGCATAAAGCTAAAGGTCTGACTCAGAGAGTTTTCTGTTTTCAATGATGAAATGCTGTTGGTTTAGTGGTGACACAGCTGTAGTTAGTTAGTAGCAGTAGTAGTGGTTCACAGCATTTTAAATATAAGCACTTTAATTTGAAATATCTTGGGTTGTTTTGCATGGCATCGTGTTTGGGGGGGCAGACTGGGCATTTAGGGGGGCATTGCCCCCCCCCCCCCCCCCCCCCATGCCCATGCCTAGATCCGCCCCTGACACACACACACACACACACACACACACACACACACACCACACACACACACCACTGTGGTGCCAACACACAAACACTGGGCACTGAGTTCATGTCAGTGGTGTTTCTTAGCAATTTTGGGCCCCAGGCAAATTTTTACCAAATGTACCCTTATGGGTCCATTTGGTAAGGAAGGCTCCAGGGAAAATCGCCTGTGACATCATTCATCATCTGAATTAGCCCAAGTGTACACAACTAGAAGATGGTCAAAAGCAAAAGAAATCTCCTCTCATGGCGCCCCAGGTAACTGCCTAGTCTGCCTAAAGGCAAAACGCCCTTGTGCAGCCCAGTATGGCGCCAACACACACACAGGGCAGTGGCTTCACCTTGTGCAACCCAGGAATTCTGATGTAGAAAGTCTACACTTTAGTTGCAGTTGAAAGTGAAGAGTTCTCATGGAGTGGCACTTGTTCACTCCATTTTATAAATCAGGGGGTTTCAACCAATGGTCCGAGGACCACCAGTGGTCCTTGAGAGAGGTGCAGGTGGTCCCCGGCTAAATGGTGGAAAGTTGGTTAACCAGATGTAACTTTCAAGAGTTAAAATATTCATCATGTTAATTATCCCAAGTCTACACAACTAGAGAATGTAGAAGATTAATGGTCATTTTGATCTGTATGTTGGACGGTTTGGTTTCGCCAAATCCAGCCTGGAATTGTAGACAAAAGCAAAATAAGTTGTGGGGCTAAAATGTCATCAAATGGTGGTCCGTGGCTCAACTGCCGATTAAATAGTGGGCCCTGGTGTCAAAAAGATTGAAAGCGACTGCTTCACATGACAACCTTTGGAGTTGCCCATACACCCTGCCATTCTTCCAGCCCACCCTAGTAGGGCTAGCTGAATCTGGCCCTGGTTCTACTGACATAATCCATACAGTACATGAACAAATGTTTGTTTTTTTAATCTCCTTGTACAATGGCTGAAATGAGATACAGAGCAGCAGTATTGTCAACCAGTTCATGAGAGAACCAGGGGCGGATGTAACATGTCCCATTTGGGGGGGCAAGAGAACATGTTGGAGGGGCAAGAGAAAATGGTATGGGGGCGGCCTCATCACCCGTGTCGCTTCGCGCCACGGGCGATGAAGCCGCACCGATACCATTTTCGGTTACAGGACTTTTATTAGTCAAGTAAAGCATCAATAATAACATCAGTTGTTGTTGAAGTTGCAACAGACACGCAGCATGCATAAAGCTAAAGGTCTGACTCAGAGAGTTTTCTGTTTTCAATGATGAAATGCTGTTGGTTTAGTGGTGACACAGCTGTAGTTAGTTAGTAGCAGTAGTAGTGTTTCACATCATTTTAAATAGAAGCACTTTAATTTGAAATATCTTGGGTTGTTTTGCAGGGCATCGTTTTGGGGGGGCATTCTGGGTATTTAGGGGGGCACTGCCCCCCCCCCCCCCCCCCCCCCCCCCCCCCCCCCCATATCAATGCCTAGATCCTCCCCTGGAGTGGACTCTGCTGTAACTTAATATTATGGCATGTTTCCCAACAGTCCATGTTGTCCAACAACTGTGGAAAACGTAAACGCTTCACAGCTCTGACTGATAGAACATGAAATACAAAAAATACACCACACAGTATATTGTAAGGCAGTGGTTTTCACCCTTTTTGATATCAGGGACCTCTATTTATTCACAATTTGCGCCACGGACCATAATTTGATGACATTTTAGCCTCACACAGATCCCAAAACTAAAGATCTCTTTTGGTTTTGTCCACAATTCCAGGCTAGATGGAAATAAAACAGTCCAACATACAGATCAAAATGACCATTAATCTTCTACATTCTCTAGTTGTGTAGACTTGGGATAATTCACATGATGAATATTTTAACTCTTGAGATTGTAAACATGTAACCAAATTCATGTTTACGCAGTTGGTAAGTTAGTATCTCTGAGAGTGTGTTTACAGTCTCAAAAGTTAAAATATTCATCATTATCCCAAGTCTACACAACTAGAGAATTAATTAGATTAATGGTCATTTTGATCTGTATGTTTGACTGTTTGGTTTCCCAAATCCAGCCTGGAATTGTGGACAAAAGCGAAAGAATCTTTAGTTTTTGGGTCTGTGGGGCTAAAATGCGTGGCTCAAATGCTGAATAAATAGTGGACCCTGGTATGAAAATGGTTGAGAGACAAGTCGACCGAATGTTTTCCCAGAAGGAAAAAACAAGGACTAAATCACCACAAACTAAAATACATTTAGTAACACATTTCTACGGTAACACAATTCATCTGGTCACCCTCACCCTCCTGTCTGTCTATATACTGGTTGATTCTTTTATTTTACTCTCACTGTTCTCATCATCAACACACACGCACACGCACACACACACGCACACGCACGCACGCACGCACGCACGCACGCACACACACACACACACACACACACACACACACCACACACACACACACACACACACACACACACACACACACACACACACACACAGGGTGTTACACAGATTTGTGTAACCAGATCCAGAGACACCCACTCTCCATGGTTTCCCAGAGGCATGTAGCAGCAGCAGCTGTACAAACTGCCTGGAGAGACAGAGAGACAGAGAGACAGAGAGAGAGAGAGAGACAGAGAGACAGAGAGACAGAGAGAGAGAGAGAGAGAGACAGAGAGACAGAGAGAGAGAGAGAGAGACAGAGAGACAGAGACAGAGAGAGACAGAGAGAGAGAGAGAGAGAGAGAGACAGAGAGACAGAGAGACAGAGAGAGACAGAGAGAGACAGAGAGACAGAGAGACAGAGAGACAGAGAGAGACAGAGAGACAGAGAGGCAGAGAGACAGAGAGAGACAGAGAGACAGAGAGACAGAGAGACAGAGAGAGACAGAGAGACAGAGAGACAGAGAGAGACAGAGAGACAGAGAGGCAGAGAGACAGAGAGAGACAGAGAGACAGAGAGACAGAGAGACAGAGAGACAGAGAGAGACAGAGAGACAGAGAGACAGAGAGAGACAGAGAGACAGAGAGGCAGAGAGACAGAGAGAGACAGAGAGACAGAGAGACAGAGAGACAGAGAGAGACAGAGAGAGAGAGAGAGAGAGAGAGACAGAGAGACAGAGAGACAGAGAGAGACAGAGAGAGACAGAGAGAGACAGAGAGAGACAGAGAGAGACAGAGAGAGACAGAGAGAGAGGGTCCAAGGTCCTGGGGTCCAGGGTCCAGGGTGAGGCCTGGGGGTTTGTTTCAGGTTAGAGAAGGACCAGAGAAGTGGAGGAGGAGAGGAGTGGACTCACAGCGTGGGAATAGAAAGGAAATGGATTTGCAAACACCCTGAAACATCTGTACTGTGGAGTTACACAGTATTGTTCCTAATATAAGACCACTCTGAAACAGCTGTACTGTCAACACCATACTGTGTGGAGTTATACCGTATTGTTCAGAGTATAAGACACCAATATACGGCCACATTTTTCAAGACTCATTTGTGTAAAAAAAAATATCTATCTATCTATCTATCTATCTATCTATCTATCTATCTATCTATCTATCTATCTATCTATCTATCTATCTATCTATCTATCTATCTATCTATCTATCTATCTATCTATCTATCTATCTATCTATCTATCCATCCTATGTGTCTTATGTACTGTATCTATCCTACAATTATGTGTCCTATGCTTATGTGTCCTGTCTGTCTGTCTGTCTGTCTGTCTGTCTGTCTGTCTGTCTGTCTGTCTGTCTGTCTGTCTGTCTGTCTGTCTGTCTGTCTGTCTGTCTGTCTGTGAGGTGGAGTTAGATTCTACTGTGTATACAAACACAGTGTTTGTACACATGAAGTTGCCTCTATACCTTTAAACTGAAACTGTCCTGAGGATATGAATCATTAACAGTGACATAAACCAGTGGATGTGTCCAGACATATATATATATATATATATATATATATATATATATATATATATATATATATATATATATATATATATATATATATATATATATATATATATATATATATATATATATATATATATATATATATATTATATTGATAGTTGTACAGAAACAGGAGCAGCAGTAGTTCCATGGATGGGGTGATGGGGGGAGGGGGTGGGGGGGTCTCTGTGCTCGTGGGTGGTTCATTCAGCCTCTCCCTGCCCTTCCTGTTTCCTTTGTACAGTGTGTGTGTGTGTGTGTGTGTGTGTGTGTGTGTGTGTGTGTGTGTGTGTGTGTGTGTGTGTGTGTGTGTGTGTGTGTGTGTGTGTGTGTAATAGGGGGGGTGGGTATTGAACTTCAGGCTTTGAGGTGAGACTGCCCCCCCCCTTTTCCCTTCACTAGTCTACATGGGACTGCTGTCCCATTGGCTATGGGACGACCCCCCCCCACACACACACACACACACACACACACACACACTGCTGAAATCCTGAGGGTTCATTGAACCATGAAGTGTATAGTGCTGTAGCAGCAGCATTGACTCAGCCACAGGGTCCATTTGGTTCCTCTGTTGGTCTAAGTTGTACCCAGGATTTTCCTGTGCAACAGAATAGAAGTATTAACGTTCCATTTGACTGGACGACCAACCAGAGCAGCGGCGGATGTAACATTTACCAATGGGGGGGGGGGGGGGGGGGGGATTCGTATGGGGGCGGCTTCATTGTTCGCGGCACAGGCGATGAAGCCGCACCTATAACATTTTCAGTTACAGGACTTTTATTAGTCAAGTCAATAATAACATCAGTTGTTGTTGAAGTTGCAACAGACACGCAGCATGCATAAAGCTAAAGGTCTGACTCAGAGAGTTTTCTGTTTTCAATGATGAAATGCTGTTGGTTTAGTGGTGACACAGCTGTAGTTAGTTAGTAGCAGTAGTAGTGGTTCAATTCATTTCAATTATACTGTCAGCACATTAATTTGAAATATCTTTGAAATTTGGGTTGTTTTGCATGGCATCGTGTTTGGGGGGCAGTCAGGACATGCCTAGATCTGCCCCTGAATGAGGGGAGAGAGAGCAGGCTTTAGAAAGCAAAGGAAAGAACCAAAACAGATTTTTTGTTTGCGCGTGCGTGTACGTGCATGCCTGTGTGTGTGTGTGTGTGTGTGTGTGTGTGTGTGTGTGTGTGCGTGCGTGCGTGCGTGCGTGTGTGCGTGCGTGTGTGTGTGTGTTTCTTCCTTCCACTCTCTCCATGCATCTGCTAATGTACTCTCTGACAACACTCACCTCACTGCCAACACACTCCCACTGCTCCCACCGTGTGTGTGTGTGTGTGTGTGTGTGTGTATGCGTGCGTGCGTGCGTGCGCGTGTGTGTGTGTTTGATTTCTGCAGATGCGTCCTCTCTCTCTCTCTCTCTCTAAATATTTGATGATGGACCAGCAGAATGATTTCACTACAAATCGTATTACAACAGAGCATCTCAAAAAAGGGTTTCAGCAGTCATCACACAATTCATTTAAAAAGACAATAAATACATGAAGAGATTAAACACAAAAGTCTTCAAACTCACTTCACCCTGCAGTACAGTATATTAGAGCCTTTAGCAGAATGAATAGTGATCCTCATTCCCAAAGGTCAAAAGGTCACTGCATGGGATTGGGACTTGAACCAGCGACACGCTGTCCTGCTGGATTACCAGCATGACATACCTAGAGACATACCTAGACCGCTAGCCAGGACTGGGCCACTATTTACTATTAGTTTCCAAAATACTTTTAAACTTTTCCTCAACTACGACTCCAGACGCCAATATTCTTCCTCCCTTCGCTGTTTATTTGAAAACTTCCAGACTTTACAGCCATTATTTTGAAAACAGACGATCTACAAGTTCACAATGTGTTGTAGATCTGCTATTTGAAAACAATATATTATTGGCTACACTTTAAAACTTGTACAGGTACACATGATTTTAATTTTTATTTTAAATGTAACAGAGTATTTACTATAATATATTGCTAATGTACAACGTACAACGTACAAGTTAAATATGGAAAGTTGGTTAACCAGATGTAACTCTTTGAGAGCATAAAAATGAAACCAAATGGACCCTTGCAGGTCCATTTGGTTTCATTTTTACGCTCTAAAGAGTTAAAATATTTATCATCTGAATTAGCCCAAAGTCTACTCATTCAATCAGAGAATGTAATAGAATGGTCGTTTTTGTTGTTTTGTTTCCCAAATCCAGCCTGGAATTGTGGACAAAAACAAAAGAAATCTTGAAGAAAGTTTTGGGATCTGTGGGGCTAAAATGTCATCAAATAGTGGTACTCTGTGGCTCAAATTCTGAATAAATAGGGGGCCCTGGTGTCAAAAGGGTTGGTCTTACTCTTACTTTTATCTTGAAAATTAATAAATTAATATTATGCAGACTTTAGTTCAGCCTTTAGTCTTGGCCCTATACAATATTTTATGTATCTCATTTGGTCCCTTGGGAAAAATAATTGCCCAGCCCTGTACTATAACATACTATATTGCTATATCAACACTTTTCTCCAGTAAAACATGTGAGTAGTTTCCCCAGACACTCTTACTCTCCTTTTCCATGTAAATACCCCCCCCCCCCCCCCTCCTGTGTAGCAGTTTAAAGATCCAACTCCGTCTCCTTGACAACCAGAACACACTGGGGTCCTGTCCCCACACCCCTCACCCCTCCCTTCCCTACTGGGGTCCCGTCCCATCCCGTCCCCCGGCCTCTAGGCCTTTGTGTTGAGACAGAGAGAGAGAGAGAGAGAGAGAGAGAGAGAGAGAGAGAGAGAGAGAGAGAGAGAGAGAGAGAGAGAGAGAGAGAGAGAGAGAGAGAGAGAGAGAGAGAGAGAGAGAGAGAAGCAGGGGCGGATGTAACATTTCCCAATTGGGGGGGCGGGGGCAGGATAAAATGTTATGGGGGCGGCTTCATCACACCCATAGCATTTTTCGGTTACACAGGACTTTTATTAGTCAAGTAAAGCATAATAACATCAGTTGTTTGTTGAAGTTGCAACAGACACGCAGCATGCATAAAGCTAAAGGTCTGACTCAGAGTTTTCTGTTTTCAATAAGGAAATGCTGTTATATAATAATAATAATAATAATAATAATAATAATAATAATAATAATAATAATAATAATAATAATAATAATAATAATAATAATAATAATAATAATAATAATAAACCTTTATTTGTATAGCACCTTTTAAGAACAATGTCGCAAAGTGCTTAACAACAAAAATCAACAATAAAAACGAAAACAAAACAGGAAAAAGAAAAAAAAAAGAAAGAAAAAGACAACAAGAAACTAAAACAGCAAAGGGAATAGAAGTGAAATGAAACTTCGACAACCATGAAAAATAAAGGGAACAATCAACAATTAAAAGCTGCTTTATAAAAGTAGGTCTTCAGGTTTAGTGGTGACACAGCTGTAGTTAGTTAGTAGCAGTAGTAGTGTTTCACATCGTTTTTAATATATGCACTTTAATTTGAAATATCTTTCATGCTTGGTGGGGCAGTCAGGAATTTAGAGAAAGAGAGAGAGGTAGGGGGGGGCTGAATTTTTATGCAGGGGCACAAAAATAGCAGAAAATGTATTTTTGGGGTGAAACCAGCAGAACTATTTATCTAGTGGAGATGTGGTGGAACAACCATCTATATCGGTTTATAAATATATCTGTTCCAATGCAAAACGTTGTGTTACACTTCAGGAACGATGCATTTCTCCTGAATGCCTGGCATGGGGAGGAAAGGAGTGACATTTTGCATTTATTTCACCATACTAAATGCATCATCATTTGTGGTCTAGAGAGGGCATTTGGTTTACAGACATGTATGCAAAAAGGGCATGGGGTTGATGCCCCCTTTGATGTCTATGTGAGCAGAGTTTATACCAGGACAGGTCTATTTTACATCCTAATATGTGTGAAGATAAGAACGGACCTCGCTTCACACAGGTGTGATTTATTTGAACATGTTTTTTTTATCTAGTATCTCAATACTTTGCTTCCACTGTTTCTGTTTTTACTCTGCCAGTGGAGACATGTTTTCTCATGCCAATAAACCTCTATAGAATGTAAATGAATGAGAGAGAGGAGAGAGAGAGAGAGAGAGAGAGAGAGAGAGAGAGAGAGAGAGAGAGTTAAAAGAGGATAAATGTGACATCATGGCCTCTCTATCCTTCAACCACCATCATTCTTCCAGTGAGAGAGAGAGAGAGAGAGAGAGAGAGAGAGAGAGAGAGAGAGAGAGAGAGAGAGAGAGAGAGAGAGAGAGAGAGAGAGAGAGAGAGAGAGAGAGAGAGAGAGAGAGAGAGAGACAGAGAGAGAGAGAGAGAGAGAGAGAGAGAGAGAGAGAGAGAGAGAGAGAGAGAGAGAGAGAGAGAGAGAGAGAGATTGAATGGGTCATTGTGGAGACAGTGGGCACACCGGGCAATGTTGGACACACACACACACACACACACACACACACACACACACACACACACACACACACACACACACACACACACACACACACACACACACACACACACACACACACACACACACACACACACACACACACACACACACACACAGAACACTAAAGTCTCACATCATGCCAGGCTGAAAACACCCACTGACTGACTGGACAACAATGGTAAACTTCATCACTGCGCTTGGTTGGCCCCCTCTGAGAGCACACACACACACACGCACGCACGCACGCACGCACGCACGCACACACACACACACACACACACACACACACACGCGCACACACACCAGTGCGTATAAAGAGCCTCTTCTGTGAATATACACACACACAGACGGTCTGAAAAAACATACAATGAGTGAATGAGAATAAGAAGCTCTGTGTTGTTGGTGAGATCCTGAACACTGCATTCCTTCACAGGATAACAGCAGTGTGTGTGTGTGTGTGTGTGTGTGTGTGTGTGTGTGTGTGTGTTCTCACATATGTTATCTACTTAGGACCGTTTCGAAGAAAAACACCTTCCAACTTAGGACCGGTGGACAAGTTAGGACCAAAAACCCGGTCCTAAGAAGTAAGACCACTTAAAACAGATAGAGAATGTCATAAGCCATGCCTGGTGTTGAAATTGGCATGGTCCTAAAAAGGAGGCGTTTTTACATATGGCCCTAAAAAGGAGGCATTTTTACATTTGGTGTGTATCAGGTGTGTGTGGGGTGTGTGTGTGTGTGTGTGTCCTACTTAGGACCATCTGGCAAACTTAATATTTTAACTAGATAGGAGCAATTCCAGAGGGAATTGCAGAGTGTGGTCGCCCAAAGGCAACCACACTAATAACAATAGTGTGTTGCCTTTAAGGCAACCACACTAATTATACAATAAATTACTATATATAGCTCATATAGGCCGCAGGTCGCATGTAACTGTAGAACTCGGGGAACTTTGTCCGAGGGTGGGCGGGCGGGTCAGAGTTTAGAAAACTCTGGGGCGGGTCACACTGATGACATAATCATGTTCACTCATCGTAACAAGTGTCTGGCAGCCCGCATCATCATGGTGACACGTGTCTGACATGGGACCATTTCTATGTTCCCTCAGGTCTATGTTCCCTCGCTGACTAACCCCAACCCAAACGCACAAACCATAACCCTAACCGAAAGCATGTCAAACGTTACTTCGCGACATTTGACATGCCTTCGTTTAGGGTTAGGTTTGGGCGTTTGGGTTAGGGTTAATCTATTACTATCCCTACCCCTAATCCTAACCTGACTTTAAGAGCTGAGGGAACATAGACATGACCCCTCTGACATCACTCTGTGACCCCTCTGACATCACTCTGTAAATTTTTGTCTCAAGCCTGTCCCCTTTTATGTCCTATACTTTAAAGCCCGGCTTAAAACCTACCTTTTCACTCAGGCGTATTACTGAATTATTACCGCTCTTGTCTTTCTTTTACTTACTACCTCTATGACCTTTCAACTTGGCTGCAGTCAGACAATGTGTGTCTTCACATATTGAAAAGTATGCCTTTCGGGATAGCAATCCTTTGTTTTCTCATATTTTAGCACTAATCACTAGTTTAATATGTTCTTTAGCATTCCCATATACTTTAGTTGGGAGCCCGCGCGCTGTTTTTGGGCTGAACCGAGTCTTTACTGGATTTGCGGGAGATCGGTACATAAAGGGGTTAATGTGCATTAATTAACAATTCAATAATTAATAATCATATACTTTGTGCATATCCATATTCACAAACACTATATAATGATAAATTTGATGCATTTAGACCAAGTAATTTGCATTAAATACCATACAACTGTATTTTGTATGGATTTTTTTTTTATATTTTGGACATTAAGGGGTTAATAATTAAAAATGCCCGAGGCATATCAGTGGGCACCCTCTTGATTTCTTAAGAAGTGACTCCCAGCTACAAGAATCACTACTATATCACATATCCAAAACAGTTCATATCAATGTTTATTTTAGCCAGTTTAAATACACGTATACTATGTGATTAGAATAGATGTTTGTGTGAGGCAAAAATCAGTATGATGCAATAACAGGATACTCTGATTTTGTCTTTCACCTGTAAGAACAATTCACTGCTGTAGTTCTGTAAGCTCAGTTCAACTGCTGCCCTTCCCCCATACTGCAATGGTTGGGTCGTTAATTAAGCAATGCAGCCTAATTAACGACCCTGCACTCTACAGGCAAACTGCCTAAATCTTTTGGTTGGTTGAAGCAGTCTGGACAAAACCCATGCAGGTGCATTAATGTGTGTTTTTTGGTAATCTTACAATGCCCTAGTATCAATCTCAATTTCTAGTATCTATGTCTATTTGTAAATTATAAGGCAAATATCAACATCCTAACATATGCTGTCTCCCTGTTAGAGCAGTGTTGTTGTGTAACTCTTCCAACTTCCCCATGTCTTTAGCAGAACAATATTAGCTCAGCATAGTCTATTGAATTTAGTCATATTTGGTGGTATCCTGTCCAAGTGAAAAAGCTATTATGCTGAACCTGTATGAGGTTCTAAAATTGCCAATGAAGAGTGAGAGATGTTTATCATGGGCAGATGTTATGTTGTAGACAATGTGTGTCTTCACATATTGAAAAGTATGCCTTTCGGGATAGCAATCCTTTGTTTTCTCATATTTTAGCACTAATCACTAGTTTAATATGTTCTTTAGCATTCCCATATACTTTAGTTGGGAGCCCGCACGCTGTTTTTGGGCTGAACCGAGTCTTTATTGGATTTGCGGGAGATCGGTACATAAAGGGGTTAATGTGCATTAATTAACAATTCAATAATTAATAATCATATACTTTGTGCATATCCATATTCACAAACACTATATAATGATAAATTTGATGCATTTAGACCAAGTAATTTGCATTAAATACCATACAACTGTATTTTGTATGGATTTTTTTTTTATATTTTGGACATTAAGGGGTTAATAATTAAAAATGCCCGAGGCATATCAGTGGGCACCCTCTTGATTTCTTAAGAAGTGACTCCCAGCTACAAGAATCACTACTATATCACATATCCAAAACAGTTCATATCAATGTTTATTTTAGCCAGTTTAAATACACGTATACTATGTGATTAGAATAGATGTTTGTGTGAGGCAAAAATCAGTATGATGCAATAACAGGATACTCTGATTTTGTCTTTCACCTGTAAGAACAATTCACTGCTGTAGTTCTGTAAGCTCAGTTCAACTGCTGCCCTTCCCCCATACTGCAATGGTTGGGTCGTTAATTAAGCAATGCAGCCTAATTAACGACCCTGCACTCTACAGGCAAACTGCCTAAATCTTTTGGTTGGTTGAAGCAGTCTGGACAAAACCCATGCAGGTGCATTAATGTGTGTTTTTTGGTAATCTTACATTGCCCCAGTATCAATCTCAATTTCTAGTATCTATGTCTATTAGTAAATTATAAGGCAAATATCAACATCCTAACATATGCTGTCTCCCTGTTAGAGCAGTGTTGTTGTGTAACTCTTCCAACTTCTCCATGTCTTTAGCAGAACAATATTAGCTCAGCATAGTCTATTGAATTTAGTCATATTTGGTGGTATCCTGTCCAAGTGAAGAAGCTATTATGCTGAACCTGTATGAGGTTCTAAAATTGCCAATGAAGAGTGAGAGATGTTTATCATGGGCAGATGTTATGTTGTAGACAATTTGTGTCTTCACATATTGAAAAGTGTGCCTTTCTGGAAAGCAATCCTTTGTTTTCTCATATTTTAGCACTAATCAATGGTTTAATATGTTCTTTAGCATTCCCATATACTTTAGTTGGGAGCCGGCGCGCTGTTTTTGGGCTGAACCGAGTCTTGTAGCTTAGGGCAACCTCTTAAGAATTCAAGAGGGTGCCTGCTAATATCCCTTTGACATTTTGTAGTTATTAACCCCCTGATGCCAGAAATACAAAAACATCCACCCGAAATAGAGTTGTATAGTATCTAATGCACAATTATGCATTTTATTTGTGGAATGTGTTATTAATTAACTACCTGTTAAAATGTCTATCATGCCGTTTGTGCCCGTTGTATTTGTGATCTGGGACACGTCTTCAGCACTGCTACATTTCCCTATTACGTCTATGAAGCTTTACGTCTACAAAGCACTACGTCACATGTATCCCCATAATAGGCATGATGTGGTGACTCAGACATAATGAAACCCTGGGGCGTGAGGTCAGAGTATCCCATATAGGTATGACGTGGTGACTCAAACATAATCAAACCATGGTGCGTGAGGTCAGAGTATCCCCATATATGTATGATGTGGTGATCCAATATAATGCGTTAATTTTGAAAAAAGGGCTTTGTCAGTCTCTTCCTAATATTATGGTTAACAACCGTGTGAAACCGTGTGAGCGATTGGTGCAGCCAGCGAGGAGTAATGGCGGTTTCAGACATTCAGACAGACATTTTCTGAATTATAGTATTGATGATGATGATGATGATGATGATGATGCATATTCATCCGTTCATGCCCAAATTTGACTGCCAGAAGGTCCTGATAATTCTTAAAATGTCCTTATAATTCATGTGTATGTCAAAGTGCTGTGTATGATTGATTCTAAAACTCTTAGTCCCAATACTCCACACCTTGAATCAGATAATAACAAACCCAGGTGCGCTATTTCTTTCCACTGTATTGTGAAGATGACCTGGGGAAGGGAGCGCTTGATTTACCAACAAACCCTAGCCGTGTGGGTGCTTTGAAGCACCGCCCACATGCATAGGACAGTGACTGAATAGCTCCAGGGTGGTCCGTCTAAAGACAACAAGCGCTTCCTATCGTTTGTCTATTTGGTTTTGGAATTTCAATTCATGCAAATATGCTTAAATCAAACTCATGAATGTGGTCATCACACGAGTTGTCACACCAGTTGCCAGAAGTATATTAACTAAATTCTATCTATTCAATGGTCATGTGTAGGCCTATGCAATGGCACCATTCTTAACTGTGATGTTCACAGAGGGTGGAATACAAGTTTAAAAAGCCATGTCAACATTGACAATGTCATTCCAGGTCGGAAGGGATGCGGCTGACGCAGTTGTCATTGCCATTGATGTCTACCTATTCTTTTACTACTAGGTACTCTGATTATAATACCAGGTCAGCCAGCAGGGATCAGCAAGAAGTAACCTATCATATACATATCTCCTCCTATTAACAATGTTTCTAGCCCAGAAGCTTGTGATCTCAAAGGGTCAATGTATTGGCCCCAAATGGCAGCACTGACTCCATTGTAGCTATACTTCACTCTTGAGGTCTGACTACCACACTCTCCTCATCCTTTTTGTGTGAAGCTTTCCAGGCAAGTGCCATCTGAACATTCAGGTACTATAGCTGTTTTGTTAAGCAAACTGGAGGAAAATGCATTTATCTCTCAAAATGTGTATTTTATTGGATTTGGGGGAGATCAGTATATAAAGGGGTTAATGTGCATGGAACTGAGTAGACCATAAAAAGACAAAACGTTTTTTTGAAAGTGAAATACCCCTTTAAGAGCGTCTGATTTGCCTAAATTGGAGGCATATTGTAATGTGCATGTAATGCTAGACAAATTTCTCCCCTGGGAAGATAAAAAAATGTGGTCCCATTATTATTATTACCCTTATAATTGTTAATTATTATTATTATTACCCTCATTATTATTGTGTTTGTTGTTTCCTTTATTATTTTTATTTGTTTTTCTCAGTTATTAAAATTGTTTTTTCAATTATTAAAATTGTTTATCAAATTCAAAATGAAATGATTTTCTCTAAAGTAACTTCATTAATAAGTCAAAGTAAATCTAAGAAACAATCTACAAGCTCATAAGTAAGTCTTAAATCTCTCTTTTTGGTCACAGGCAAAAGTGTCCGGTTTTGATGTCCTGAATCCATTTCTGCCGTATGTCAAGTGATACAAGTGACGGTTTTGTTAGAAATTTAGTAGTTATAATAAGCAATTACGAAAATTGGAAATTGGCTATAATTTTTGATGTACTTTTGTTGTTTATGATTTTTTGCTGTATTGCATAATCACCATGAAATGGAATAGGTCTATACTTTTAGTGGCCTACAGGCACATCTTATAAAAGCCCTGTGAGCTTGGTTTCCAGAAAAAAAATCTGCCTCATATCACTTGGCATATGGCAGAGTGGTTTCAGCACATCAAAATCATATAGAAACAACTTAAAACAACTTAAGTACAATTTATCAGAATTAGACCAATTTCTATTTTAGTTATTCATTATCCTAATTATTAGATTAGATTATTAGATTAAAATGGGGATTTGTATCACTTGAAATGAATTTGGCTCATAAAAATCATATAGAAAGGTTTTTTTTAATACATCGAATGGATGCAACCTGGGACGTGTCTTCAGTGATGTATCCTAAGCTCATTGGGGTTTCGGGTCTCTCGAACATCATACCCCTCACTCAGGTGACCCAGCCGGGGTTCATGACACCCCGACTCACGTCCCAGTAGCTACCCCTGATCAATCCCACAAGGGAAAGGCCAAGGCCGTCCAATCCACCGCCCCTGAAATACTCCGCCAAAACTGGGAGGTTCTGATGCGTGGAGGGACTAGGCTCTGTGGTTTGACACCTGTCCGTGCCCCTCCTACGTCTCACCAGGAGGCACAGGACCTGTGCGTTGCACCAGACTCCCAACGCCGGACATGGAAGAGACATGAGCGGTGGACAAACAGCCCTCCTAAAGGACTAACCAAGGGGTTAACCCATTATGTACATTAAATATCAAAATTAAAGCTATTTGATTTTTCTTTTCTTTTTTTTAACTGTTGTTAATTTGGGGTTTTACTTGCTAATTACTCAATTTCTGACAAAACGGTCACTTGTATCACTTGGCATGTGGCAAAATGCATTCAGCACAGTGTCACTTGGCCACAGTGTCACAGTGGCAGAATTGGACCTTGCTTAAGGTCTAAATGTCATCAGCCACCATTTTTTGGGGCATTCAGGACCAGACTAGTCTGCCTGAACGCTCATCATGTACTGCCTCAAAACCATGGGATGAATAGCAGCTTTGAATAGCACGGTGTCTACAGTATATTTCACTTTGAATGCATGTCCCATTTATTCATGTTTGACCCTTTAATTCACCTGTATGTCTTGTAAGTGTGTTGTATAGCCATGGTCCATACAAATCAAGATAGTCCTGACAATTACCATTTGTGTCATGGGCGGAGCTAAGCAACTCATTATCTTTTGTCCTCCTAATACAGCATCATGTCAGGTGGCTATATTTTGAGTTCTATTGTGTGTATTCAACATTTGAAGTGAGATTTGTCTTGTAGAGCTCAAATAATATTTTTTGGTGTTTATTACATCTTCGTAGCACTAGTGGAAAGGGGTGTCCCTCTAACGTTGCAGAACACAAGTCCTGGAAAAAAGACCTTCTAGTACATAGAAACATGTAGCCTGGAGGAGAGGGGCAGTGATCTGGCCAATCACTGCTGACCAGCCAACTGGAGAGTGTCGTGGGCAAGGGTCGAAACACTCTACGAAGGTTGGAGACCACCTGATGACCTCTCTTCCAGGCCAAGGCAACCACTTGTAGTGGAGTATATTTGCATCTTCGATGTATTTACAAACATGATTAAACTCATAAGAGCCAATACATCTACGTTAACAAAAGGTATTAGCTTCTACAATGTTTCTACAATGTTAACAATTTGACTATACTTGTTAGGACCACTCTTGGTCCTAACAAGTAGGGTAAAATTGTTAATATCTAGAATGTTCTAAAATGAATTTTAATACAATCTGCGGTGATTGTATTAAAATAGATTTTTTTTCATGTTCAGGAGTGTAATTCATATGTCTCTACAATGTCTAGAAAGGGTGGTCCTAAAAAGGATAGCAATAGTCCATTTTTTTGGAGTGGTCCTAAGTAGTTAACATATGTAAGAATGTGTGTGTGTGTGTGTGTGTGTGTGTGTGTGTGTGTGTGTGTGTGTGTGTGTATAAACGGTACACAACAGATATATAAATTCAGCCACTCAGCAGCATTCCAGGGGCGCGGCCGTCATCATGACTATTACAATTTATTGTGTTCGATAGTATAACACTAAGTTTACACTTTGTATTTACACTAAGTTTACACTTTGCATTTACACCAAGTTTACACTTTGTATTTACACTAAGTTTACACTTTGTATTTACACTAAGTTTACACTTTGTATTTACATTAGGTTTACACTTTGCATTTACGCCAAGTTTACACTTTTACACTAAGTTTACACTTTGTATTTACACTAAGTTTAACTTTTACACTAAGTTTACACTTTTACACTAGGCTAAGTAAATAATGTTATTTAGGGGCGGCGGTGGCTTACAGTCACCAAATGGCAACCGCAGGGTTGTCGGTTCGAACCCGGGCTCCCCCAGAATCACTGTCTGAGTGTCCCTGAGCAAGACACTTAACCCCTAAATGCCCTTGATGTGCTGGTTGTGCCTTGCATTTTTCTTCCACCATAGGTGTGTGAATGTGTGTGTGAATGTGTGTGTGAATGTGGTGAATGTGATGCACTATCACATCTACAGTATATGTAAAGCACTTTGGATAAAGGCTCTATATGAATTTACCATTTTAAAGATTCCAGTATAAAAGTTGATTCATGGGCAATACACAGAACCTTGCAATAAAGGCACTTTAATATAAAGGCAACATTTACTGTGCATTTGTTCTTTTTCATTGTTACTTTCTTCATTCTTCAGTCAACAGTTTTTGTATTGTGCTTGAATTGTACTGTAATTCTGCAAACTGTTAATAAATCCTTCAGTCAATCAATCAATCCTGAAAATAAAACACCAAACCAGAGACAACCTCAATAAACCCTGCCTGAATCTAACCTTCTAATGACTGCTATAAGTACAGCACTGCGACAACCAGATATTTGCTGCCACCTCCTGGACTAGTAGAGAACTGCAGCCACACTGTTATCACCTCAGCTCATCTTTAAGAACCAAGCAAGCAGTATAGCAGCCTGGCGAAGGGAAAAATGTTTTTGGACAATACATGTTTTATACAAGATCCCCCTGTGTTCATTTAAAGTTGTTGTTTTTTCAGACAATGTAAGCAGTACAAAAACCAAGAAATAGACGGACCACAAAAGTTGTATAGCCTAGGCTACACCAGAGCAGTTACGGTCATTTGGAGCTGCATTCTAACGTAGCCTAATCTTCGTGTTGCTCGAGTAAATATTAACCAGTGTTGGGAATATTACTTTACCTTGTGAATATATTAGTTATTAATTATTATCTTCATTTTAATGCAATATATTATATTACAATATTACTGTCTGAGCAAGTGCAATATATTAATATTACTATTACATATTACTTTTAAAAACGTTTTACAAAATATATGATTCAATATTTAGTATCACTAGCCTATTAATCAAATATTGCGTAGGCCAGTGGCATACCCACAATAAAGAAAGCGCACTTGGCTATCTGGAGTTAAATGTATTCCTAGAATTCATGAAAGCCAGTAAATAATTGGATGACAAATTATAGAAAATAAGTAATGATCTAACTTCTGCAGTTGTCAAGATAGTTTCACAAGAACACTTGCAACGAGACAGATCGACAGAAAGTAATATTGAAAGTAATGCAGTGATGCAGAAAGAAAAGTATAATATATTAGATTTTTTTGTTAAGTAATGTATTTATATTACATTTGGTAATTATGTAATATATTAAGTTATGTAGTGCACATGTCCCAACACTGATATTAACCTAATTCAATTCGCAAAGGGGGCTTTACTGGAATGATCAAGCACAATATATAACATTTTACATGCATTAATCATATCATTCCCAAAGCAAAATAGTAAACAAACCAAACACTAAGGAAGAGTAAAATTCTGCAGCTTAGCTATTTTAACCTGATGAATATCATTTTAACCCTCATCAGGTTAAAAGGATATTCATTTTAACCTGAAAGACTAGTTTTATAGTTAATTGAGTCTGCTTTTAGAAGCAGTTATAATAATATTAGCTCAAGCTTTTCGAACAATTAGCAGTAGTTAATCTCAAACATCTGAGACAAATGTATTATAAATGAACGACTAACTAGTAGACAGCAGCCTGTCTAAAGTGAGGAGTTTCTATGAAGTCTGCTGTTCTGTCTATAGTTTGGTACGTTGTTTTGTCGTCTCAACAACTCTTGAACGCTGAACGTACATTTGTTGCGGAGAGTTTCCATACTTTCCACTGTTAAAACTGATCCGCCCGAACAGGGACTTGAACCCTGGACCCTCAGATTAAAAGTCTGATGCTCTACCGACTGAGCTATCCGGGCTCTGACGGAGAATGCACCTGGACATTGTCTTTATCGGCCACAAGGGGGCCGTATCACCTAAAGAACAAACTGGCCAGTGGACCAGTTTGTTTTATTCTTATCTATTTGGTGCTTTAATACAGACAGATGTTTTTCTCTCCTTATTTTCGTTATATGATGACGGACATTAAAATAACCCTAACCCAATAACAACAACAACAACAACAACAACAACAGAAAAATAGGAAGATATTCTTTGTGTCAGTCAGTGTATCAGACTAGTTAGCTGCTACTTGGCTTTCTGGTGGCCAAAGGCCTGTCTAACTAGTAATTAGCAATAATAATTAATCTCCACTTATTAGGCTTAATACTAGATATATTTTAATACTATTTCCTTTGTAATTAATTCATGTATAATGGCATTTAGCACTACACCCTGAGTTGAGCTGGAATCGAACCCCCGTCTCCAGCTGAGCACTCCTGCATTCTGCCTGCTCTGTACAGTATAATGACATGTAGGTTCGAATCCCGCTCAGGGTGCTTGGTGGCAGCGATCTGGTTTGAATGGAGGGACTGGAGTCTAATCTAATCAAAGCAGTGATTCCCAAACTTTATGCAAAGGACCCCAAATAGATTAGCCTGCTCTAGCCTCCCTTACTGGAACTCCGCTAAGGACCTCTGAGGACCCCGCATTAGGAACCTTGTGGCAACAACCCTGCAAATAAGATGTACATGTACAGTCCTTTTTATTAGTACCGTACTTCCTGCTCTACTGAGCTGCAGATGGGCATACAACTTTTTACCTCCATTTCCAGGTCGACTTATTGCCCGCATAGGGAGGGATACAGATACATAGCCTGTTCTGCAGTGGATTAGGAGATGGGGGTTCGATTCCAGCTCAGGGCAGGGCGGATATAATATTTCCCAATTGGGGGCAGGAGAAAATGGCATGGGAGCGGCTTCATGAACTCGCACCCATACCAAGGACTTTTAATGGGCAAGTAAAGCATCAATAATAACATCAGTTGTTGTTGAAGTTGCAACAGACACGCAGCATGCATAAAGCTAAAGGTCTGACTCAGAGAGTTTTCTGTTTTCAATGATGAAATGCTGTTGGTTTAGTGGTGACACAGCTGTAGTTAGTTAGTAGCAGTAGTAGTGTTTCACATCATTTTAAATACAAGCACTTTAATTTGAAATATCTTTGACATTTGGGTTGTTTTGCATGTTATCATGTATGGTGGGGCAGTCATGACTCATGTCCATGCCTAGATCCGCCCCTGCCTCAGTGTGCTAATCTGCACTATATTATCATTATTCGAATTTAACACGACTTTATTGAACAATTAAACTTTACTATGACAAGCTCCCTCGCATTTATAGATGATGATGAACTTGAATGGTGCACACTGCTTACCAAGTCTGATCAGTCACAAGTTATCGTGTTCTCTTGTGTTAAATCAGGGGTTTTCAACCTTTTTGATGCCAGGGACCACCATTTTTTTTTTTTTTTTTCAGAATTTGAGCCACGGACCACCACTTGAGGACATTTTAGCCCCACAGAACCCAAAACTAAAGATTTCCTTTGCTTTTGTCCATCTTCTATGGTTGTGTAGACTTGGGCTAATTCAGATGATGAATATTTTAACTCTTGAGAGTGTAAAAATGAAACCAAATGGACCCGCAAGGGTGCTTTTGGTTTCATTTTTACGTTCTAAAGAGTTACATCTGGTTAACCAACGTAGCTGGGGACCACCTGGAACCCTCTCAGCTGGGGACCACTGGTGGTCCGGTTGAAAACCCCTGTGTTAAATCGTCACAGCAGCCTACAGACTAGCACATCCTCAACCATCGGAATGCAGTCTTTCTGTCACTCTGGTTAAAGTGTTTACAACCTAAAATGTTCCGCCCGAACAGGGACTTGAACCCTGGACCCTCAGATTAAAAGTCTGATGCTCTACCGACTGAGCTATCCGGGCTCTGAGGAGACAGCAGATCTACAGGACCTCTTCACTCCACCACTAGGTGTAACTGCGACATTCTTTACAGGTACATTCTATTATTGTTATGAAGATGTTTAACCAAATAAAGTTAAACACTGTGGGGTTGGCAACTTGGCTGTGTGTTCAGGGTTGCAAAGACGTCAGACAAAACGTTGCATTAAACTTCAGTTCCTTCACGGAAATGACAGAGTTTGAGAGAGAATTATCACTGTCGTAATGTAAGTGTTTGCACCAGAGCCATAGAGTATAGACAGGGTTACGCCAACACCGCCCATTCCTGGGGACAGTCCAATGGCGGCTATGGTACAGGATGGGGACAACAAACAGGGACAAGTCCTAGTCCTAGTAGGCAGGAATGCAGCGGACTCAGGCAACAGCATCAGCTTTAATGATCTCAAAACCCTTTATTTTAGATGCATACGCAACATAAACACTAGGCTACAGAGTCTTGGTGTCACGGGCACATATGCCCTAAAATTCTAAATTTCTCTTATTTGCGCCGCACTCGTTGAAAACAATGCATTTCTAACTCTAGCTTGTCCCTATTCAGGCTGCATGAACAACTGCAGCTCGAGCGGTTCAGTTTCTGACCCTTAAATGTCGCAGCTATTCTACTAGAAGGCTCTGTTTTGCACGACACACACCGGTGCGGTGGTACGTTGGTTGCTATGCGTACGCCTTAGAAATAGACAGAGTTGCGACATTGAGGGGACAGAAAATAGCCTGGTCACGTGGTTAATTTGCTCGCGTGAGCCCATAGACTCCAATGCATTCAGAAACTTCCGGCTGTCACTATTTATTGTCACTATCCAATAGAAGTCTGTGTAGAGGAGCCGCCATTGGACTGGCCCCATGAAGTGAACGGAGTTGGCGTAACTCTGTCTATTTCTAAGGCTCTGGTCGCTATGCGGTTGAAGGTTGCTTTGCGGACTGCTTTACGGCAGTGCGGTTGGTTGCTATGCGGTTGAAGGTTGCTATGCGGACTGCTTTACGGCAGAGCGTGTTTTCTGGAGGTCAGTCAGTCAGAGACATGATGAACATAGAAGCATCTTAACATTTAACTCTCTACAGTTAAAACCAGGATTACTATTAATATTATTAGATCACAACCTCAACTATATCGATTATCGATCATCGACCATCAACACGTGACAACACCGACAGTATTCCTGTCTGTTTGTGTGATTTCATCAGTGTGTTAGCCTCCAGGTTGCTAACAGCAGCTAGCAGGGTTCACTGTAGTCCAGACCACTACCAGCCAGGGACCATCATCATGGATACTAACCCACCAGGGGGGTCCGCCGGAGCAGGGGGGTCCGCGGGAGGCTTCAAGGCCGGCCTGGGGAACCTGTTTGGAGGCAGTGCTCCTGAATACTCCCACTCTGAACTGGCTGGAGTTCCATGTGAGTAGAATAGTACAGCACACTGTGCTAATAATGCTAATGATGTGAGGTTACACTTGGACCCGTGGCTTAACTTTCAACCTTTTTGGTATCAGAATCTGTGCCACGGACCACCATTTGAGTTGTGTAGACTTGGGCTAATTCAGATGATGAATATTTTAACTCTAAAATTTGTTTATTTTTACGCTCTCGAAGAGTTACAACTGGTAAACTAACTTTACATCATTTAGCCTGGGGTGGGAACCATCTGAACCCCTCTCAAAGACCACTGGTGGTCCCCAGACCACTGTTTGAAAACCACTGAGAGTGTACGTGATGTACTGTTACCTCTGATATACCTTAGAGGTGTTGTGTGGACATGATAAGAAGTTCCCCCAATTCTGTGTTTCCTAGAAATGGAGGTCTGAAAAAAATGATTATTCTTTTAGGACCTTTTTTTTCTGAGAGTGTACAAATGGAACCAAATGGACCCGCTAGGGTCCTCAATAAAAGTTTGAAAATGGGTGCAATTCACCTTTAACTTCAGTACAGTTATTATGTTTATAATGTTATCATGATCATTGGTCTATATGAGGTCTGTTTTGCTCTGTTAAATGCTGTGTGTGTGTGTGTGTGTGTGTGTGTGTGTGTGTGTGTGTGTGTGTGTGTGTGTGTGTGTGTGTGTCTGGGCCTTGACCTTTTGAAGAGCCTAAGGTCTATGCATAGTCCAGTTTTAGGTAATAAGGTGACCACTGAAACGATGCTTAGTAAATGTGTTTGGGTGATTTTCTTAGCTTTGTATTTTTCTTTCATGTAATGTTTGTTCTCTACAGGGTGAGCTTAATGAGCTTCAGCTTCAGCCCATACCTGAATATGTCAGTTTATCTGTTCATATGTTGTAAAGAAAACTGACCAAAACAAATAAACTAACTCAGTGGTTTTCAACCTTTTTCATCTCAGGGACCACCATTTATTCAGGATTTGAGCCACAGACCACCATTTGAGGATATTTTAGCCCCACAGACCCCAAATCTAAAGATTTATTTTTGCTTTTGTCCACAATTCCAGGCTGGATTTGGGAAACAAAACAAGCAAAAACATACATTCCAAAATGGCTAATTCAGATGATGAATATTTTAACTCTTGAGAGCGTAAAAATGAAACCAAATGGACCCGCAAGGGTCCATTTGGTTTCATTTTTACGTTCTCAAGAGTTACATCTGGTTAACCAACTTAGCTGAGGAACACCTGGAACCCTCTCAAGGACCACTGGTGGTCCCCAGACCACCTGTTGAAAACTCCTGAACTAACTAACTAACATGGCTGGTTGAGGTGTTGTAGTTTTCAGTGGTCACCTCTTCACCTCTTTACCTAAGCCTGGACCATGAATATACCTTAACTCACTCCATGTGACTGAGAGTGTTCTTTACTCTGCATGTGTAATTGTCATTCCAGTGACAGGGATGAGTCCTCTGTCTCCGTATCTTTAACTGACTCCATGTTCTCCATGTGTAATTGTCATTCCAGTGACAGGGATGAGTCCTCTGTCTCCGTATCTTTAACTGACTCCATGTGACATGTGTAATTCTCATTCCAGTGACAGGGATGAGTCCTCTGTCTCCGTATCTCAACGTAGATCCTCGCTACCTGGTACAGGTCAGTACAGCTCTATTTATTTATAGTTTATTTTAGAGCTAGACCGATATATGGGTCGTACAGATACTGTATATCGGCCGATATCGATACCGATATATCGGCATCGGTATCTGTGATATTCGCACAGCTATATCGTCCAATATATCGGTCGATATATCGGTAATATGCCTTAATAAGTTTAGAAGTTCATCAAATATATTTTTTTATTATTTTAATTCATTATTAAACTTCGGTCCAAAACATCGTTAACATCGGTGTAGTTTTTTCCAAAAATCGGTATCGGTCCCAAAAATATGGCATCGGTCGGGCTCTAGTTTACTTTTTTTAAGTCAGAAATGTAAATGGCAAACATTTTAGAGCAAGCTAAAAGGAAAAACAACAACAGTTAAACTGTCAACAATAATGAGATCATGCAGGTCTTGCTTTAAAAAAAAAAAAAAAAACAGTGGTAGCAAAAATGTTGCGGCCTCTTTTGGAGCGTCCTCAGATCACTGATTACACATGTATTAACTCATGTTCTGTTTGGAAGATTTGACCTTTTAATAAATGACATGCCCAGAGTTATGAATACTTGGTTAAAAGATGATAAATTGTTGGTCGCATCAGAGGCAACATTTCTTTTGCATATACGGGAGCAAATAGAAAGAATTCCCAACAGAAGATCAAGTCTCCTTATTTAAACATTACACAAGTGTTCTTTAACATCATTAATGCAACTCCTGCAATACCTTTCACAACCCCCCCACCCACCCTCTAGAAGTGTAATATTGCAATTATACAACAGTTATCCTTAAAACTAAGAGAAGCACTGAAAACATTTTTTCTAACCATCCAGTCTGCTGCAATCTGAGAGAAAAACACACAGCGGACATCTGTGTTTTCATTGGCTGTCTCTGTGTGCTGGTTACAGCAACTGCCAATCAGATTTGTACATCAAAAAGACCTGTTGCATAATTATACATACAGTGTTCTTGTATTAGCAATAAGGCGAATGACTATGACTGAATGAAGTGTAATGTAATATAATGTGATATTGTGTTTGTAGGACAACGATGAGTTCATCCTTCCTACAGGAGCCAATAAGACCAGAGGACGCTTTGAACTGGCTTTCTTTACTATTGGAGGATGTTGTATCACTGGTGAGATATTATTATTATTATTATTATTATTATTATTATTATTAATATTTACTCATTGGCTGCTTAATCTCTGTCACCAGTAGCAGACGTATGGAATCTGTGTCAGTTTGGTGAACCAAACATTCCTGTCCAGGTGGAGATTGACCACCTAAACCTCATAACAGTTATGCTTAGTGTCCTTTCTGTTATTGCAGAGGAGCGCTTTCACTGAGGAATAGCAGCTTGTGAGCTTGTTGATCGGCTATTTTAATGCAAAGGCATTCTCCCGCCATATTGATGCTTGCGTATAATCGTTTAAGGCCAATCCATGCTCCTTCTAACATTGTCTTGGATTGTGAATATGACTGGACAGGCAATAGTTCTTCTTAGTAAACCACCAGCCATCAGAAGTTCTGAACAACATCATTTTGTAGTTACAGTTTGTCACTCAACTCTCTTTCCCAAGAGAAGTTTGGAGCAGGTTGTCCTTGAGGTCACATGAAATAAACATGTTGAATGTAACCCAGAAGGATGTAAAGTTTATGGTGTGCGTGTGTGTGCATGTGTGTGTGTGTGTGTGTGTGCGTGCGCGTGCGTGTGTGTGCATGTGTGCGTGTGTGCGTGTGTGTGCGCGTGTGCGTGTGTGCGTGTGTGCGTGTGTGCGTGTGCGCGTGTGCGTGCGTGTGTGCGATTGCGTGCGCGTGTGTGTGTGTAGGAGCAACGTTTGGCACACTGAACGGTCTGAGGATGGGACTGAAGGAGACCAGAGACATGGCCTGGTCTAAACCTCGGAATGTACAGTGAGTATGAACTATGTCTCAGTGTTATATGTATAGCAGAGCCTTCTACTGGGAGAGTTAGGATATTCCCGTTCACTCCTATGCGCCGGGGGATTCGTGCTGCTGGAGGAGCATGGAGGAGTCCTGTGAGTCCAGTCCACTCTCAAGCCGGAAGTCCATTTCCATTTTCCATTTCCATTTTATTTATTTATATAGCACCTTTTTGAACAAGGTTCCAAAGTGCTGTACATAGTGCAAACAGGTGGCAAAATGACATACAGATCACACAACCAGAGATAAAAAGAACAATAAAAGGAAACAGTAAAACACAAAGTACGCAGTAAGTAGTAAAAGGTAACTAGAAACAAAATTTCTAAGAAATTTTACTGTGTGCCTGCCACTCGCCAAGTCTGTGCAGACTTTCGCGGGAGTTGGCATGCTAACATGCTATGTTAACACAGTAGCAAACCCTAAATAGTATCGACCAATCAGAATAGGGGGCGGGGCTAAGTTACACCAATCAACGTCAGGGACTCATTACCCGAGTCCAATGATGCCACTGATATGTCTCTATGACATAGCATTGAGGAGTTATGGCAGGAAATAGTATCGACCAATCAGAATAGGGGGCGGGGCTAAGTTACACCAATCAACGTCAGGGACTCATTACCCGAGTCCAATGATGCCACTGATATGTCTCTATGACATAGCATTGAGGAGTTATGGCAGGAAATAGTATCGACCAATCAGAATAGGGGGCGGGGCTAAGTTACACCAATCAACGTCAGGGACTCATTACCCGAGTCCAATGATGCCACCCATATGTCTCTATGACATAGCATTGAGGAGTTATGGCAGGAAATAGATGATACAGGAGAGAGAGCATGTTTTGCCAACTGACTTGCCAATGTGTGTGTGCGTGCGTGAGTGTGCATGTGTGCTTGCGTGTGTGTGTGTATATGTGTGTGCGTGTGCTGTTGCATGCATGAATAACCAGTCGTGGCCCATCAGGTGACCTCAGAGAGGACCCGGACTGTGTGTGTGCATGCGTATGCATGCGTGCGTGCGCGCGCATGCGCGCGCACGTGTGTGTGTGTGTGTGTGTGCATGCGCGCGCACGTGTGTGTGTGTGTGTGTGTGTGTGTGTGTGTGTGTGTGTGTGCGTCACACACTCCATATTTGGGCATATGTAACCCCATGGAGAACTCCATGAGCAAGTACACTATGCAGCAAAGCATAGACTGGAGAGGAGAGCATGTGTGTGCGTGTCTCAGCGCGCGTGTGGCAAGTGGCAGCCATCTAATTAGGGCCTAATCTGTTACACCTGTGTTCAGTGAGTCAGTACAGATACTATTGTCCATTAGTTTACACAGGGAGTCAATGGGTTGCACTGTCTTGGAACGAAGGCCTCTCACGCAAAAACTAAAACTCGTAAGCGATTACTTTTTTCGATGTGGGCGTTACGACTTCGCAAGCTATGTTGTGTGCGATCGTGGTATTGGTACGATAAAAGACGTGGTCGTGAGAGCGATTTAAGAATTTGCGTTTGAAAAGAATCGTCAAACACCGAAATGCGGCACATTACAATGTAATTAATATGGACACGGGAGGTTACGTCATCTCGCTCTGAGGCCCGTAGCACCGGTTCTGTGCCTGACTGGGCTTTGGTGGTCACATTGGGTGAAAGGCGAGAAGTTTTTCTACAAAATGTCCGAAAACCACGTGTGTAAAGCAAATATTGTGGCCGTGAGGACGATTTGTTCGGTCATGACCGGAACCTCGAGACACTGCATCTCGCACTCTGTTTCACTCGCTCACTGGTCGTGCGAGCCTCTAAGCTCCGCTAAATTCTCGAACCATGCACACTTTGAACTGCGATAGCGGACAAACCGTGCAACATATTCGAATGCCGCCTGAACCGGGACGAAGTTGAGAGCCGCGTCTGCTGTTTAAAGTTTCTACGCCACAGTGTGCCAGAGTAATGTGGCTCCAAATAAGCGCTTCTTTTTCTGATGTTTTCGGTGTGCCCCCATTCATTTCGAATGGGGATTTTTTTGCGTCGTTTATTGCGAATTACGTTGGCACGGTAACGCGTATCGGAAAGAAAAGCACAAGCACATCTTTCCCGGCCGAGCCGCACGTTTTGATGTATATATTGCGGGGATTGTGCAAAACGTGCGGCCGGCCATAGCGGTCAAAATTTCGGATAGATAGACGATAAGTGATGATGGATTAAGTTGACGAATCACAACCTGTGTGCTTCTGCCATACTGGCAGGCACACAGAACTAGTGGCACTTAAAACACACTAGCAGCATTAGAAGACGTCTAAGATAAAAAATGTATTGTGTAAAGATGCGTTTTTAAAAGGGATTTAAACCCAGGCACAGAGGATGCCAGTCTTATATGTGCGGGAAGGGCATTCCACAGTTTGGGCGCCTGTACAGCAAAAGCCCGATCTCATCGTCGATGAAATGAATGGGATTTAATATGGACCGGCAAAGTCTGGTATTGTCTCGTACACTACTGTATACATCTGGCGAGACTGTAGGAGTAGTGAGCGTTATGCTCAGATAGGACTCAAAGAGGCTCTGTATAGTCACGTGAACTGGCTGCTCCGCTCTGCTTCCGGCCTCTGCTTCCAGGTACACCAATATCCTAACTCTCCCACTAGAAGGCTCTGGTGTATAGTAGGGCTGTGGTTTCTGGTACAGAGGGGAACTATGTCTCAGTGTTCTGTGTATAGTAGGGCTCTGGTTTCTGGTACAGAGGGGAACTATGTCTCAGTGCTCTGTGTATAGTAGGGCTGTGGTTTCTGGTACAGAGGGCAACTATGTCTCAGTGCTATGTGTATAGTAGGGCTGTGGTTTCTGGTACAGAGGGGAACTATGTCTCAGTGTTCTGTGTATAGTAGGGCTGTGGTTTCTGGTACAGAGGGGCGGGTGCTGCTTGGCATTAATTAAGAGTCTAATTGGTTGATTGATCTGAGTGCCCACCCTCTCTCCCCTCCTTGGTAGTAAACAGTAGACAACACTAACTCTTGTGAAAACAAAATCCATGTGGTCTCCCACATGGTGGAGATTTCACTACGCACGGCGTCACATGCTTGCTTTATCGTACAGCATTTTTAAACACGAAACGCCCGTCCCATTGAAAATGAGGAGAGATTTGTTACTCCCCGTGTGAAAAGCCCTTTAGACGTAACTTCTACCAACCT
This sequence comes from Benthosema pterotum, assembly GCA_039105355.1. Classification (NCBI taxonomy): domain Eukaryota; kingdom Metazoa; phylum Chordata; class Actinopteri; order Myctophiformes; family Myctophidae; genus Benthosema; species Benthosema pterotum. Next base: position 15,663,682 of record CM076981.1, read on the forward strand.
CCTCTTCCTCTTCCAGGATTCTGAACATGGTTACCAGACAGGGTGCATCCTGGGCCAACACTCTGGGCTCTGTGGGTAAGACTGTTTATAACACTCTGTTTATAACACTCTGTTTATAACACTCTGTTTATAACACTCTGTTTATAACACTCTGTAAGACATGTTTATAACACTCTGTTTATAACACTCTGTTTATAACACTCTGTAAGACATGTTTATAACACTCTGTTTATAACACTCTGTTTATAACACTCTGTAAGACATGTTTATAACACTCTGTTTATAACACTCTGGGCTCTGTAGGTAAGCTCCTCAGCAGACATCCACACCGTTAATACATTTACAATAACACATTCATGAGGTCTGCTTATTTCTTACTTTGTATGCTTTGCTTAAAGACACCCGGAAATCAACTACTACTCTCCCCCTGTCAAAACTAGCTAAGATTAAAACAAAACAACAACAAAAATCAGCAAATAATAATTCAACACTCACTTTTGACTTTCTCTAATAATATTCTGAAAACATGAACCTTGGGTGGAAAAAACGGATAGATAAAAATAAAGTTCCTTTACACATACCTTGTTTCTGAGCACATTATGATCGTACGTTTTATGTGATGATGTCACTCCCTGTCCCAGCCTAGCTGTACAGTATCTATATGTAATAATATCACTCCCTACAGTATCTATATGTAATAATGTCTCTCTCTACAGTATCTATATGTAATAATGTCTCTCTCTACAGCCTTACTGTACAGTATCTTCGGCGTTGCCATAGAGAAGGCCAGAGGAGCAGAGGATGATCTGAACACCATGGCTGCTGGAACTCTCACTGGAATGCTCTTTAAATCTACAAGTATGTTCACATTTACACATAGATCACCCACACTGTGTGAATGTTTCTGTGCTTCTTGGACAACTTTCATTGCAAGTTGTCCAAGAAAAGCTGCATGATTATTTTAAACCACATGGAGATTAGCAGCACTAGTTGGCTTCCAGTTCGTTGTAGTATCTCTTATACTTCTGCTACAATAGAGAGACTTTTAAAGAGGTATTTAAGTATTTAAACACTTGCATGTTGTCTGTTTTAAAGACACTGCAGTGATGCTTCCAGGACAGGCCACACATTTTAGATGTAGTAAAAACTCAGCAACTGTCTGCACCACTATAGACAATGATTATTTTCATGGAAAAGATTGCATTTTACTTTACAAACTCAAATATTTACTGTATTAACTGAAAAATATCCAAGATTCAGCATTCCTGTGAATCACTAAACTAATATTTAGTTGTATAGCCACTGTTTTTGAGAACCGCTTCACATCTGTGTTGCATGGAGTCGACCAACTTCTGGCATCTGTGAACAGGTACTCCAGCCCAGGTTGATTTGACAACGTTCCATAAATTCCTCTGCATTTCTTGGTTTTGCCTCAGCATTTTTTTGCCTCAGCAATTTTAATGTCACCCCACAAGTTTTCTATCGGATTAAGGTCCGGGGATTGGGCTGGCCACTCCATGACTTTAATTTTGTTGGTCTGGAACCAAGAAGCTGCTCGCTTACTGGTGTGTTTGGGGTCGTTGTCTTGTTCAAACACCCATTTCAAGGGCATTTCCTCTTCAGCATAAGGCAACATGACCTCTTCAAGTATTTTGATGTATCCAAACTGATCCACGATCCCTGGTATGCTATAAATAGACCCGACACTATAGTAAGAGTATCAGGATGCTTGCACCACCATGCTTTACTATGGGGATGTTCCCAAACACACCATGAAGTGAGCAGCTTCTTGGTTCCAGACCAACAAAATTAAAGTCATGGAGTGGCCAGTCCAATCCCCGGACCTTAATCTGATAGAAAACTTGTGGGGTGGCATTAAAAATGCTGTTTCTGAGGCAAAACCAAGAAATGCAGAGGAATTATGGAACGTTGTCAAGTCATCCTGGGCTGGAATACCTGTTCACAGATGCCAGAAGTTGGTCGACTCCATGCAACACAGATGTGAAGCGGTTCTCAAAAACAGTGGCTATACAACTAAATATTAGTTTAGTGATTCACAGGAATGCTGAATCCTGGATATTTTTCAGTTAATACAGTAAATATTTGAGTTTGTAAAGTAAAGTGCAGACACTGCTATTTTTTGAACAGCCCAATGTTCATTTTTCTTCATTTTCTGTAAAGTAATTAAATAATTTCTGCTTTTTTCTTCATGTTTTGATTTAAAATATGATGTGCAGTGTTCCCAATAGGGCTGTCATTTTCCCTCTAAAATACCATTCGAAATTCATTTCTTTAATATTTTTAATAATAATTATAATTATATTCGAATATTTACGTTATTTTAGCTCATTATTTAATATAATATAGCCCAGATTATACCCCATAAAATACTCTGGTAATTAGGCATACCTGTATTCTATGCATTGTCATTGACTGCAGTCACTGCATACTCTGTCCACTAGAGGCCCCCCTTCACATGCAAATGTGGGCCATTGTGAGCATTACATGAAGCCCCATAGGTTTTGATGCCACATCAAAAGCGGTGACCTATAGAAACCAGCACCTTCGAATGATCACGCTATTACCATAAATGGCAGAACATAATGACCACAGTTTCCATGTAACTCGGTCATCACACAGCTGTAACTAATGTTGTTTATGACTGCGGTGGTTTTATACTGAACGCGACTTTTATTAACTTATCTGTACTCTGCTAGCAATACAGGCTACTATAATGCACTGGACTTATTTTTTGCTCTATAAGGATTATTTTGGTCTGAGGGGACGCAACGGTAAGCAGCGGTGCTTCTCTGAGTTCTCTTGCTCTCTCGCTCTCTAGTCTCTACACCTCTCTCTCGCTGCTACGCCTCCCCCCTCTCTAGGTAGGCTGCTATTATACTGTCAAGTGAGTGGACGCACATTTATTCGCATGCAGCGATGGTTGCAAACTTGCAGGCACCGGAAGATTTGTTACATTTAACGGGGGAAATAACGTATGAAACCAAATAAAAATATGATATAGAATTAATTAATTATTAAGGCTAAATTCGAATGGCAATTTAATCTTTCGAATACTATATATTTTTTTTAATATTCGAACGGAATTCATTAAATGAAATTCGATCTGACAGCACTAGTTGACAATGCATGGAATTAATACCACTATAAGGATTTTGGGCTTTATTCAGTTTTTTAAACAGACTGCTATTATTTTGAACACAACTGTATATTGTGGTGTTATTGTTGTGTTTCAGGTGGTCTTCGAGGCGTGGCCCGTGGTGGTCTGGTGGGTCTGGCCATGTCTGGAGCCTACGCTCTCTACAACAACTGGGAACACATCGCTGGGTCCAGTCCCTCTTCACGGCTCTACTGAACCACACTGTCCCATCCTCTCCCGTCCTGTTCTGTTCTGTCCCGTTCCCCACGCATCCCACACAGACACAGGGACAAAATACGGGGAAAGAATCCCCCCCTGTCCTCCCCTACCCTCCACCACAGCATGGAGAGGAGGTGGAGCGTTCAGACGCTGTGTTCTGGACCCCCAACCCTCCACACCCTCCATCATCACCTCCAGGTGGTCCCTGGGGTTTAAGGTCAGAGTGGGAAATGACTGGAACTGAAAATAATGGTGAAAGAAATGGACTAAAAATAATGTCAACTTAGAATTTCTTCTCCTTTTTGTTTCTTCTTCCTTTGTTGCAGATCTCTTATTTTGTTCTTCTATTTTTGTTTGTTTGTTTCTTAAAAAAAAAAAAAAAAAAAACTTCAGAGAAGTTCTTTAATTTCACCCAAACGCCAAAATGTCACAACACACATCAGTCTGAGGTTATCTTCTAGGGGCTTGGGGGCAAAGACTGGCCAAAGTGTGTGTGTGTGTGTGTGTGTGTGTGTGTGTGTGTGTGTGTGTGTGTGTGTGTGTGTGTGTGTGTGTGTGTGTGTGTGTGTGTGTGTGTGTGTGTGTGTGTGTGTGTGTGTGTGTGTGTGTGTGTGTGTGTGTGTGTGTGTGTGTGTGTGTGTGTGCGCGCGCGTATGTGATTCTACAGATCTCCCGTCCTTAAGCAGAATTCACCATTTGCCAAGCCCCGCCCCCTGGTCCCTGGTCCCGCCCCTCCTCTTCTCACCCATTGGCTGCCGTTTTGAGGGTTGGACAAAACTCCTCCTCTCTCCATCCACTACCACTGAATCAGGTGTTTTTATTTGATATTCTGTTTACTCTGTTCTGATTGTAAACTTGGTGACTGGATATATCATTTATCTGTTTTAGTTTGTTTTTTTTTTTCTTCCAAAAAAGAATGTTTTATCATATTCAACATAAACAGGCTCAGAACAGAAGGACTAATAATAATCAGAAGGCTGACAAATGGTGAATTCTCCTGGGACTCGGGACCGCGAGGCGCGTGCATCTCTGGGTGGAATGTCTCTCTGCGCTTTCCAGCCAGACTCTCTGTTTCGCTCTGCAACACAACGTTTCACCCCCTGAACAACACCCACCATGGCAAACAGACATAAATAATAATAATCAAGTTCTGTTCTAATCAAATATGTATTTATTTTGTCTGTATTCACAGCAGATGCTGTTTTTCCTTTTCGTGTGTGTGTGTGTGTGCGTGTGTGCGTGCGTGCTTGTGTGCGTGCGTGAGGGCAAAAAGTCTTTTTGAACTGTACTGGAAGTGCGCGTCACGTTCTGTGAATCCGCTGGCTGTATCCTTTCATATATACAGTATATAGATTCTAGAGCACCTGAAGTCCTGATGTCATTCACTCATCCCTCCTGGAAGTCATCTCAGGGCTTGACACTAACACTTGCCCGCTTGCCCAGGGCAAGTAAAAAAAAAATGGTTGGGCAAGTGAAGACTGCTACCTGGTTGCCCGATCGGACAAGTGTGCAACTTAGTGCACTATAACACAACACAAGATAAATTTGTCTTGAAGGCAGTCATTGCACTCTGCCTCTGTGTCTTTCCCTGCTTTCTAGATATCCACAATTCCAGGCTGGATTTGGGAAACAAAACAGGCAATTTAACATACAGATCAAAATTACCCAATCTTCTACATTCTCTAGTTGTGTAGACCTGGGCTAATTAAGATGATGATTTTTAACTCTTGAGAGTGTAAAAATGAAACCAAATGGACCCGCAAGGGTCCATTTGGTTTCATTTTTACGTTCTCAAGAGTTACATCTGCAAAATTTACAATATATTTTTGGGGGGCAAGTGACCATGACCTGAGGGCAAGTAGAACCTGACTTGCACTTGCCCGATGGGCAAGTGTCAACCCCTGCGATGATCTCTCTATGGAGCATCATGTTGGATCATGCATACAGGAGGAGGACACCGGAGCAGCATGGATGATTCAGACCTTTTTTTATTAGTAGGTTCCAGTAAAAAAACAGCCAACGTTTCAACATCAGTTACTGCCACCTACTAATAAAAGGCCTAAATCATCCATGGTCCTCCTTTCTGCACCTGTGATGCACCGGATTAGACTCCCTTTGTTCAGATTGGATCATCTTTAGAAGTGTCTCATGTGAGTTCACTGTGGTCCAAACCAAACGCAGTGATATTGTCAGTGAGGTGACACAAACTCTTCACCCGGGCAGGGTGAATAAAATGACGTCAGATTTGGGTGCTCTATCATGAGTAGACATTATAACATATAAGAAATAAAACCATGGAAAAACGTAAAGTGTGAGTTTTGCTTGAAAAGGTTTTATTGCACAGAATGTAGACATTAAATCAGTCAGTCTGGGGAGTCTGTTTAGAAGGATTGTGATCCATATAGACCACAACAACAACAGCACAGTCACATCCTCACAGATCAGGGGGTGTAGAGGGAACCAAATGGACCTGGAAATGTCCCTTTAGTTACTTTTTTTATTTCAGAGATGAAAGTAAAATGGTGCCAAATGGCACTAACTGCAGTTGTTTGCTGATAATGATAGTTGATGCTTTTCTAAATGGTATTTTGTCATTTTGTGTACTGTAGGATGTGACTGTAGTGTTATACTATATGGACCGCTGTGGCAGTACACAGGGCTGGGAAATAGTAGTATTATTATTTAATGACCCACTTCATTCTATTCATGTAGCGTAATACAATAATTCATGATTATTTTTATTGCTGCATCAATGAATCGACTCATAAAAAGTAAATAAAAAGAAAAACAAAAAAAGATTTATTTTATAATGAACTAAATTGCTTGCTGATATACCAATTTGTAGCACAATGGTGGCGCAAAAACAAATGTGACAGAATTACTCTGCTTGGAGAAAGAGAAAAAAAGCTTAGCATTTGTAATAAGTTAAAAACATTATGTGATGTTGGAGTCATTAGTTATGCCCCAGCCCAACCTGTATATATTATATACACTACATATTCTAATGTAAACAACCTAACAACACAATAACTTACAGTCTATTGCACATCAGTGACATATTTACAGATAATGTGAGCATGTATTAAATGATACTAATGGTGGCTATACGGACACTCAATCTTTATACCTATACTACTATTACATTTCTTTTGTATTATTTTGAAAGACATTTGACAATGTTCAACCAGCCGAGCTACACAGGCACGCTTTGAGCTCCTAGATCTGTTATTTGAGCTATTTTAAAGTTTTTTTTTTTTTTTTTTTTTTTTTTTTTAATGGTAAAAAAAAGGCAGAAGTTTAATGATGGAGGGTTTTAACAATGACTAAAATAGAACCAGAAGGAGAAACATTCACCGTGTCATCTGTCTGTCTGTCTGTCTGTCTGTCTGTCTGTCTGTCTGTCTGTCTGTCTGTCTGTCTGTCTGTCTGTCTGTCTGTCTGTCTGTCTGTCTGCCTGTCTCTCTGTCTGTCTGTCTGTCTGTCTGCCTGTCTCTCTCTCTGTCTGTCTGAGCAGTGGTGGAAGTTTTATTTACTGCTGACTTACTTTTACTTTAGTATTCACATTTGTGATACTTTATCTGTGCTGCTACATGTATCTCAGAAGTGAATGGTGTATTTTTATTTTTTGTTAAACTGCAGCTATATGACAGCTGTAGTTACACTATAAGTTACTCTGTAGAGCTGTATTATTAATTACATTAACCTTGTTTTATTATTTGGCTAATCAAAAAAGTCAGACGTTGTGGTTTGCTTTTAAGAGGTTTTCAAAAACAACATTTAGTGTTTTCTACTTGTTAAGTACTTTAACAGAAGTATTGGTTATATTATCTTGTACCTGTAACAGTGTATTTGTATATATTGTTTTATTGTTGCTGCTTTTTACTTAGGTCACTGCTTCCCACAGTGGTTTCCGGGGACCCTTAGGGGTCCTTGTAGTAAATAGTATTAAATCAGGACGCCTAAGGGTGATGATGACCCCTAAATGATGGTTTGGAACCAAAGGGACCTTTATGGGATCTGTAACCACTCTCTGGGTTAAATTAACATTGATTTGTGGGTCCCAGAGATAGAAATACCATTAAATGGGGGCTCTGTAGACTAGTGCTTGTTAAATTGACAGGCCTTGAAATCAATAATTTTGCGAATCACTGCTAGAGCTGTAAAAAGTTTTAGAGGAGGTCCCTTGCATATCTTCAAATGAGGCTAATAGATGTCACTTTGGGGGTCCTTGAGATGAGAAGGTTTGGGAACCAGTGACTTAATTAATACAATCAGAGCTCTCTTTTTTTTTTTACCACCACTGCTAATAATACTAATGACGGATAATCCCTCCATCCAGTGGAACAGAGTGACAGTTCTCCTGCCTGCCACAGGGTGGTGTAGTTTGCCCCATGGCAGGGCCCTCAGTGCAGGAAGAAGTCTCTGATGCGCGTGGCCTCGATCCAGGGGATGTAGGTCCCGGTGCGGGTGAACACACTGGGCTTGTTCTCCACCGTACAGCCGATGGGGCCGAAGCTCACCACCCCGTGGACCTCCCAACGGTCCTGGTCCTGCTGGCACAGCAGGGGACCCCCAGAATCACCCTGGAGAGAGAGAGAGGAACATGGAGGTGAGAGGAAAATACCGTATAAGGTACTTCAATCACACCTCTGTCCATAACACTTTAATTCATTCATTCATCTGCCCATAACATAATTTCACTTGTGTACTATTTAGTACACTGCATTTCAGATATTTTACTTTATGTAGTTAGTAGTTAACTTAAAGGTAATATAAGGCAGCTTTAGTGTATACACTATCTGTGTTTGTAAACAGATTTGAATCTAACTCCACCTCACCTCCACTCTATTGGCTCATTATGAAACCTGCTGGAGACTGATTGGCTAAAACAACGCCCCACACACTAGCAACACCTTGTCATGAGGCAGATGAATAGGATTTGTTGACAACGACAGAAGGTTTCTTGATGACAACAAATATTGGGCAAAGCGAATCTCTGCGGGAAAACAGCTGCAGCATCAAAGTAGAAGCAACATAGAGGGGAAAAAATATATACAGTATTTTGTGTAGGCCTATATATTATATATACTGTATATACAGTATTTTTGGCTAAAAAGTACCTAACAGTTACCTGGCAGGTTAAACTACTTAGTTTAATAATCGTTATTAACTTCCTTCCAGCTAGTTCAGTGGTAGTTATTAGCCAATTTAAGATTGGTCCAACGTACGACGTCAGTAATGAATCGCTCTGTGCTCGATATATAATCCTCGCGCTCTTGGCATCTTGTTAAAGTGGACCAGAGGTACGCTGTAGAGGAGCGTCACCATGGAAACCATAGAGACCAGTGCAGAAGTCTCTAGACGGCTGCTCCACCAGAATGCTACGTGTAGTGTTCAACATCAACAAGAGTGCACATGTTACAAATGAGAATCTGTATGCTGGGATATTCAGGGTGAGTGACAAGATAGCAGCCAGGAGAATGCGGCTTGCAGGACACTGCCAGAGACACCAAGAGCTGCCAGCCAGCAAACTGGTGTTGTGGGAACCAACACGCGAGGACGTCCCATATACTAACATATGTGGATGTACTCAAGAAAGACGCAGGAGCACAGAACACCAGCGAGTTGGCTGGATGTATGTAGAACCGGGGCGGCTGGAGGCGACGATGGAAGGCTCGTCTGAGGACGACCTAGAGAGAGTGGAAGGTGTGGACCCCGTCGGCGTCGCCTGCTTTCTGAACTACGGTATGTTGGGCTTCTGTGGCGACTGCGGCAGAGTGCGCCCACGTCCTCGTCGTGTCGAATGCTTTCTTAAAGTCTCTACTAACTGCGGTAGTTACCTGGCAGGCGGCAGGCGGTCCAGATGTGTCTCTGAATCCGGCGCAGATCATGGAGTCTCGGACGCGGTCTCCCCAGAACTTCTTCTGACGACACGTCTTGAAGTCGATGATGGGCAGCCGGGCCTGGTTCAGAGCCTCAGCCAGAGAGACGTTCTCCTTACCTCCTAGAGAACAATACATATACATAATGTCAACCCCTTACACCTGTGTCTGATCGCTGGTTAGACCATCACCCAGTAGTCTAACTCACCCCTGGTGTCACCCAGTATTCTAACTCACCCCTGGTGTCCCCCAGTATTCTAACTCACCCCTGGTGTCCCCCAGTATTCTAACTCACCCCTGGTGTCCCCCAGTATTCTAACTCACCCCTGGTGTCACCCAGTATTCTAACTCACCCCTGGTGTCACCCAGTATTCTAACTCACCCCTGGTGTCACCCAGTATTCTAACTCACCCCTGATGTATAACTCACCCCTGGTGTCACCCAGTATTCTAACTCACCCCTGGTGTCCCCCAGTATTCTAACTCACCCCTGGTGTCACCCCAGTATTCTAACTCACCCCTGGTGTCACCCAGTATTCTAACTCACCCCTGGTGTATAACTCACCCCTGGTGTCCCCCCAGTATTCTAACTCACCCCTGGTGTCCCCAGTATTCTAACTCACCCCTGGTGTCACCCAGTATTCTAACTCACCCCTGATGTATAACTCACCCCTGGTGTCCCCCCAGTATTCTAACTCACCCCTGGTGTCACCCAGTATTCTAACTCACCCCTGGTGTCACCCAGTATTCTAACTCACCCCTGGTGTCCCCCAGTATTCTAACTCACCCCTGGTGTCTCCCAGTATTCTAACTCACCCCTGGTGTCACCCAGTATTCTAACTCACCCCTGGTGTCTCCCAGTATTCTAACTCACCCCTGGTGTCACCCAGTATTCTAACTCACCCCTGGTGTCTCCCAGTATTCTAACTCACCCCTGGTGTCACCCAGTATTCTAACTCACCCCTGGTGTCACCCAGTATTCTAACTCACCCCTGGTGTCACCCAGTATTCTAACTCACCCCTGGTGTCCCCCAGTATTCTAACTCACCCCTGATGTATAACTCACCCCTGGTGTCCCCCCAGTATTCTAACTCACCCCTGGTGTCCCCCAGTATTCTAACTCACCCCTGGTGTCCCCCAGTATTCTAACTCACCCCTGGTGTCCCCCAGTATTCTAACTCACCCCTGCTGTCCCCCAGTATTCTAACTCACCCCTGGTGTCCCCCAGTATTCTAACTCACCCCTGGTGTCCCCCAGTGTTCTAACTCACCCCTGGTGTCCCCCCAGCCGGTCACCCAGCAGTAGTGTCCTGGCTTCAGGCTGGTCTGTTTGCGCGGCAGGCAGGCGTATCGGATGTGGTTGGTGGGCATGATGTCGGTGGCAGCCTTGACCAGGGCGATGTCGTAGTCCAGTTCGCTGTGCGTGGGGTAGCGGAAGTGTTCATGGCGGTAGATGCGTTTGACGGGGAACGTCCTCTCAGCCGTCTCAGAGCGTTTCAGCTGGTGCTTCCCAACAACGATCCTCCAACTGCCTGCATCCTCCGCCTTACCCCTGGACAGAGGACAGAGAGAAGGTTAAAATTCAGCCCTGAAGGAGAGAGAGAGGGTTAAAATCTAACCCTGACAGGACAGAGAGAGGGTGAAAATTTAACCCTGAAGGAGAGAGAGAGGGTTAAAATTTAACCCTGAGAGGACAGAGAGAGGGTTAAAATTTAACCCTGAGAGGACAGAGAGAGGGTGAAAATTTAACCCTGAGAGGACAGAGAGAGGGTTAGACTTTAACCCTGGGAGAAAGAGAGAGATGAGAAGGAGTTAAACCAGGGCTGGGCAATTATTTCCCCCAAGGGCCCAAATGAGATACGTAAAATATTGTGGAGGGCCATGACTAAAGTAAGAGCAAGACCAACCATTGTGACACCAGGGCCCACTACATTTTAGCCCCACAGACCCCAAAACTAAAGATTTCTTTTGTTTTTGTCCACAATACCAGAATGGATTTTACAACCAAAAACAGGATAACGAAAATAAAAAATGACTATTCTTTTACATTCTCTAGTTGTGTAGACTTTGGGCTAATTCAGGTGATAAATATTTTAACTCTTGAGGGTGTAAACATGAAACCAAATGGACCCGCAAGGGTCCATTTGGTTTCACGTTTACACTCTCAAAGAGTTACATCTGGTTACACAACTTTCCAGTATTAAACTGGAACTCTCCCAAGGACCACTGGTGGTCCCCGGGCCGGTCAGGGTCAGGCAAAGGGCCGCATTTGGCCCCCGGGCCGCATGATGCCCAGGTATGAGTTAAACCTTACCCCTGAGACATGACTAGAAAGATACTTCCAGTTTTTGCCTATCCCCCTGAGACGTGGTCAGAAAGGAAGGTACTCTGTACAACTCACACGCATTTTACTATGCCATTAATATACCTTTAGAGATGTTGTGTGGACATGATAAAAAAAAAAGGTTCCCCAATTTGTGTTACCTAGAAATGGAGGTCTAAAGAAATTATTAACATAACTTGATGACATCATCAAGCTGTGTTTCACCATGTTAATGATTTTTCTTTTAGGACTTTTTTGTACAAATGTGCACATATCTGCACTCTCACAAAAAAACATAGAAATTTCCCCTTGTGAACATTCTTATGTTACAATAGTTACTTCTGGAAGCAGTGTGCCGCGGTGAGGACCCAGTTCTTGTGGATCAGAGTTCCTCCACACACATGGATGTAGTGTTTACTGCCTCTGGGACGAACCTGAGAGGAGAGAGAGGACATCATAGGTCAGGGGTCAGCAACCTGCGGCTCAGGAGCCGCATGCGGCTCCAGAACACAGCCCTAGTGGCTCAGTGGCTGTAGCATTATTACATACACACTGTGGTGATCCACACCAAATAATATTAACATTTCAGTCACCCAAAACGCGTTGCGCTGTCTGACAGTTGCCAGTTAATGTAGCACTTGTTGGCCATGTCAAAAAAGCCCAGCAGTTATCAGAGGTGGAGCTTTCAATCTGAACCACCCATTTTCAAAGATTTACTGTCATTAATTAATGTCATTAACATACCTTAGAGATGTTGTGTGGACTAGAAATGGAGTTCTGTAAAACTCATTTATTTATTTTTCATAAACTCCATTTCTGAAGAAAGGTTGTGTTTCACCATGTTAATGATTTTTCTTTGAGGCCCTTTATTCTGAGAGTGTGCAAATGGAACCAAATGGACCCGCCAGGGTCCATTTGGTTCACATTTGGTTCACATTTGGTGCACATTTGCACACTCTCAGGAAAAAAATAATAAAATGCGGCTCCAGACAGATTTTGAATTTAATTTTGGGTCGAAAATGGCTCTTTCAACATCTTGGGTTGCCGACCCCTGGCATAGGCTATATCACATCTGATGAGAAGTGATCATGTTTCTAGTGGTTCCTACTGTGTTTATTCTGTTAATATATCATACTGTGTTTATTCTACCTGCAGAGAGACCTGCCACGGCCAGGAGTGAGGCCTGGCTTCATTTCCAGAGACGATCCTCTCCACCATGCTGGGTTTAAAGTGAGGTCTGCCACAGTCCTTGGGCCAGTCTATATGGAGAGAACATATAATACATGTAAGTTAAACTGTCTTTGTTCAGCCTATATAGAGCTTGTAGATCTGCCATTTTTACTATATTTGAAATAGGGTCTAAGTGGCCAATTAATTTATTTTGCTGCCTCTTTTTGTAGTGGAATCCGTGTGAGTTGGCCAAGTATCTAGGAACACAAATGCTCAATATGGTAAATTAAAGATACTAAATAGTTTTTGCCAGTTTTCTTTTTAATGGATTGCATTTTATAACGCTTTTCTAAGTTCTCAAAGCGCTTTACAACTGTCCATTCATCCATATATTGGGAGGTGAAGCAGTGAACATTCAACGCTCAGCCTTCTCACTTCACACATTCACACATCAATGGTGGCAACAAGCTGAACACCCACCAACTCATTCGAGGCAATTTAGGGTCCAGTGTCTTGCCCAAGGACACTTTAACATATAGCACACTTGGGAAGAAGAGATTGGGAATAAACCAAAATTACGTACATATAAGGAGATCAAACATGATTATTCAGTTGAAAATTATGTTTTATTTAATATCCCAAAGAAGCAAAGATCACTCTGTGCCCAGATTAGAGGGGGTATACTGCCACTTTATATAGAGACAGGTCGTTATACAGGGTTTGATGAAGAAGACAGAATATGCCAAATGTGCAATCTTAATGAAGTAGAGAATGAGTACCATTTTGTGTTGTATTGCCCTTTCTATGAGAAGGTTAGAGAAGAACTGTTTTAAGAAAATAAATTATGTTAACGTGTTGAATATGAATGATGCACAACTATTTAAATGTTTATTTGAAAAAGATCCATTTAAACTAGCAAAGTACTTAGAAAAAGCATGGGATCTGAGGAAAAGATCAATATACAGCCAGGTCTGAGAGATATTGTATAGGATAGAGGCAGTGTTTTTTTTTTTTTTTTTTTTTTTTGTGTTCTGTTTTGTTTTGTTGTATCTTTTCAATTGAATGTGATCGGCACTGCCAGAAAAAATAAGTTTATATGTGACATGAGATATTTGTACTCTGTATGAAAAGGTGTCATATAATCCCATAAGGGATGGGCCACAAGGTGGCATGGCACTTAAATAAACCAATTCATTCATTCATTCATTCATTCATTCATTCATATAGACAGGAGGAGCTGGGATTCAAACCGCCAACCCATGGATCATTAGACGACCTGCTCTACCTCCTGAGCCACAGCCGGTGTTCTACTCAAGGAGGCAAGGAGTTTTATTTATATTCCAGCAGACATGTGGTCCTCAAAGTGACCCCACTTTGAGCACCAGATCTTTCGTCTTTTTGTAAAAAGACGAGAGACAAGATTAAATTCTGAACAGAACCATAATCTTTTAGTGAGATATAGTACTTTACTAACAGATGGAAGACAACTGACAAAATAATTAGGGTTGTTCAATGGTTATTTATTTGAACTTTGTACAAACTAGGCCTGTTTCCCTGTACAGAATTTGAACATTTAAAAAAAGAAAAATAATCTGGCGGGAAAAAATCTGTTTACCGGTATGTTTTAAATATTTATCAACTCCATGCTTGTAGATCCTCCAGCTATACTCTATGGCTCTGGTTACAAGGAGACACACGGCTACAGTATATGTCTCCTTAACCGTTCTTTACCCATTTTTTCTTTCAATAAGCAAATGCTCAGTGGGTGTAGTCAGTGTGTACATGAGTTAATTGCATTCAAGTTTTTAATTTTGAATATTCAAACAAAATTAATGCCATTAATTCAACAGCCTTAAAAATAATATTAAATAGACTAAATGCTTAACCTTGTGCACCGTCAGTCTGTCACTGTAAAAGCATACTGTGTTCACCAGGACAGTGCTGTTTGTTTATTGATACCTGAGTATCAATTACACCAACTGGATGTTTAAACATGACATCATGGACCATATCACTGGTTTTCAACCAGTGGTCTGGGGACCACCAGTGGTCTCTGAGAGGATTCCAGGTGGTCCCCAGCTGGACAGTTGGTGGTAACCAAATTGACCCTTATAGATCTGTAACTCTTGAGTACAGTACCCTCACGGGTCCATTTGGTTTCATTTTACGTTCTCAAGAGTTAAATTATATTTATTTAATCATCTGAATGACTTAATTTTCAAAAATACACAATCGATCAACGTTTTGCCAGTTATCTCTCAGATGCAAATGCAGAATAAATAGTGGGCCCTGATCTGAAAATGGTTGAAAACCACTGGACCATATGATCCATAACAGGTTGGATAAGACCAAACCTTATTGATCACGGCTACTCAATAAGATTGTTATTATCGGATTTCATTTGGGTGTAGGAGATTTAGCTCCATCTCTACTCTGTCAGCTCCTCTGTCAGGCAGTGGCTCAGCGGTGGAGTGGCCAGATGGTAGCCACAAGGTTGACGGTTCAAACCCAGAGTTAGTTGTCAAAGTGTCCTTGAGCAAGACACTGAGGGCCCTATTTTGATTGTCTTAAGTATCAGGTCTTAAGTCAAAACTTGAAGGTGTGGCAAAGCTGTTAGCGGTTATTTTTGAGTGGCCAAATAGCTTTGCCACACCTATATTTAAGACCTGATACTTAAGACATTCAAAATAGGGCCCTGAAGCCCTAATTTCTCCTGAAATGCAGGTTGTTGCCTTGCAGCCTTGCATGGTTTCCGCTGCCATTGTGCTCTTGAATAAAAGATGTTATATAAACGCACTGTCTCCCGTTGTACTCACCCAGGTGCAGGACCTTGTGCTGCGGTTTGATTCCCGGGGTCAGGGTGTACGCGGAGGAGGCGGCTGCCGCGGCCAGCAGCAGCAGCAGCAGTGCTCCGCGCCGGGCGGCAGGCGGGCGACCGGGAGGTGACATCGTCTTCAACCGAATAACCGAGCCGTACGTCCACGCTCGCTATTTATACCAGGCAGACACACAACACACACACATACGACACACGCACACACAAAAGAACAACAAACGCTGCGGGGGAACAAAGCCTAGCGCTGGATTGTTCCCCTGGAGTTTCCACTGTTACAGAGAGAGAGAGAGACAGAGAGAGAGACAGAGAGAGAGAGAGAAAGAGAGAGAGAGAGAGAGAGGAGACAGAGAGAGAGACAGAGAGAGAGAGAGAGAGAGAGAGAGAGAGAGAGAGAGAGAGAGAGAGAGAGACATAGAGAGAGAGAGAGAGAGAGAGAGAGACAGAGAGAGAGAGAGAGACAGAGAGAGGAGACATACATAGAGAGGGAGAGAGAGAGAGAGAGAGAGAGAGAGAGAGAGAGAGGAGAGAGAGAGAAGAGAGAGAGAGAGAGGAGAGAGAGAAGGAGAGAGAGAGAGAGACAGACACAGAGAGACAGAGAGGCAGTGGGTTCTGGCGGTTTCATCAGCACTTCCACAGCTACATATACAACAGGTAACAGTACATACATGACCACTGATAACACATTTACACTTCATACCTGCTCCATGTTTCCACCTCCATTATGAATACTCAGACGTGTTTTTTTTTAAAGTACAACTTTAGTTTTTTCAATCAAGGTTCATGTTTTCTGTTGTTATTACAGAAAGTAAAAGATGGCTGTTAGTTGTTTGCACTTTACAGATTTCCACATTTGTGCATGCCTGACCCAGAGGCTCAATATGGCAGTTTGTCACATTCACTAGATCATTTGTGGCGTTTATTAGGGCTGTAGTAGATGATAAGAATAATAAATCGCTTTAAAATGTTGTGAATGTATTTAGGACCATGTTTGAATTCCCCCTCCCATAGAGAATCCCTAGAACTAAAGAAAGCAAAGGAATAAAAAACAATTAACAACCACCATCTTTTACTTTCTCTAATAACCTAAAACATCAACCTTGGTTGAAAAAAAAAAGCAAAGTTGTCAAAGTTTCTGTAAAAACGATGCGTTTACTGTGGCTGCTGGCTGCTGCAGAACTAGTTACATTTTCGCTAGAAAACTCTTGTCTCCATTCAAATATGAGAACTGGAACAAAAGGTAAGGTACGCACATCTCTAGAAAAACTTTAGGGTGCTGAACTCAAAAAGTTCAAAAGTACAAAAGAGAATAGTTCGCACACCATTTCAGTAGCTCCCAGGCTGTAGACTTTATTTTACAACCCCAATTCCGTTGAAGTTGGGACGTTGTGTAAAATGTAAATAAAAACAGAATGCATTGATTTGCAAATCGTTTTCAACCTCTATTCAGTTGAATACACCACAAAGACAATATATTCAATGTTCAAACTGATAAACTTTATTGTTTTTTGAAATTATACAATCTTTTGTAAATTGATCCCTGCAACACGTACCAAAAAAGTTGGGACGGGTCAACAAAAGACTGGAAAGGTCATGAATGCACAAATAACGCCTGTTTGGAACATTCCACAGGTAAACAGGTTAATCTTAAACAGTTTAATATCGTGATTGGGTATAACAGGACCATCCCAGTCGTTCACAATCAAAGATGGGGCGAGGTTCACCACTTTGAGAACAATTCTGTGAGAAAATCATCCAACGGTTTAAAAACAATGTTTCTCAACATTCAATTGCAAGGAATTTGGTGATTTCATCATCTACAGTCCATAATATAATCAAAACGTTCAAAGAATCTGAAGAACTTGCTATACTAAAGCGACAAGGCTGAAAACCAACACAGAATACTTGTGACCTTTGATCCCTCAGGTGGCTCTGCATTAAAAACTGACGTCATTGTGTAAAGGATATTACTGTGAGGACTCAGGAACACTCAGAAAACCATTGTCAGTTTACATAATTTGTCGTGACACCTGCGAGTGCAAGTTAAAACTCTACCATGCAAAGCAAAGCCATACATCTGAAAGGTTGGTTCGAAAAACAACCAGAAATGCCTTCTCTGGGTCCACTATCATTAGAAATGTGGACTCATCAGACCACAGCACACTTTTCCACTTTGTGTCTAACCATTTCAAATGATATTGTACCCAGAGAAGGCATTTCTGGTTGTTTTTCTGGTTGTTTTTTCAAACCAACCTTTTCTGATGTATGGCTTTGCTTTGCATGTTAGAGTTTTAACTTGCAATCGCAGGTGTAGCGACAAATTATGTAAACTGACAATGGTTTTCTGAGTGTTCCTGAGTCCTCACAGTAATATCCTTTACACAATGATGTCAGTTTTTAATGCAGAGCCACCTGAGGGATCAAAGGTCACAAGTGTTCGGTGTTGGTTTTCGGCCTTGTCGCTTTAGTATAGCAAGTTCTTCAGATTCTTTGAATGTTTTGATTATATTATGGACTGTACATGATGAAATCACCAAATTCCTTGCAATTGAATGTTGAGAAACATTGTTTTTAAAGCGTTGGATGATTTTCTCACAGAATTGTTCACAAAGTGGTGAACCTTGCCCCATCTTTGATTGTGAACGACTGGGATGGTCCTGTTATACCCAATCACGATATTAAACTGTTTAAGATTAACCTGTTTACCTGTGGAATGTTCCAAACAGGCGTTATTTGTGCATTCATGACCTTTCCCAGTCTTTTGTTGCCCCCGTCCCAACTTTTTTGGTACGTGTTGCAGGGATCAATTTACAAAAGATTGTATAATTTCGAAAAACAATAACGTTTATCAGTTTGAACATTAAATATATTGTCTTTGTGGTGTATTCAACTGAATAGAGGTTGAAAACGATTTGCAAATCAATGCATTCTGTTTTTATTTACATTTTACACAACGTCCCAACTTCAACGAATTGGGGTTGTAGGACAACGTTTCGACCCGTTGTGGGTCTTCTTCAGGTGTCACCTGAAATGGTGTGAGAACTATTCTCTTGTCTCCATTCAAATATGAGCCACTGACTATCGTAAGCAAATGTAAGATGAGCTGAAGTTACTCTACTCAGAGTGAGTGTACAGCTGTCCTCTCATGGTCTGTTCATTAGTCGCTCAGTTTGCTCTTAGTCGACCAAGAATTGGTGTGTTTTTTTTTTTTTTTTGTGTATGATCATTTCCAACAGGTTAATTCCTGTGAAATCAACATGAAAATGTTATGTTTTCAACTCCAACAAACCCTTAATCTGATCTTTACACCACAAAGACACACCGTTGTTGAAATCAACCAGATTAGTTGATAAATTCCCATCACTATTAGTCGACATACCATAAATGCCTTTAGTTGTGGACACACACACACACACACACACACACACACACACACACACACACACACACACACACACACACACACACACACACACACACACACACACACACAAACATCTCTGTGTTGTGTGGTTTTTTGTCCCTAAACAGTGAAATATGCCAATAAGTGAGTGGTGCAGTGGAAGCAGCTAGTTGTTGGTCAGTGAATGACAGAGAATGTGCTCCGCTCATCTGTACTCTGACTGGATGCCCAGCATACCAACACCTCCTCCCCCCTCACCCCCCATCCATCCATCCATCCATCCATCCATCCCCCTGCTCCATGGTTCAACAGGTTTACACCTTAGGCCTACTGTACGCTTTACACTGGTGGTTTCCAACCTTTTCCATACCAGGGGTCAGGGGTGTAGTGGAGGGGGGACGCGGGGGGACGGTGTCCCCCCACTTCTCACATCTAAAATATTTTTGGGTCTGAAAAAAATCATTAGCATGGTGAAATACATCTTGATGACATCATCAAGATGTGTTTCACCATGTTAATGAGTTTCCTTTTTTCTGAGAGTGTACAAATGGAACCAAATGGACCCGCTAGGGTCCATTTGGTTCACATTTGTACACTCTCAGAAAAAAGAAAAAAAATGGGGGGAATTCCCCTTTCAGAGGCATCCTCCCACTTCTAAAAGTACCACTACAACACTGACCAGGGCCCACTATTTATTCTGCATTTTAGCCACGAAGACCTCCATTTGATGTCGAGTTTAGTCTCTCCAGCACAAAGCCAAGATTTTTCACATTTTTGTTCACAATTAACCCATTGTGTCCTGATCAGATTCTAGTGTCTAATGCTTTTCACATTTTTTTCAAAAATAGCAGAACTACAAGCTCATATGAGCTTGTAGATCTGCTATTTTTCAACCGCTTAAAAACACCAAAACGTGTTAATGAGATAACCGGCAAAACGTTGGTCAAAATACCATTTCTTCTACATTTTCTAAAATGTGTAGTAATGTAGATTCTTGAAAATTAAGTAATGCAGATGTTTAGATATAATTTAACTCTTCCAGTCCATTTGGTTACCAACTGTCCAACATTCAGAGAGAGAGAGAGACAGGGAGAGAGAGAGAGACAGGGAGAGAGAGAGAGACAGGGAGAGAGAGAGACTCTGGTTGCCTGATGTGTTTTTGGACTAGATAAGCATGTGACAATGACAGGTTTATTCACCTTAAAAACAACATGTTTTGTACTGCATGTGTTACATTGTTGTTTCCTTTGTCGCCGGCGTTCCCATTGTAAAGACAAGAACAGACCACAACAATATGTTTTGTTTTTTACAGGGTAAATAATACAGTTTTGTCACGTCATGCTTTCAAACCCATAGCTGAACTCTTGATCTGACCTGAGCTTGACCTCCTGCATGGTGTTTTGATCATGTGTTTACCACAACAACAACAAAGAAACAAGCAAACGTTAAAGAAACATTAACAGTCCACTGATCATGACTGTGCAACAGCAATGATGTCTAGTCGACAATTTCACTTCACACTTTTGTTTTGTAGAGAATTGAAAATAAACAAATCAATAGTCAGGAACATTTTTCTGTAACAGTGACATGCATAACAACAGCAGTGGCAACAAGCTGAGGAAATCCTTCAGAGAGATGCAGTAAGATTGGGAAACATTCATAGGCTGGCACCAGCCTCATTTGTTGTTGCAACATTCAACCTATGAATTTTACCGGAAACTGAGTCTGGCCAGTGCCTGCTTGACTTGAATTTCCCTGATGTCACCTGTTGCGTAGCACCGTTACCCAAACAGTGTGGGTCTGAGAGCCATGCGGTCTGTCAGAAAAACATTCTTTAGGGAATATCCCACGAGATCTACATTCTCTCCCTCCCCACACACAGCCAGGAACAGATTTGATGTGGGGGTTTTGACAGTGACTGACTTGATTGATGAATAGTTTAGGCCAAAACTATCAAACACATATTATGTGTTTGATTGCCCCCCTCCAGCCAGTGACACAGAATATTTGTTCTTTATGTGTGTATGAGGCCTTATTACGTTGTAGACAGAATGTAAAATAAACACCACAGACTAAGTACAGTCAAACACTCAGTCCAAAAGGGATGGAAATATTTTCTGCATGGACTGATCATGAGAAAACAAAACAATTGTGCTGGATCCAGAGAACCCGATGCACCCGTGGATCAGGAGGGTCTTCCAGGGTTCAGTCATGTTCTTTCTGGGACGTCCCACACCACCCAGGTCTGGTTAAGGACCTCATGGCGCTCCTGGTCCTGCTGATGCGTCCAGGGTTCCCACGGGGAGAAGACGTCCCGACAACAACAACCCCTTCCTGGGGACTGTCCCGTTTCTCTCCTCCTTCACCTCCTCCTCCTCCACGTTCTGTCCCACAGCCTACTGTTGGGTGTGATGCCTCCCTGCGTCCACACGTCTCTGTCCCTGATCCTGGATGACCCTCTGCCTTCTGCTCCTTATTGTCCATGTGGGACGTCCCCTCCTCACGCTCTGCCTTCCCTTCTGTCTCCCCCTGCGTCTTCCCAGATGTCTTCCCTTCTATCTTCCCGGAAGTCTTCCCTTCTGTCTTCCCAGGTATCTTTCCTTCCATCTTCCCAGGTATCTTTCCTTCCATCTTCCCAGGTATCTTCCCTTCCATCTTCCCAGGTATCTTCCCTTCCATCTTCCCGGTTATCTTCCCTTCCATCTTCCCAGGTATCTTCCCTTCCATCTTCCCAGGTATCTTCCCTTCCATCTTCCCAGGTATCTTCCCTTCCATCTTCCCGGTTATCTTCCCCTCCATCTTCCCAGATGTCTTCCCAGGTGTCCTCCCCACAGCGGTATCTTCCTCCACCACGGCTGGGATTCTGGCGGTGACCTTGGCAGCGATCTGCTTGACCACGGCCGGCTTCCTGTGTGCTTTCTTCTTCCTCCTGGCCTCTCCAGCGGTGCTGCGGGTGCTGGCGTCCGTCTCCCTGTGTCTCTGGACCTCCAGGTGTCTCTGTATGACCGTGTCCAGCTCCCCAGGGTCCAGGCTGGCGCCGTACACCTCCCACGTCATGCCGTCCTCGTCCCACTGCACCTAAAGACATAGGAGAGAAGAGTGCATGGTGGTTAGTACTGTCGCCTCACAGCTGGATTCGATTCCCTATTATCTAATATCCTATAGATATCCTAAGTAATATTGCCGAACACTGGTTATGAGGTTCCAAAGTAGTTCCCAGGTAGGCTGATGACCAACAGGCACATACGTACAGGTTTAATACGTACATTATAGGAATTGTACAAAACGAATCAAAACATTGGCCTGTCTTAAAATACCTTATTTTTTCCCTGTGATTCAGGGACTGGCTTCCCTGCCTTTGGGGAGCTTGGTGGCGGTTGAAAATCCGAGCACAGCACCTGATTGGCCAACAGCCCTGTCACTCACTTTGATTCACTTAATTATTCTTCATTCGTCAGGTTTTAGGTTTTGTAAGCATCATTACCCGACATATTTTACTGCTTTTGTTCAAATGCTAGTGACACTCAACCGCTGTGTTTTTTTTTTTAGCAACCGGGTTAGCCACATTAATGACAACAGCGTTGTCTGCTTTCCCAATATTCTTATGGGTTGGTATACAATCACTGTGAAGACTGCCACTTTCACTAACCCTACGTTTTAACGGCGGGGATGGATTAAAAAACGTCGCCCGATATGAGCGACGGCGACGGTCATTACCGTAAATTCTTGCTTAGAATGGCATGCAAAATGAGTACCGTAAACGACGGTGCTGTGGTGCACTGAAAAAAATAGTATGGTGGAAGGAGGAAGTGGGACGGAACTAGGAACCAAACTGCGCCGAATGGTTTTGGGTCGAGGGCAAAAAAAAGCAGCACTTGGCTCTGATTGGTTATGCCCGGCCAAATGTCGGCCGATTCGGGCGAAAAGCTCACCAATTTTTATCTTTCCGGGCGACGTCGCCCACCCACGGGCGACAGCAGCAGAACGGGCGACGCCGGACAACGTGGGTGGGCGACGTCGCCCGTTCTGCTGCTGTCGCCCGAATCGGCGGCTCCCGTAGAGAAATAATGGATGTCGGGCGATGTCGCTTCATCATCCCCCGCCGTTAAAACGACTGACCTGCTTCATGCTGCCTCTCCTGCCCAGCTCCTCTCCCTTCAGACAGGACTTCCTCCTGTCCTTCAGGCCTGGAGAGCTGGAGACCTCCCACAGAGGGTCCTGGTTCTCCTGGTGGTCCCCCAGGGGGTCTTCCTGGTCCTCTAGACCCTCCTGGTCCTCCTGCCCGTTGACAGGGAACATGCTGGAGGAAGGAGACACCAGGTTGGAGGTGGAGTCCATCAGGGGGCGGTGCAGGCTGAGCCTGGAGCCTGGAGGAGATCCCAGACTGTTCATGAGTAGTAGGACCTGTAGGGTAGTAGGGTGACCAGATCCAAACTGTTCATTAGTAGTAGGACCTGTAGGGTAGTAGGGTGACCAGATCCAAACTGTTCATTAGTAGTAGGACCTGTAGGGTAGTAGGGTGACCAGATCCAAACTGTTCATTAGTAGTAGGGACAGAAGTGTTGGGCCAAGTGTGTGGGCCAAGTTGGGAAACAGGACAAAATATAGTTAGCAATATAGTTTGGTCAATATTGAGAAAAAATATTTCAGGATCCTATTTCACATACAGACAAAACAGCTGATCTAAAATCAAAAATAACTGATCTACAATCTGAAAATGGTAATGGTAATGGTACCATGCAAGGATTATTTAAAAGGATCCCTGTCTAATAAGATAAACATTGCTTAAAACATTATACTTTCCCTATATAACTAAAATAAACAAATACAAACACCAATGGCATCTTATTTCTTTCATAAATAGAGAATATTTCACTCAACAGGAACTGCTCCTGGCGCAGGATGATGATGTCACGTGTGATCTAGCTCTATGTAATATATGGATGAACATGCTCATGTGACATCATCATCCTGCGACCGGAGCACCTCCTATTGAGTGAAAGATTCTATATTTATGAAAGAAATAAAGTATTGAAGGTGTTTTTATCTGCATGTTTTAGTTATAGAAGGCAAGTATAGTGGCATATTTGTCTTATTAGGCAGGGATCCTTTTAAAAAAAACATAGCAAGAAATGGTACAACAGAAATCCAACTATTAGTTAGGTCACTACAAACTATTAGGGGGTTTTGAACAGTGAACACTGATGCCTGTCTGTCAGTCACAATGTGGGACAGAGTCTCAATTTGTGGGACGCTTGAAAAGTCTTGTAAATGAGGGACTGTCCCACTCAAAGAGGGACATCTTGGTCACCCTACCTGTGTGTGAGCCACCACCGTCCTGCTGCGCCCTCCGTCTGCGCAGACCCATCGGCCAGCTGCGGCTGTGACGTCATGGTGCCTCCCTCCGTCCACGTGGCCACGCCCCCACCGGCCACGCCCCCACCTGCCACGCCCCTGGATCCGGCCACGCCCCCACCGGCCCCGCTCCGGTGGGGTCTGCAGGACCCAGGCAGACTCTGCTGAGGACCGGGGGATGGACGGAGGACCCCTGCGATGGTCCCCCATAGCTGGGTGGAGGTGGAGCTTCCAGGGCAGTAGCCGTCCAGGCGGGAGTCACTCAGGAAGGTGACGGTGCACAGAGACCTGGAGGTTCAGGTACAAGCTTCAGTGTTACTCCAGGATTTACTCCCTGAAACATGACTGTCAGTATCATGACTGTCATACAATGACCTAATACAGTTCTACACCGGTCGCTACATTTACATTCAAAACATCTACATCATGGGTGTCAAACTCTGGCCCGCGGGCCAAATCTGGCCCGCCGTGTGATTTCATTTGACCCTTGAGACGTTATCAAATTAAAGGGGAAGACCACCCATTTTCAACATTTTAATATGTCATTAATATACCTTAGAGATGTTGTGTATGTGGACATGATAAAAAAAAAGTTCCTCCAATTCTGTATTTCCTACAAATGGAGGTCTGAAAAAAATCATTAACATGGTGAAATACATCTGATGACATCACCAAGATGTATTTCACCATGATTTATTTTTTCAGACCCATTTTTCCTGAGAGGGTACAAATGGATTTGAGAGGGAATATTTTCCCTCTCAGGAAAATTTTGAAATTGGGTGGAATTCCCCTTTAAAAGGTTAGTTCGTTCAATCTTGGCCCACGGCTTTGTTCAGTTTTAAATTTTGGCCCTGTATCTGAGTTTGACACCTCTGGTCTACATAAACATTCAGATTTCAAATATAAAGTACTCACACATACTGTATTTCTAGGGATGTTAGACATTTGCAGTGCCAGAAATTAGCATTGGTAAATGCTGCATTTATACTCTATAGCGCTTTTATCCAAGGTGCTTTACACAGATACTATAGTAGATGATCCCATTTACCCATTCACACATCAATGGCACAAGAAACCATGCAAGGTACTGATCACTGATCAGCACATCAGGAGCAGTTAGGGGTTCAGTGTCTTGCTCAGAGACACATCGATACTGGGCTCAAACCGACAACCTTGTGATTACCATCTGGTGACTCTAACCTGAAGCCACTGTCACCCCAGCATCGCAGTGCGCTGCGTTGTTTAATAAAAACATTTTTATCCCAGCTCCCCGGGCTACTTTTCTGGGTTGGGGTCAGTTTGGTAAAAACATCCCCCTATTAGTTTGTATTGGCAGTGCGGTCAGTGTGAATATATGAAACAGAGTAGGGTTGCATACAATTGAAAGCCAACCAGTGTTGCCAACTTGGCGCATTTGTCGCTATATTTAGCGCTTTTTCAGACCCCCCTAGCGCCAAAATTAGTGAAAAACTCCTGGCGGAAAATCTAGTGCTTTTTGGCTGGTGAGTTGGGGTGAAATTGATTGACAGGCGCCAGAAATAAAACCCTAATTTTTCACCATTTTTCCTCCCATGACAGTGGTTTTCAACCAGTGGTCCCCAGGCTAAATGATGGATAGTTGGTTAACCAGATGTAACTCTTTGAGAGCGTAAAAATGAAACCAAATGGACCCTTACGGGTCCATTTGGTTTCATTTTTACGCTCTCAAGAGTTAAAATATTCATCATGTGAATTAGCCCCAAGTCTACACAACTAGAGAATGTAGAAGATTAATGGTCATTTAATGGTCATATTCCCTTCCAGGCAAGCATCTAGCGCATTCTAGTGCATTTTGGAAGTGCCACTAGTGCATTTTGGATTTGGGCAGTTGGCAACACTGGCGGTCAGTGTGAATATATGGAACACACCCAGTGTTCAGAGTGCCACGCTCCTCCCCACCTGGGTGTGTTTCATAATATGAAACACACCCAGTGTTCAGAGTGCCACGCTCCTCCCCACCAGTAGGGGTGCATACAATTGAAAGCCAATCAAGTATTATTATGCAAACCAGGCAAATTTGATGAACTGGTGGTGGTGACCACATAAAACGACATTTTAACAAATACTGTACACTTCTTTGAAACAATTCTTCCATCTGATATAACGATGATACATCATGTTCTTGTTTTTGAGTGGAGAAAAAAAAAATCTCAATCAAGTTCTATATGCAATAAAGTGCACACTGACATATATACAGTATAAGGTGTATGTTGTACATTATGTACAGATAACAGGCCTGGTTATCTCCATGACCTTCCTGCTAAACAGCCCTCCAGTGCAAGGGTTTTCAACCTTTTTCATCCCAGGGACCACCATTTATTCAGCATTTGAGCCACGGACCACCATTTGAGGACATTTTAGCTCCACAGACACCCAAAACAAAAAGATTTCCTTTTCTTCTGTCCATGACCATTAATCTTCTAGTTGTGTAGATTAGGACTAATCCAGATGATGAATATTTTAACTCTTGAGAGTGTAAAAATGAAACCAAATGGACCCGCCAGGGTCCATTTGGTTTCATTTTTACAATCTAAAGAGTTACATCTGGTTAACCAACTTAGCTGAGGACCACCTGGAACCCTCTCAGGGACCACTGGTGGTCCCCGGACCAGAGACAGAGGGAATGTGTGTTTACCTGATGTGAGGGCGGTACGGGGAGAGCTCCGACCCTCCTCCTCTCTCCTCCTCCCCCTCCTCCCCCACAGAGGGGTGGTGGTCTCTGGGTGCAGTGGTCAACCTCTGAGCAGCAGCACCCACAGGGTGGCTGCTCTCCTCCTCCACCTCCTCACCCTCTCCCTCACCCTCTCCCTGGCCTCTGGAGGACTCATGTGCTTCGCTGCTTCCAGGGAACCTTCCAGACACAAGGCATGAGCCCTGGAGCCCTGGAGCAAGGCATCCAGGGTCCAGAGACTCTGAGAAGACACCTCCCTGCTCCAACGCATGGCAGGGAGGCATGGAGGTTTTACCGCAGGGAGACATGGGTGTTGTATCCGAGGGATAGACAGGGGTAGTGGGGCTGATAGGAGGGGACTGAGAGGGAGACATGGGTGTTTTATCACACAGAGACATGGTTGTTTTATCACACAGAGACATGGTTGTTTTATCACACAGAGACATGGTTGTTTTATCACACAGAGACATGGTTGTTTTATCGGACAGAGGGACAGGGGTTTTATCACACAGAGACATGGTTGTTTTATCACACAGAGACATGGTTGTTTTATCGGACAGAGGGACAGGGGTTTTATCACACAGAGACATGGTTGTTTTATCACACAGAGGGATAGGGGTTTTATCGGACGGAGACATGGGGGTTTTATCGGACAGAGGGACGAGGGTTTTATCGGACGGAGACTTGGGGATTTTATCCGACGGGGACATGGAGGTTTTATCGGACGGAGACATAGCTGTTTTATCGCACAGAGGGATAGGGTTTTTATCGGACGGGGACATAGGCCTGGTGTTGCTGTCCCCAGGCAGGGCAGACTGGGATGGACAGTCCGTTCTAAAGCCCTCTCTCCCAGACTGTGGACTTCCAGGGGTGTTTGGGTTGGAGGATGTCGGTGGTGGAGCTGATAGCAGCGTCAGGGTCGACCCGGGTGAGGCTGGGGGAGTCTGGCTGCTGGGTGCTGGTGGCTGGGTGGAGGAGGATGGAGGTGGCTGCAGGGTGGAGGGGTCCTGGGTGGAGGAGGATGGAGGTGGCTGCAGGGCCCAGGGCGGGGTGGAGGGGTCCTGGGTGGAGGAGGATGGAGGTGGCTGCAGGGCCCAGGGCGGGGTGGAGGGGTCCTGGGTGGAGGAGGATGGAGGTGGCTGCAGCGCCCAGGGCGGGGTGGAGGGGTCCTGGGTGCGGGGAGCGGGTGGGGGGGTGTATAAGGAAGAGGAGGAAGAGGTGGAGGAAGGCTCAGGGCTGGTGGTGTCGTCCCGGGGGTGACGGGCCGGTGAGGCCAGGGGAGAGGGCAAGAACGGGGGAGGAGATCTGAAGACGAAATCTGAAAACCTGCTGGCTAGCAGGGTTTTCGGGGACCACGGTGGGGTTTTGGGGGGTTTCGCGGACCAGGGCGGGGATTTGGGCGTTGTCGGGGACCACAGGGGGTTCGGCGGGGTCGTGGGGGAAGCGGGCGGGGTCAGGGACGCCCACGGTGGGTTTACGGGGGACCACAGCGGGTTGGGGGTTTTCGAGGACCACGGTGGCGTTTTCGGGGAGGTCGCGGGGGTCCTGGGTGGGGTTTTGGAGGACCACGGTGGATACGAAGCTGGTGGGGTCGTGGGGGAACCAGGTGGGGTTAGGGACGCCCAGGGTGGGTTTGTAGGCGACCACAGGGGTTTGGGGTTTTGGGGGACCAGGTTGTTTTCTTGGCGGGCCTCAGAGGGGTTTTTTGCGGGGACCCAGGCGGGGTGGGAAGCGTGTGGGACATCCTGGCACAGCGTTGGAGGGTCTGCGGGTGGAGCGGGGGTCCAGGAGGGTCCGGGTGGCTCTGAGAGGGCATCCCATGAGCACTGCTGCTCCGCCTGTGGCCAGGAGCCGTGGCCATGTGGGCCCAGGCCGGGTCACGCCTCACCTGGGACGACTGCCTTCCTGCCAGCTCCACTGCCATGGAGCTCTTAGACAGAGAGAAGATGGGCGACTGAGCACCGTCGTCATCCGTCTCCCCCTCCCCCTCCACGCCATACGCCCCGCCTTCTAGACAGGAAGTGATGCGTTCTGTTTTCCCCTCTGTTTTCCCACCTTCCAAACAGGAAGTGATGCTCTCTATTTTCCCGCCTTCCAGGGAGGAAGTGATGCGCTCTGTTTTCCCCTCTGTTTTCCCGCCTTCCAGAGAGGAAGTGATGCGCTCTCTTTTCCCGCCTTCTGTTTTCCCGCCTTCCGGAGAGGAAGTGATGCGCTCTGTTTTCCCGCCTTCCAGAGAGGAAGTGATGTGTTTTGTTTTCCCGCCTTCCAGAGAGGAAGTGATGCGCTCTGTTTTCCCGCCTTCCAGGGAGGAAGTGATGCGTTCTGTTTTCCCCTCTGTTTTCCCGCCTTCCAGAGAGGAAGTGATGCGCTCTGTTTTCCCGCCTTCCAGAGAGGAAGTGATGCGCTCTCTTTTCCCGCCTTCTGTTTTCCCGCCTTCCAGAGAGGAAGTGATGCGCTCTGTTTTCCCGCCTTCCAGAGAGGAAGTGATGCGTTCTGTTTTCCCGCCTTCCAGAGAGGAAGTGATGCGCTCTGTTTTCCCGCCTTCCAGAGAGGAAATGATGCGCTGCACCCTCCCACCTTTCAGACAGGAAGTGATGCGTCCTCCGCTGAGTCTGCGTGCGGACGTTGAGGCAGGGCGCCAGGGAGTCGCCATGGTAACCACCAGCTGGGAAAAGGCAAGTAAAATGTTTATTGTTAAAAGTGAATCTCTGAAGAACAGGTTCTGTGTTGTGGAACTGGATCTGTC
>CM076981.1:15698477-15733477 GCA_039105355.1 Benthosema pterotum
TTACAGTTTTTATTTATTTTTAAAATATTGTTTTGGAAAATGTAGCCCATATTTGGGTAGGCCTACCCAAATGAATAAGACAATATATAAACAATATATATATATGAAAGGAGTAACTTATAAACTGTCTGGTGTGTTCACATGAGACTGAGTAGACCATAAAATGACCAAAAGGTTTTTTGAAAGTGGAATACCCCTTGGAAGATCAGGGGAGCCCAACCAGTAGATCGGGATCTACCGGTAGATCTCGGCCTGATCACAAGTAGATCTCGGGAGATGAGGGGGGAAAGAAAAAAATGGGGTGGAAAAGAAAAAAAGAGCGATTTTCGTGTGTGTGTGTCGGTCTGTCTGTCTGTCTGTCTGTCTACGAAGCGGCTCATTTTGAGGATTGTTGTCTGCTGTCTGTGAATTATGCCAACAGTATTGTTCTGCAACGTGTAATGGACTGTTCTGCAATTTATAATGGACTATTCTGGACTGTTCTTATTATGATTGCATTTGCAATGGCAGTGTTTGTCCAAGTCTGTTGTACTTCTGTTGTACTGTTGTAGGCCGATTTATGACAAATTGTACACTACTTTATGCTTATATGGACATTAAGTAAAGTGGTAAAACAAAGTAGTGTTGTGTTGTCGTGAAGTTACTGTAGGCTGGCAACGATGTGTGTGGTTTGAAATGTTGATATTGGACTGGTAGATCCCGGAGGGATTGGCTGCTGAAAAGTAGATCTTGGATCAAAAAAGGTTGGGCACCCCTAACCTAGATTTTCTATAACTGTGACAGAATTTTCCATCTTTCTATTGTTGTGTTCTATATGTTGTTCCAGACCACACAGTGCTCCTTGCAGTGGGCCTGTCTCTGGCTGTCATCCTGGTTGTGTTCTTGGGGATCATTCTGACCTGCTGTCTGTGTACCAGGAGGACCAGAGAACGCTCACAATACCAGGTAAACCTGTAGGAGTCAATGTAATGATCAATCTACTGTATGCTATGGTATGGTTTATTCTTTAATCCCTGGGGGTGTGGATGTCCAGCTTAATCGTTAACATGTAACTAATTAATGGTGAATGTTATTAATCGTACAGGAGCTGACCTCTACATACACAGCAGCCCCTACCATCCCAGAATGCACTGCTCCTGTGCTCCTGGTGTCTCCTGCTCCAAGCAACAGGTGAGCTCCGTCCGTCCGTCCGTTCGTCCATCCATCCTTGTGCATCACATTCACCCATATTCACCCATTCACACACACATTCACCCATTCACACACACACATTCACCCATTCACACACACATTCACCCATTCACACACACACATTCATCCACTTATGGCAGTGGAAACCTAGCACATCAGGAGCAATTAGGGGTTCAGTGTCTTGCTCAAGGAGACTTTGACACTAACTCTGCAGGAGCCTGGGATCAAACCGGCAACCTTGCGGTTACCATCCAGTGACTCTACCCCTGAGCCAGGGGTAGAGTTTAATGATTTGAGTTACTCATATCATTGTGAGAATGCTGTCTGTCTATAAAATGCCTGTTATTGTTAGTGGGAGTTACAATTTACAATTGTATGTAAAAATGAAACCAAATGGACCCGCAAGTGTCCATTTGGTTTCATGTTTACACTCTCAAAGAGTTACATCTGGTTAACCAACTTTCCGTCATTTAGCCTGGGGACCACCTGAAACCCTCTCAAGGACCACTGGTGGTCCCTGGACCACCTGTGGTGAGGATAGAGCCAGTGCTACAGCTCTGTGTGTGTGTGTGTGTGTGTGTGTGTGTGTGTGTGTGTGTGTGTGTGTGTGTGTGTGTGTGTGTGTGTGTGTGTTCATCTATAAATGAAAGGCCCATGGAGGTCCCGTTCACTCTGCCTCCACGCTTTACTCCACGTAAACATGGCAACCCCAAAGATGCTCCGAGAGAAGAGGAGGAGGAGGATGATGATGATGATGATGAAGGCTACAGAGACATCCTGGCCCACAGGGGGTCCCTGACTGTCAGGAGTGAGTGGAATAAAACATCATCATACTGTATAATACTATGATTTTACTGGAAGGATGATTTCTTTTTTTAAAAAGTGTCCAGAAAGTGTAAAAACAATGGTTTACATGGACAGTTTGGTAACCAAATGGATACTTATAGATCTGTAACTCTTGAGAAAGTAAAATGAAACCAAATGGACCAGTGAGGACCTGTGAGGGTCCATTTGGTTTGATTTCATGATCAAATTATATTTAAACATCTGAATTACTTAATTTCCAAGAATCTACTCAATTAGAAAATGTAGAAGAATTGTCATGCAACGTTTTGCCAGTTATCTTTCCTAAATTGTGGACACAAACTTGAAAATCCTTGCTTTGGGGTCCGAGAGACTAAATTCAACACCAAAGGTGGTCCTCCGTGGCAAAAATGCTGAATGCTGAGGTGGTTTTAGTAAAATCAGAAATCAGAGAGGAGGGCTAGAAAGAGCGGTGCTGATGGTGGTATGACGTCATATTGTAGCTCTTGGTCAGGGGTTTTCAACAGGTGGTCCAGGGACCACCAGTGGTCCCTGAGAGGGTTCCAGGTGGTCCCCAGCTAAGTTGGTTAACCAGATGTAACTCTTGAGAACGTAAAAATGAAACCAAATGGACCCTGGCGGGTCCATTTGGTTTCATTTTTACACTCTGAAGAGTTAAAACATTCGTCATGTGATTTAGCCCAAGTCTACACAACTAGAGAATGTAGAAGATTAACAGTCATTTTGATCTGCATGTTTGCCTGTTTTGTTTCTCAAATCCAGCCTGGAATTGTGGACAAAAACAAATTAAGTCTTTAGTTTGGGGTTCTGTGGGGCTAAAATGTCATCAAATGGTGGTCCGTGGCTCAAATGCTGAATAAATGGTGGGCCCTGGTGTCAAAAAGGTTGAAAACTCCTGCTCTAGGTGGTCACCGAAAATCTAACTATGAATAGGCCTTAAAAGGATCCCTGGCTAATAAGACAAATATGCCTTAAACACTATACAGGTACTTCAGGAGAATTTCAGGAGAGTGAGAACAGAGAATGCCATCGATGCACTAAAGAATGATTTAATTGCATATGATTGGGAATCTATATATATGGATAATGATATTAATAGTACATATGACAATTTCTTAAAAATATTTAAAATATTATACGATAAAAACTGTCCTATAAAACAATATAACAGGAAAAATAATTATATTGACCAACCTTGGATTACTAAGGGACTGCATAATGCATGCAAAAAGAAAAACACCTTGTACAGAGAATTTATTAAAAAAAGAACTACAGAAGCAGAAGATAAATACAAAAAATATAAAAACAAATTAATAAATATTATAAGAAGGTGTAAGAAGGATTATTATAGCAAACTATTAGATAGTAATAAAAACAATGTTAAAGGAATATGGAATATATTAAATGGTATTATTAGAAATAACTCAGAGCATGTAAATTATCCACAGTACTTTATGGATAAAGGCACTAATAATTATAACATGGAGGAGGTGGTAAACAGTTTTAATGAGTTCTTTGTAAATGTAGGACCAAAGTTGGCCGAGAGTATTTCTGATCCTGTGACATCTGAGGAGTATACTGAGAACATCATAGAAAGAAATCTCTATTCAATGTTTCTCACAGAGGTTGAAGAAAGTGAAATCATAGATATTGTTAAGAATTCCAGTAATAAAACATCTACAGACTGTAATGATATAGACATGAAACTAGTAAAAGATATAATTGAAGGGATATCTAAGCCACTAACTTACATTTGCAACTTATCTTTTAAAACTGGTAAGGTCCCAGATGGAATGAAAATAGCTAAAGTCATACCACTGTTTAAATCTGGGGACAAGCACAACTTCACAAATTATAGACCTGTTTCATTACTTCCGCAATTCTCCAAAATTTTAGAAAAACTTTTTAATAACAGACTAGATAATTTCATTGAAAAACACAATATACTCAGTGAGAGTCAATATGGATTCAGATCAAACAGATCAACTGCAATGGCTTTGATGGACTCAATTGAGGAAATTACTGATTCTATTGATGATTATAAATATGTAGCAGGGGTATTTATTGATCTTAGAAAGGCATTTGATACTATTAATCATGATATATTAATTGATAAATTGGAAAGATACGGACTTAGAGGAAATGTATTGAATTGGGTGAGAAGTTATTTAAGTGACAGGAAACAATTTGTGAAGTTGGGTGAGTCTGTGTCTTCGTGCTTGGGCATTGCTTGTGGGGTCCCCCAGGGGTCTGTACTGGGCCCTAAATTGTTTATTTTATATATAAATGATATGTGTGCTGTATCAAATGTATTGAAAATGGTAGTTTTTGCAGACGACACTAATATTTTCTGTTCTGGAGGAGATTTAAAAGAACTGCTAGATCTGGTTACTAGAGAATTATGCAAGTTAAAAAGGTGGTTTGATAGAAATAAACTGTCATTAAATCTGGCTAAAACCAAATTAATGATATTTTGTAATTATAAAATAGATTGTCAGGTAAATATACATGTAGATGGTGTTGAAATTGAGAGAGTTTCTGAAAATAAATTTCTTGGAGTAATAATTGATGATAAAATTAATTGGAAATCTCATATAAAGCATATACATAATAAATTATCTAAAAGTATATCAGTATTGAATAAAGCAAAGCACCTTTTGAACTATAATTCACTACATATGTTATACTGTTCCCTGGTATTGCCATATCTAAATTATTGTACAGAGGTCTGGGGAAATACTTACAAATCATCACTTAATGCAATATCTATACTGCAAAAACGAGCTATAAGAATTATATATAATGCTGGATATAGAGATCATACTAATATATTATTTATAAAGTCTTATCTTGTAAAATTTATAGATATAATAGAGTACAAAACTGCACTTATAATGTATAAAGCTAGAAATAACCTACTCCCTGGAAATATCCAGGGGATATTTTATGATAGAGAGGGGGGTTATAACTTAAGGTATGATTTAAATTTTAAAACTAGAATGGCCCGGACAACACGAAAATCTTTTTGTATATCAATCTGTGGAGTAAAACTATGGAACAGTATGCATAGGGAACTCAAGCAATGCCCAAGTATGAAGCAATTTAAGAAAATGTATAAAAATGGCATTATTATGAGGTATCGGGAGTTAGAGTTACAATAAAGTAAAGTAAAGTTTAGATAAATAAAACAATGATGATGATGGTTTATAATAGTTATAATTATGATTATGTTATTATAAAATTATCATAATCAGTAACTGCAATTGAAGTAATGATTTTAATGTACCATATTGGTATTGGCTGCTGTATGTCAAGCGATGACAAGGCACTATTGTTTAGGAAATATTGGGGTAGGGTCATATAAGTTTTTTACTTCTCCCTACTCCATTCCGAATAACAAACAAAGGAAAGTTTAAAAAAGAGAAAAAAGAAAAAAAAAAAAGTTATAATACTTATGCCAGTGAGGCTCTGATTTATTTATTTATTTATTATTATTATTGTTTGTACTTTTTTGTTTTCTTTTTGAATGATGATGAAATGTATTACTGTAGTGTACAGTACTTATTATTATTATTCTTATTATTATTATTTTTTTATTTTTGAAATTCGGAATAAAGCTTTCAATTCAATTCAATTCAATTCAATTCAATTCAAAACATGCAGATAAAAACACCTTCAATACTTTATTTCTTTCATAAATAGAGAATCTTTCACTCAATAGGAGGTGCTCCGGTCGCAGGATGATGATGTCACATGAGCATGTTCATCCATGTATTCTACAGTGCTAGATCACGCATGACATCATCATCCTGCGCCAGGAGCAGTTCCTGTTGAGTGAAATATTCTCTATTTATGAAAGAAATAAGATGCCAATGGTGTTTTTATTTGTTTATTTCAGTTATATAGGGAATGTAGTGCCAATCCTAAACTGAGCACCACTCGGTTGCTGAAACCACGAGAACTAGTTTAGACGTGTGTACTTATAAAACAAAAAAGAACTGAGGTCCAAACGTTGACTTGGGTTAAACTGGAATTATTTATTTACCGTCACGGTCAGCAGGTAAGGCACAGTGAAGATACAACCACGCATCTTAGGGCAGCACAACCTTTTCTCCTCGATACAAACACAGTTCTTTGTTCTATCAACACAGTAGCACAGTCAACAAACTGTGTGCCTCCCAGTTCAGCAACACCTGAACACTGGTTGACACTTCCTGATATAACCTGTGGCCAATCTTGACCCTGGCCTTGACCGAGCCCACTAGTGACGTCATCAGACATAGAAATAAAATGAATAGAACGGAAATGGCTCTTACACGCCAGCCCCTAATTGCTACTGGCATGCAAGACAGAGCAATTCAAAACCAAATATAAAACAAAAGAGCCATTCAAACCCAAATATTAAATAAGCACCATAAATCAGAACCAAAATACAAGAGCCATTGTCAAAACCAAAAAAGGAAAAAAAGTACAAGAAAAAACCTTTTAGGCATAATCCAGGTAATTTTTCAATACTGCACGTTTCAAACTCAAAATTCAAATCTGTACCCTCACATATGCGATATTTTGGGTTCTTTCAATTACATTTGTCTTTTATAAGACGAACTGATCGGACAAGGCCTTTTTTATATGGAAAGGTTTAAACCATTGTCCAGAGCATCCATGTGGGCCAAGGAATCAGCCACAAGAACAATGTCTCCAGCTCCTTTCTTTTTCTACTCCAATGCAGTAGGACATTTTTAAGTTTGAGGATCCAAGCAACAGAGAACTTTAGCCTCTTCAAGTCAGAGAAATAGGTCATACACTGGTGAGCAGCATTAACAGTTGCCTTCACAATGAAATTTTGTTCTTGGTGATGAGCAGTGATGTTCGCATCCAGGTGAGGCTGTGGCCACTTTTCTTTTGTCTCTGATAGAAACCGTGGGTTTTCCTCTTTCATGCACCACTGCAGACCCGAAGCTTTCCTCCTATGAGGCTTCTTTTGGTAATGCCCTTTTTTAGGCTCAACTGAGCTTTTCACAGGTTCCATGCATTTCTTGTCCAATGTGGACATTTCCTCTTTGTCTTTCTCAATATAGCCATGACTGTACTGGTTGATAAGCGGTTTCTCCAAATTCTTCACAACAGTGCGGTTAACAGTTACTGTGGGGCAGCCACTCCCACTCTGTGGCTCCTTGCCTTGCAACGGACCATTAATAACCCACCCCAATAGGGTTCTTACTGCATAAGGTCCATCACCGTAACTGTTAATCACCTCCCTTGGTTCCATCAACTTGGATGCATTTGTACCAATCAACAGATCTACATTAGATGTTATACGTGGAATACGGATATCTTGGAGATACGGCCACTTAACCAATTCTTCCTCGCTAATGAGGTTGTCAGTAGACACAGGCATTTTCTTTTGCGTGAACACATTGGGGAGCTCAAAGAATTGTTTGCCAGTCAACTCTGAGATTTCCAGGCCGTTAACAATGCTGCTGGGTACCACTTTACTATCGCCCATGGTGCGCAGATGTAATTTTGTTCTCCGACCTTCTGTGTTCAACTTATTCATCAGATGTTCAGAACAAAAGGTGCCCGTGCTTCCTGGATCGAGAAAAGCGTATGTTTCAATTATTTTGCTCCCATTTGAGCACCTAACTTGTACAGGCAAGATTGGTAATATGCCATTGCCAGCCCCTGTATGGCCACAAGTGGACGTAGTACAATTCTCAGGTTCTTCTTTCATTACTTCAGTAGCACCTTCCAAATTCTCCTCTTCTCGGTTTATGTGTAAGACACTGGGATGTGTCCGGTTGCAGTGAGAACATTTGATGCGCTTGTCACACCACTTTGACAAGTGCCCTGTGCACAAGCACCCAAAACACAGGCCTCTCTCTTTTAGAAAGTCTAGTTTTTCCCTATGAGTCTTCTTTCCCAGGTGCCAACACTGCTCCAAAGTGTGCCCACGTATATTACAATACAGACAGGAGGTGGGGCTTTCCTTCGATTGACTGTTAGATTTATTTTCGGAAGGATCTACTTCTGCACCATCAACGTCAACATGTGTGGCATAACTGTTCTTAAAGTATGACTTTGTTTGCTGTTGGGGTTTGTTTGTTTTACTCCCCGGAGGGTCCTGGATGTCACCAAAAACTGGATCAGAAGCCACTCTGACCTGATGTTCGAGGAACTTTACAATGTCAATAAAACAAGCCCTTCTGTGCATCTTGTCCACAATGTCACATGCTTTTCCTCTCCACTGATCTCGAAGTCTGTATGGGAGCTTTTGCATGAGGGCCTTCATGTTGGCAGGCATGTTTAGCTCCTCCAAGTATTCCAACTCCTCCATTGCATTTGCACACTCTCTCAGATACAGTGCATA
Source organism: Benthosema pterotum (assembly GCA_039105355.1). Classification (NCBI taxonomy): domain Eukaryota; kingdom Metazoa; phylum Chordata; class Actinopteri; order Myctophiformes; family Myctophidae; genus Benthosema; species Benthosema pterotum. Next base: position 15,706,861 of record CM076981.1, read on the forward strand.
TGATTTTAGCCCTTTAAGATCCTCTGATTTTACATTAGGCCAGGACCTGATCTTTTCCATGTATGCTGCTGTTATTTTCAACGGATGCCCAAAATGCTCTCTGAGGAGCTCTTTTGCATATGGATAGCCCCTCTCAGGTGGCATATGCAAGCAACTTCGTACTAGGTCTCTCGGCTGCCCCCTGGTGAACTGTTCGAGGTAGTACAGACAGTCTCCAAAATCAGTGGTTTTAGCCTCCACACAGTGCTGAAATGCTTTTATAAATGACTGAAACTGTAAAGGGTCACCATCAAACTGAGGAATTTCTCTGCGGGGCAAGAAGTGAGAGTTTTGAGATTGAACCAGAAGTGCGGTTATTTCATTTTGTCTTTGTAATATGTGGTACAGATCGCCTGATGGCTGGAAATGAGTTTGAGATGGCTGAGATGTTTCGGGTGATTTTTGCCTTGTTTGTGTTTTGACAGGATTCCAAGTTTTTCTGTGGACTGAATGTTTTATTTGTTTGCCATACTGAGGGTTGACCTGATCCATGAGAGATGCATTTTTGAATTTGTGAGTTGGCTGAGACATGATTGGTTTTTCCATAGACTGAGACATGATTGGGTTTTCCATGATTTGAGTTGGCTGAGACATGATCGGGTTTTCCATTGATTGAGGTTGTGATGATTGTTGTGGAACATGCTGCATGACAATACTGGGCCTGATTTTAGGTTTGGTGCCTTTCCTGAAATAGGACTCCATTCCATCCGACCTTTTGCCAGTGACACTACTGCCAGCCTCCTGCAGGACCATTATCCTGGCGGTAGTGGCTGCTATTTCAGCTTCAAGCTCCATTTGCTCCCTTTTCCTCCTTATGGCCGCAGCCTGTTCCTCCAAAGTGTGTAGCTCCTTTAGTGCCTCAGCACGAGCCACAAGTGCGGCTTTATCCGCCTCTGCTTTAATGCGTGCAGATGAGGTTGAGGACCTTTTGCTTGATTTTGAAGCATCGCTTTTATGGCTTTTATGACCATTTGACACATTAGACGCAACATTTGAAATGCTGTCATGGGGCTCCACATTGACAACAGAAACCTCTTCATGAACAGAACCTTCAGTTTCACAAACAGAACCCTCAGTTTCAATTTCAATAATTTCATCACCTTTATTGTCGCCGGCGGCAACACCATTATTTTCAGTCACAGTTTGAATACCATTTTCATCATCATCATTTTCATCACCACCTGGAACCCATGAAACCTGGAACACATGAAACCTTTCCCCCATTCTCTCCATGAAACCATCAAAATTAAGCATTTTTGCATCGTACCATGTTTGTTGCCTTTTTGCCTCATCGGCTGGGATTAAACCCAAAAAAGTATCATGCACCTTTTTCGTTTCATCATATAACCCTTTAAAATCCTGAAATGCACCTTTTGCCTCGTTTTCACGTGTTTCATTTAACAAGGCAATAATTTGTTCCTTCAAGGATGTCAGTTTGCTTAATTTGCTTTTTCGCTCCCTTTGCAAACTGTCAACCTTTTCCCCCAATGCCTTGTGAGTTAGTTTGACGACCCGTTGTCCCCTTCCCAAGGCCGCCTCCTCACAAGACTCAAGTTCAGTTTCATTGTCTTTACTGGCGCTAGGTAGCGCCTCCCCAAACCCCGATGGATCCATGAATAAAATAAAGAAAACAAAAAACAACGTCTATGTCGTTGGACTTAGGATTGCGCAATCAAGTACTTGAACCATTTACCACCAATGCATTGGATTTGTCAATATGTGTGCACACATTTCTTTATACTCAACTCCTAAATGGCCATTGTTTTAAATACGGCGCTGCGCCGCTTAGCCTACCATTACTTGCTGCTGATCGCCGACAGCGCCTCTGATGCGATCCTCCCGATCGCCGTACTCCGCGGCCCGGTGTGGTCCGCTGCGGGAGTCTTGGCTGGCCGCCGCAGTCTGCCGGTGTCCCGAAGCACCCCTGTAGCCGGGTCCACCGCGCCGCCGCGCCGTCCGCCGTTGCTCCGCCGCCGCTGGATCGATCTGTCCCGCCCGCCGCGGGTCCGCGCGCCGCCGGATGGTTCTGTCCCACCCGCCGTGGGTCGGCGCGCTCCTGGATGGTCCCGTCCCGTCCGCCGCTGGATGGACGCGTACCGTCCGCCGTCACACACACACGCTGCGCTGCTGCCCGTGTGTGTTCTCCTCCAAACAAGCCTCGCCGATTCCGCTCGATTCCCAGTCACAAGCAGAACCAAGGCAGTTTGTTGACCAAATGTAGTGCCAATCCTAAACTGAGCACCACTCGGTTGCTGAAACCACGAGAACTAGTTTAGACGTGTGTACTTATAAAACAAAAAAGAACTGAGGTCCAAACGTTGACTTGGGTTAAACTGGAATTATTTATTTACCGTCACGGTCAGCAGGTAAGGCACAGTGATGATACAACCGCGCATCTTAGGGCAGCACAACCTTTTCTCCTCGATACAAACACAGTTCTTTGTTCTATCAACACAGTAGCACAGTCAACAAACTGTGTGCCTCCCAGTTCAGCAACACCTGAACACTGGTTGACACTTCCTGATATAACCTGTGTGGCCAATCTTGACCCTGGCCTTGACCGAGCCCACTAGTGACGTCATCAGACATAGAAATAAAATGAATAGAACGGAAATGGCTCTTACAGGGAAAGTATAATGTTTATCTTATTCAGGGACGGATCTAGGCATAGGCATGGGGGGGCAATGCCCCCCTAAATGCTAAATGCAGTCCCACCAAACATGATGGCATGCAAAACAACCCAAGATATTTCAGTGCTTATATTTTCTATATTATATATAGAAAAAAAATATATAAAAAGAAGTATTTGAAACACTACTGAAAATGGTATGGGGGTGGCTTCATGAAGCTGCCCCCTTACCATTTTCTTCTGCCCCCCCCCCCCCCCCCCAATTGGTTGTTACATCCGCCCCTGATCTTATTAGTCAGGGACCTTTTAAGACCCCATCTTTCCCTCTGTCTCCCGCTACAGGTTGGTACCCGGTGGGTACGCTGCTGTCCGGTCTGTACAGCGTTAACGAGGTTAATGAGCTTAACGAGGTCAGTGAGGCCCCCGGGCCCCCGGGGGGTCCCCCCACGGCCCCCCCAGCCCCCCCGAGGCTCTGCCTAGCGGTGGAGTATCGCCACAGTGCCGCTCAGGTCCTGGTCACCGTGCTGCGTCTGGCCAACCTGCCGCTCCGCTTCCACCACCACACCTCCATCATGGCCCTGATGCAGCTGCTGCCTGAGCAGGAGAAACAGCGCCCCCGTCAGGTCACAGCCAGAGGGACAGGACCGCACCGAGAGTTCAACCACTGCTGTCTGTTCCAGGTTAGTATAGGAGACAGGTCACAGTTCAACCACTGCTGTCTGTTCCAGGTTAGTATATGAGACAGGTCACAGTTCAACCACTGCTGTCTGTTCCAGGTTAGTATATGAGACAGGTCACAGTTCAACCACTGCTGTCTGTTCCAGGTTAGTATATGAGACAGGTCACAGTTCAACCACTGCTGTCTGTTCCAGGTTAGTATAGGAGACAGGTCACAGTTCAACCACTGCTGTCTGTTCCAGGTTAGTATATGAGACAGGTCACAGTTCAACCACTGCTGTCTGTTCCAGGTTAGTATAGGAGACAGGTCACAGTTCAACCACTGCTGTCTGTTCCAGGTTAGTATATGAGACAGGTCACAGTTCAACCACTGCTGTCTGTTCCAGGTTAGTATATGAGACAGGTCACAGCTAGAGAGACAGTTCAACCACTGCTGTCTGTTCCAGGTTAGTATATGAGACAGGTCACAGCTAGAGAGACAGTTCAACCACTGCTGTCTGTTCCAGGTTAGTATAGGAGACAGGTCACAGCTAGAGAGACAGTTCAACCACTGCTGTCTCTACCAGGTTAGTATATGAGACAGGTCACAGTTCAACCAGGTTAGTATATGAGACAGGTCACAGTTCAACCAGGTTAGTATATGAGACAGGTCACAGTTCAACCAGGTTAGTATATGAGACAGGTCACAGTTCAACCAGGTTAGTATATGAGACAGGTCACAGTTCAACCAGGTTAGTATATGAGACAGGTCACAGTTTAACCACTGCTGTCTGTTCCAGGTTAGTATATGAGACAGGTCACAGCTAGAGAGACAGTTCAACCACTGCTGTCTGTTCCAGGTTAGTATATGAGACAGGTCACAGTTCAACCACTGCTGTCTGTACCAGGTTAGTATATGAGACAGGTCACAGTTCAACCAGGTTAGTATATGAGACAGGTCACAGTTCAACCAGGTTAGTATATGAGACAGGTCACAGTTTAACCACTGCTGTCTGTTCCAGGTTAGTATATGAGACAGGTCACAGCTAGAGAGACAGTGCAACCTTAGTAGACAGGACCCCGTGAGTAATAAATCGTGCATTATAACTCATTTTCAATGGGACCAGCGCCGTGTGCTCAGAAAACGATCTTCTGAGATAAAGAGAGCGTGTAATGCTGGTTGTTTATCGCGCGGCGTCCAGCCATTTGTGTTGCGTGCTGTATTGCATGTTTCGTGCACACGTGCACAATGTTTTTGAAAGCTCAATCCAGTGAGCTTTTTAAAACGCCTGGCGTTATTCAACAGGCGATTTTCTTTATGTCGGCACTGCAGAGAGAATCGAGAATCGTTGCTGTCTGGAAAGACTTGCTTTTGTCCACAATACCAGGCTGGATTTGGGAAACAAAACAATCCAATATACAGGGAAGGATTATCCAACGGGCACGTTGGGCCCAGGCCCAGGGGCCCCTGAGCTAGGGGGGCCCATGAGCTTGAGTCTCCGCGTGATCGCTAAGAGGCTCAAGCTCAGGGCCCACCCAAAAAAGGGGTAAAAGTGAATAATAATGGTGCATACGGTCCTTATTAAGAATGGGTTTACTAATTTTGTCACTAAAATAGCCCCAAAAGTCCTAAACCATCATGCCGCCGCGCCGAGCAGAAAAATCCTCCGGTGTAGGGGGGCCCTTTGGCTGGTGGCGGCCCAGGGGCCCTTCATTTCATAATCCGCCTATGCCAATATACAGATCAAAATGACCTGTGTGTGTGTGTGTGTGTGTGTGTGTGTGTGTGTGTGTGTGTGTGTGTGTGTGTGTGTGTGTGTGTGTGTGTGTATAGCTCCCAGGTGTCTCCGTGGTCCACAGTGCGCTCAGTGTGTGTGTACACAGTGTGGATGCAGACGGTCAGAGGCAGATGGTGGGCAGGGTCAGTTTCCCCCTGGAGGGGGCGCTGTGTCCTACAGGCAGGCTGCTGTGGAGAGAGCTGGACACATGCACACTGACACAGGTACGCACACACACACGCACACACACACACGCACACGCACACACACACACACACACACACACACACACACACACACACACACACACACACATTGAGATTAAATCTAAAGTCTGTCTCTAGAGTTTATTTGAACTAGAAATGTGGTCAGGGCACCAGAGCTTTTATCAGGTGACTTATAAAGCCGCCATACCGTTTTAAAGTTTACAGATTTAGAGTGGAGTCATGATCCTCTCTCTCTCTCTGTCTCTGTCTCTGTCTCTGTCTCTGTCTCTCTCTCTCTCTCTCTGTCTCTCTCTCAGTGTTCAGAGTTAGGTGATGTCCAGATATCTCTCTGTCTCTCTCTCAGTGTTCAGAGTTAGGTGATGTCCAGATATCTCTGAGCTACAGTCCATCAGCACAGCGCCTCACGGTGGTCATACTGAGAGCCCGTGGCGTGAAGCTGCTCACAGACACCGGTGAGAGAGATAAAACATTTATTTTACTGTGAAAGCAGTACCAGTAACCAGAACAGTGGCCTTGTGGTTAGAGTGTCCTCCCTGGAACTGGGAGGGGTTCGATTCCCGGTCGGGTCATACCAAAGACTGTAAAAATGGGACCCACAATGCCTCCCTGCTTGGCACTCAGCATCAAAGGGATGGATTGGGGGTCAAAATCAGCTAATGATTCCCGAGCGCGGCGCACGCTGCAGCTCACCGCTCCAAGAGATGGGTCAAAAGCGGAGAACTAATTTCACTGCGGTAGCGTGAGTGACCAATCTGACGACTTTGACTTTTGACTTTGAAAGCAGAGCTTGGTAATAATTCAATCAGTTTTGAATGCATACAGTTTCATCTTTGCATTTATCTTGCTATTAAGGGACATGCATGATTTTTGAAGAAAAATGACTTTATTTGTGTTCCTGGAACGTTCTCATAAACCAGTGCAGTGTGTTGAAACACAGTCTGGAGGCTCCGGTCCTCGACTTGTTGTATTTTGTCCCGCTGTGTGTCTGAGTTTGACATCAATGTCCTAAGATAAATAGAATGAATGAATGAAACCTTTATTTTGTCCCCGTAGGGAAATTCGGTAGAAACTGACATAAAAAATAAAATGATACTGTACTCTACTAAGATGATACTCTCTCTACTCTAAAATATATTTTTGTGAGCAGAAATGGCAGTTTCCTTGCAGGGAATTCAGGAGCTGTAGTTCCAGACTCTGACATTCAGAGGTTGTGGAATAGTCCCACTGAGCAGAGATCTAAAAAGAAAAGTCTAAACCATGTCTAAAAGTGAAAATTTTTTATAGGTCTCATCTTAGATTAGACGTTGATTAGACATCTATTAGACATATATCTTAGATTAAACGTCTATTAGATGTCCAATCAACGTCTAATTTAAGATTAGACCTATACAAATCTTTGACTTTTAGACGTGGTTTAGACACTTGTGCTCAGTAGAGTGAACTGACCATAAGAGATTATTAGTAAGTGTAAAGAAAACTACAATATTCAGAACATGAACTGTATTTTCATATTGAGGAGAAAGTGGATGCAAATCAGGGTTCAAGGTTCTTTATTTGTCACTCCTGTATGTCAGGACATACAGGGATGAAATAACGTTTCAATTGTTCCACAGTGCAAAGACAAAAGCAATACAAATACAAACACAAGAACAACAAGTGACTGTAGTGTGACAGACGAGAGCAGTAAAGTACAAATGTAACAGCATAAAGTTGCTGTTAACAGTTGCTTTGTGCTTCAATCTGCACCTCTGAAGAAACCTTTACACGGAGTGTGTTTGTACATGTGTGTGTTTGTGCATGTGTCTGTCTGTCTGTGTCTGTGTCTGTGTCGTGTCTGTGTGTGTGTGTGTGTGTGTGTGTGTGTGTGTGTGTGTGTGTGTGTGTGTGTGTGTGTGTGTGTGTGTGTGTGTGTGTGTGTGTGCGTGTGTGCGTGCGTGCATGTTGCTCCTAGGTGTGTGCGTGCGTGTGTGTCTACAGATACACACTCAGGTGGTGAAGAGCAGACAGGGCCCTGCCCTGGGGGGCGGGGCTACCACCCTGGGGGGCGGGGCTACCGCTGACCCCGCCTTCGACCTCAAGATGACCTTTAAGCTCCGCCCCCAACAGTTGGACCAATCCTGTCTGAGGGTGGAGCTGCTGCAGCCTGCTGACCCCGCCCACACAGGTCAGAGGTCAATAGGTTGTGTAGGGCAGGGGTTTTCCATGTCGCCTATAGTGGCGCCCATGCAGGATATCTTTGTACATAGACAATCATGGGTAACAGTTGCTTTAATGCCTCTTTGTTCCAGAGGCCCCGAGGATGCTGGGAGTTGTAGTTCTGGGTCTGAATGTTGGCTAACAGTTGCTTTAATGCCTCTTTGCTCCAGAGGCCCCGGGGATGCTGGGAGTTGTAGTTCTGGGTCTGAATGTTGGCTAACAGTTGCTTTAATGCCTCTTTGCTCCAGAGGCCCCGGGGATGCTGGGAGTTGTAGTTCTGGGTCTGAATGTTGGCTAACAGTTGCTTTAATGCCTCTTTGTTCCAGAGGCCCCGGGGATGCTGGGAGTTGTAGTTCTGGGTCTGAATGTTGGCTAACAGTTGCTTTAATGCCTCTTTGTTCCAGAGGCCCCGGGGATGCTGGGAGTTGTAGTTCTGGGTCCTTTCATGTTCTCCAGAGGTCAGCAGCTGCAGCACTGGATGGACACCATGAACACACCACAGCACATGTTCACACACTGGCACCGCCTGGGGAGGAGCACCTAGCACACACACACACACACACACACACACACACACACACACACACACACACACACACACACACACACTGGCACCGCCTGGGGAGGAGCACCTAGCACACACACACACACACACACACACACACACACACTGGCACCGCCTGGGGAGGAGCACCTAGCACACACACACACACACACACGCACGCACGCACGCACGCACGCACGCACGCACGCACACACACACACGCACACACGCGCACACACACACACACACACACACACACACACACACACACACACACACACACACACACACACACACGCGCACACACACGTACAAGTACATGCTGCTTTTTGGGTTTCACCCACAAAGCAAATTAAGTTACATTAAAGATAAGCACACATTAAACACCTTTTTACTCTTAGAATAAATGACTGCTTTTGGAAACCAAGGGGTTTTGAGAATGGTCTTACCGGAGCTGCGCTCCTGTGATTGAAACCCTGTTTACATCATCGCTGCCCATAAGACAGAACTTTTGGACAAAAACAGTGAAAAGAGCAGATCTACAGGCACTCTTTATCTCAATGGAGATGTGGTGTAATGACATGTGTAGCACCCAGCTATGAGCCAGCCACAACAGCCCCGCCAATCGGGCTCAGCCCTATTGGCGCGACTTGTTGTTCGTTGGACTGGCGAGTGGGAGTCCCGGGTTCGATCCCCGCTTCTGCGTAATACTTCAATCTGGCGTAGTCGGCAGGATTTGGAGTGCGGGTGTTATCCCCAATATACCCGTATACGTCCTTGCGGGTCCACATGAGGGACATCGTGTACGGCGGTCCGCGGTGTGAAGTGTGAAGCGCGAGGACGCGCTCCAAAAGATCAAGGGGGTGAATGTAGCACCCAGCCATGAGCCAGCCACAACAGCCCCGCCAATCGGGCTGGCGCGACTTGTTGTGCGTTGGACTGGCGAGTGGGAGTCCCGGGTTCGATCCCCGCTTCTGCGTAATACTACACAATGACATGCATTTAGAAAAAACAATTGATTCAACGCACACTGCTGAGTTCAATGTTCAGGAGACTTTGTAAAAATGCAGCATAGAAAGGAGCGTTCATTTCTTTCACCAGGTAGTAAATGCTGCATTTGCACACTGTTGTCCTTGTCCCCCTTTCTTCTTCAAGTTGCTTCTACATTTTGACAGATGATATTATCGCATGTTCGAACAGCAGTCCTGTCTTTCTTGACGAGCAAACATACCGTACAATCCCTTGACCCTTTCAGAACGGTAATCCATTTTTGGATTCTGTACAGCGAGCAGGTGGTCCGGGGACCACCAGTGGTCCCTGAGAGGAGTACAGGTGGTCCCAGCTAAATGATGGACAGATGTTACCCAGATAGCAAAATGCATTGATTCAACGTTGGATTTGGGTCAGATTGGTTGATTTTTGGTTGAGGTTGAAAAAGCTATGCTGATTCAATATTTATTTACAGCTACCGTTTCAACAATTGAAAAACTATTGTTGAATCTATTTAGAATAGATGTCATATTTTCAATGTTGAATTTGCCGAAGTTGATTTGACATTGTTTATATGTTGTATTTTCAATGTTGAATTTTGCTACCTTGATTTGACATGGTACATATGTTGTCTTTTCAATGTTGAATTCCACTACGTTGTTTTAACATGGTATAGATAATCTATTTTCAATGTTGAAATTCCTATAGGTTGTTTCAACGTGGTATAGATGCTCTTTTTTCAATGTTGAATTTCCCTACATTGTTTTAACATGGAACACATGATCTATTTTCAATGTTGGATTTCCCTACATTGTTTTAACATGGAATACATGATCTATTTTCAATGTTGACTTCCACTACGTTGTTTTTACGTGGTATAGATAATCTATTTTCAATGTTGAAATTCCTATGGGTTGTCTTAACGTGGTATAGATGCTCTTTTTCTCAATGTTGAATTTCCCTACATTGTTTTAACATGGAATACATGATCTATTTTCAATGTTGAGTTTCCCTACATTGTTTTAACATGGAATACATGATCTATTTTCAATGTTGAATTTCCCTACATTGTTTTAACATGGAATACATGATCTATTTTCAATGTTGGATTTCCCTACATTGTTTTAGCTTGGAATACATGATCTATTTTCAATGTTGACTTCCACTACGTTGTTTTTACGTGGTATAGATAATCTATTTTCAATGTTGAAATTCCTATAGGTTGTTTCAACGTGGTATAGATGCTCTTTTTTCAATGTTGAATTTCCCTACATTGTTTTAACATGGAACACATGATCTATTTTCAATGTTGGATTTCCCTACATTGTTTTAACATGGAATACATGATCTATTTTCAATGTTGACTTCCACTACGTTGTTTTTACGTGGTATAGATAATCTATTTTCAATGTTGAAATTCCTATAGGTTGTCTTAACGTGGTATAGATGCTCTTTTTCTCAATGTTGAATTTCCCTACATTGTTTTAACATGGAATACATGATCTATTTTCAATGTTGAGTTTCCCTACATTGTTTTAACATGGAATACATGATCTATTTTCAATGTTGAATTCCACTACATTGTTTTAACATGGAATACATGATCTATTTTCAATGTTGAATTCCACTACATTGTTTTAGCTTGGAATACATGATCTATTTTCAATGTTGAATTCCACTACATTGTTTTAACATGGAATACATGATCTATTTTCAATGTTTAATTTCCCTACGTTGGTTTAACATGGTATAGATGCTCTTTGTTTCAATGTTGAGTTTCCCTACATTGTTTTAACATGGAATACATGATCTATTTTCAATGTTGAGTTTCCCTACATTGTTTTAACATGGAATACATGATCTATTTTCAATGTTGAATTTCCCTACATTGTTTTAACATGGAATACATGATCTATCTTCAATGTTGAATTTCACTACGTTGCTTTAACGTGGTATAGATGCACTTTGTTTCAATGTTTAATTTCCCTACATTGTTTTAACATGGAATACATGATCTATTTTCAATGTTTAATTTCCCTACGTTGTTTTAACATGGAATACATGATCTATTTTCAATGTTGAATTTCACTACGTTGCTTTAACGTGGTATAGATGCACTTTGTTTCAATGTTTAATTTCCCTTCATTGTTTTAACATGGAATACATGATCTATTTTCAATGTTTAATTTCCCTACGTTGTTTTAACATGGAATACATGATCTATTTTCAATGTTGAATTTCCCTACATTGTTTTAACATGGAATACATGATCTATATTCAATGTTGAATTTCACTACGTTGCTTTAACGTGGTATAGATGCACTTTGTTTCAATGTTGAATTCCCCTACATTGTTTTAACGTGGTATAGATGCTCTTTGTTTCAATGTTTAATTTCCCTACATTGTTTTAACATGGAATACATGATCTATATTCAATGTTGAATTTCACTACGTTGCTTTAACGTGGTATAGATGCACTTTGTTTCAATGTTGAATTCCCCTACATTGTTTTAACGTGGTATAGATGCTCTTTGTTTCAATGTTTAATTTCCCTACATTGTTTTAACATGGAATACATGATCTATTTTCAATGTTTAATTTCCCTACGTTGTTTTAACATGGAATACATGATCTATTTTCAATGTTGAATTTCACTATGTTGCTTTAACGTGGTATAGATGCTCTTTGTTTCAATGTTTAATTTCCCTACATTGTTTTAACATGGAATACATGATCTATTTTCAATGTTGAATTTCCCTACGTTGTTTTAACGTATAGTATAGATCATCTATTTTCAATGTTGAATTTCCCTACGTTGTTTTAACGTATAGTATAGATCATCTATTTGCAATGTTGAATTTCCCTATGTTGTTTTAACGTATAGTATAGATCATCTATTCTCAATGTTGAATTTCCCTACGTTGTTTTAACGTAGTATAGATCATCTATTTTCAATGATGAATTTCCCCACATTGTTTTAACCTATAGTGTAGATCATCTATTTTCAATGTTGAATTTCCCTACGTTATTTTAACGTAGTATAGATCATCTATTTTCAATGTTGAATTTCTCTACGTTGTTTTAACGTAGTATAGATCATCTATTTTCAATGTTGAATTTCCCTACATTGTTTTAACATAGTTTAGATCATCTATTTTCAATGTTGAATTTCCCCATGTTGTTTTAACATAGGATAGATAATCCATTTTCAATGTTGAATTTCCCCATGTTGTTTTAACATAGGATAGATAATCCATTTTCAATGTTGAATTTCCCTGAGATAATCCATCCCACCTCACAGGTGTTCCACATCAAGATGCAGATCATGGTTAGATCACAGGTGTGCAAGTTTATCAGATTGTCAATTGTGGCCAGTGGAATGTTGGTCAACTCCTATTCAATGCTTGTGTGAAATTGCTGGATATTAGTGGGAATTGGGAAGTGAGAATTCCAACTAATATCCAGCAACTTCGTACAGCCATTCAAGAGGAGTGGATCAACATTCCACAGGCCACAATTGACAATCTGACAAAATCTATGGGAAGATGTGTCGCACTGCATGAGGCAAATGGTGATAGTCACACCAGATACTGACTTGTTCAGAGTCCCCGGAGCCCCAATAAAGCAAAACAAATGCACATTTCAGGGTGGCCTTTTATTGTGGATAGTCTAAGGCACACCTGTGGGGTGGGATGGATTATCTCAGCAAAGCAAAAGTGCTCACTATCACACATTTAAACAGATTTGTGAACAATGTTTGAGAGAAATGGTAATACTGTATATCTGGAATGGATTTTAGAGCTTTAAGTCCATCTCATGAAAAATGGGAGCAACATCAAAAGTGCGTTTATATTTTTATTGAGTGTAAAATAAGTGCTTATTTTGGCATTATTTGAGGCATATTGGAAGACAGAGCAAGGTTGAAAATGTGCTGAAATGGCCTGTCACGGGGCATCCCGTGCCCTATACAAAACTCTTTAGAAGAAGCACTAAGCACCCACACAAACACACAAAGCAAATCCAATCAATATAACATCACCGGCCGGGTTGGGTTGGGTGCTACTGCCAGTGTCTGTGGGGTGTGGGGCAGAGAGCCTGAGAGACATTGTTTGTGCATGACTGCTTTAATTCATTTCATGTATTATTCATTATTATTCTTGATGAGTATTAATTATTATTCATGATATAAAATCTGTCAATGCATTGGTCCATAATGAGTTAACTTGAAATAATACAACAGTCATTTCAGAGAAAACATTTTATTGTTCATCATTTGTTTGTCACCTTGTCTCCACCAAAGCACTTGCCCTCTGCTCAGCTCCACTGCCAAACCAGAGCAGAGGCAGCCATTGGCTGAAATAGAGTGTGGAAGGTGCCAAGTGCTGTGGGAGGAGAGGGGTGGATTACAAACCTAAATGATTAAAATCTGGTTACTATACAATATAAAGTTATGTAGAGCATAGGGATGTTGGTCTAGCAGCTGATATTTATTGCTATTGATTTATATTGCTTGTATTTGAGTAAAGTGAGCTTGTAAATCAGCTGCTTTTCACTTAATTGAGAACCCTCTTGGTGGTGGGATCCACCCTACTGTATATAAGGGAGACTTCTGAGAGGGCTCTCCAGTTCTGTCTAACAGCCAAGCTGTGCACACCTTGTGTGCACAGCTTTTTTTTTTTTTTTTTGTCATTTGTCCTTTGTTTGTGTTTGTTTTGTTGGTTTGTTTGTTTGTGTTACGTTTGTCCTCTGTTCTTTTTTTGTTTTGTGGCCAGTATTATTTTTTTCTGTATTTTTTCGGTTCACTGTATAAATGCACATGGTTCAAGATTTGGGTCTAAATAACCCCCTAAAGACTTCAACTGTTTTTGGAGCCTCCTGCCAATCGGGCAACCTCACATGGCCCTTTTAACAACATTGTTTGTTAAAACATATGTATAATATAATATATATATGGTTGAATTAATGTTGCTGGAATTCGACGTTGTTTCAATGCTGATTATGACCTGGTTGAATAAAGTTTGATTCATTGTCTACAATGGTTGAATCAATGTTTGTGTAATTCAACATTCTTTCAATCTTGATTATAACATGGTTGAATCAAGGCTGATTCATTGTCTACAATGGTTGAATCAATGTTTGTGTAATTCAACATTCTTTCAATCTTGGTTATAACATGGTTGAATCAAGGTTGATTAATTGTCTACATTGGTTGAATCAATGTTTGTGTAATTCAACATTCTTTCAATGGTGGTTATAACATGGTTGAACCAAGGTTGATTCATTGTCTACATTGGTTGAATCAATGTTTGTAATTCTACATTCTTTCAATATTGATTCTGACATGGTTGAATCAAGGTTGATTCATTGTCTACATTGGTTGAATCAATGTTTGTGTAATTCAACATTCTTTCAATGGTGATTATAACATGGTTGAATCAAGGTTGATTCATTGTCTACATTGGTTGAATCAATGTTTGTGTAATTCAACATTCTTTCAATCGTGATTATAACATGGTTGAATCAAGGTTGATTCATTGTCTACATTGGTTGAATCAATGTTTGTGTAATTCAACATTCTTTCAATGGTGGTTATAACATGGTTGAACCAAGGTTGATTCATTGTCTACATTGGTTGAATCAATGTTTGTAATTCTACATTCTTTCAATATTGATTCTGACATGGTTGAATCAAGGTTGATTCATTGTCTACATTGGTTGAATCAATGTTTGTGTAATTCAACATTCTTTTAATGGTGATTATAACATGGTTGAATCAAGGTTGATTCATTGTCTACATTGGTTGAATCAATGTTTGTGTAATTCAACATTCTTTCAATCCTGATTATAACATGGTTGAATCAAGGTTGATTCATTGTCTACATTGGTTGAATCAATGTTTGTGTAATTCAACATTCTTTCAATCCTGAGTATAACATGGTTGAATCAAGGTTGATTCGTTGTCTACATTGGTTGAATCAATGTTTGTGTAATTCAACATTCTTTCAATGGTGATTATAACATGGTTGAATCAAGGTTGATTCATTGTCTACATTGGTTGAATCAATGTTTGTGTAATTCAACATTCTTTCAATCCTGATTATAACATGGTTGAATCAAGGTTGATTCGTTGTCTACTTTGGTTGAATCAATGTTTGTGTAATTCAACATTCTTTCAATGGTGATTATAACATGGTTGAATCAAGGTTGATTCATTGTCTACATTGGTTGAATCAATGTTTGTGTAATTCAACATTCTTTCAATATTGATTATAACATGGTTGAATCAAGGTTGATTCATTGTCTACATTGGTTGAATCAATGTTTGTGTGATTCAACATTCTTTCAATATTGATTATAACATGGTTGAATCAAGGTTGATTCATCGTCTACATTGGTTGAATCAATGTTTGTGTAATTCAACATTCTTTCAATATCGATTATAACATGGTTGAATCAAGGTTGATTCGTTGTCTACATTGGTTGAATCAATGTTTGTGTAATTCAACATTCTTTCAATGGTGATTATAACATGGTTGAATCAAGGTTGATTCATTGTTTACATTGGTTGAATCAATGTTTGTAATTCAACATTCTTTCAATCTTGATTATAACATGGTTGAATCAAGGTTGATTCATTGTCTACATTGGTTGAATCAATGTTTGTGCAATTCAACATTCTTTCAATGTTGATCATAACATGGTTGAATCAAGGTTGATTCATTGTCTACATAGGTTGAAAATGCAACATCATTTCGATGCTGATCATAGCGAGCAACTTCAATGTTCTGTTCAATGTTCTCACATCAACGTTGATATCAACTTTAAGCCTGAACCGAATCTCAACATTGATTCAATAACTTTTTGCTATCTGGGTAACCAAAGCAGACCCGTATACTGTAGATCTGTAACTCTTGAGAGCGTTAAAATGAAACCAAATGGACCCTCACGGGTCCATTTGGTTTCATTTTACGCTCTCAAGAGTTAAATTATATTTGAACATCTGAATTACTTCATTTTCAAAAATCTACACGATTAGAAAATGTAGAAGAATTGCTATTTCGACTAACTAGTTTATCTCTCCTAAATTGTGGACAAAAACTTACTTTTGGGTCAGAGAGAGTAAACTCAACATCAAAGATGGGCCTCTGTGCTGAATAAATGGTGGGGCCTGGTATGAAAAAGGCTGAAAACCACTGCTGTACAGTATGTACAGCATTATTATTATTATTATTTTTTTGATGTAGCTACATAAATATTTGACGTTTTTCAGAAAACTTAGGTTAGGCCTAAATTGGTTAAATGTCCTTTTCCCTTACCTGCAGCCCAGAGAATTTCACATTTACTGTATTCTTTCCCCCATAGACGTCTCAGGAACTATTCATTCATGGGTCTCATCTGTAGCCCTTCAGCAGCCAGGTTTAGGATCTCACAGGTGATTCAATGTCTGAATAGGATAACAGACGAGAACCATGAAAAAAAGAAAGCAGGATTCAAAACCTTTTCTTGTTTTTCTTCTGAGGAGAAAACATATTCCATTATTTAGGACACCACAGAGATAACATTGAGTCTCTGACAGTCACTAACATGCAACTAACAATAAAATAACAGCAGCAAGAAATTATGTTGATTTATGTTTATATCAGCAGCATGCATCAACACATGGAGACCACTCACAAAAACACCATCAGTAGTTGTAATAGTAGTAGTAAAATAATAAAAATAAGATCATTGTGAATATAATTGACTTGTGCATTTTCTATTCCAATAAGACCAAAATAAAGTCTCGAGTGGGTTATATTTACTACAGTAACAAAGTACAAGTCCTGTCTGCTGCAGGCCAGCAGGGGGCGACCTTCCCTCGGTGAGTGACGCTGCTACAGAGCAGCAGGCAAGCAGAAGAAGTCAAGTGAAGCAGGGTTGCCATGTCCGCTCATTATAAGCAGCTCTTCTGGGATTGTTTTATCTGTTAATGGGTTGAATTTTTTGGGGGAGTTTGTTTTTAAAGAATAGTTGCTGGTCTAGGCCTAATTATCGTTTACACCAGTGATTCTCAATTTCACGCACATTTTTAGATCTTGTCAAGGACCCCCCACATGGACCACAACTACCATCTACATAAATTAATGATTTCTGTTTTATTAGTAGCATGTAGATTTACATTACAGTTCAAGTAATGTCAAGTCAAGACAAATATTCACTTCCATAAAGCCAGAGGCAGTGAAGAAAAAGAAAAATATACAAGGAAGGGGATGGGAGGGAGAATAGTGGCCTAATTTCAGTCGGTGCCTTTGTGCCAAGGAGTCAGGGACCCCCTGTAACAGATTTGTGTCGTTAAAATAATAAAATATTTATTCCACATTTTGCAGCTCAATATGTATTTTGTTGTAAATGTGCCTATTTGCTATATTGGGGCTTGTTTCCATTATCTCTTACTTCCCTCCCACAACGTGGCAACATCCCCGCAGCAGCCTGCTGTAGCAGCAGAACAGACTGATGACAGACATCATAATATTAATGTGTTTGTATCGTTATTATTAATAGAACAGAACAGACTGATGACAGACAGAGACATCATAATATTAATGTGTTTGTGTCGTTATTATTAATAGTGTAAATCATTATGAGGATCAATGAGAACACTGTGCTGGAAGGAGACAAGGTGCTGTTGGTTCCTTATAATGAACAGCACGTTCCCAGGTTGGAGAAATAACACACATCACTGTATTCTACCAGAGTCTAAACCAACTTCACTCACAGAGAGCTGGACGAGGACTTCTGTGTCTCAAAGTAACTCTAAACTTGTACAAATGCGAATCTAAACACATTTTCATAGAGCTTTATATGTATGGTTTGTATTCGGAAGTAAATTATAATCCCAAAGGCCGTAGTTTTCAGTAAAAATGCTGTTTTGATCCACTTTGTCTCACTTTGAATCTCCTCTGAGTCTCCCCTGATGGTACAACAGACTGGTCAGCTCTAGCGCCCCCTAGCGGCCGCTGAATCTCCTCTGAGTCTCCCCTGATGGTACAACAGACTGTGCAGCTCTAGCGCCCCCTAGCGGCCGCTGAATCTCCTCTGAGTCTCCCCTGATGGTACAACAGACTGGGCAGCTCTAGCGCCCCCTAGCGGCCTCTGAATCTCCTCTGAGTCTCCCCTGATGGTACAACAGACTGTGCAGCTCTAGCGCCCCCTAGCGGCCGCTGAATCTCCTCTGAGTCTCCCCTGATGGTACAACAGGCTGTGCAGCTCTAGCGCCCCCTAGCGGCCGCTGCGCATCTACAATGGAGCAGAATCCAAGATGGCTGCTAGATGCAGAGACGAAGTGGATGAAAACAACATTTTTATTGTAAACTTACAGACGTTCAGGTTATAATTTCCTTCCGAATACAGACCGGACAAATACATCTCTATGGAAATGTGTTTAGAGTTGCATTTGGACAAGGTAAAAGGTTCTTTATGGCACAAATGTCCTCGTCCAGCTCTGCATTAAACATGACTGTCCTTATCAGTACAGTCATGCGGTGACTTTATAGAGTTCTATGCGGGTTTACATTAAAAACATGTACATAAACATTCCGTTTTCTAATATAAAGTACTCACACATGTTTCTACAGGTGTTAGACACTTACAGCCAGAAATTAGGATAACAGTGTGCCTCGTTGTTTAATAAAAATCATTTTTATCCGAGCTCCCTGGCTATAAGTTTGGTAAACACACAGATGCACACTGGGAGTTTAATGTTGTATTAAAGGGGAATTCCACCCATTTTCAACATTCTAATATGTCTCATTAGTATACCGTAGAGGTGCTGCGGGGACATGATGAAAACGTTTCCCCATTCTGTTTCCTAGAAATGGAACCCGTTAGGTTCATTTGGGGTCACGTGTGTGTGTGTGTGTGTGTGTGTGTGTGTGTGTGTGTGTGTGTGTGTGTGTGTGTGTGTGTGTGTGTGTGTGTGTGTGCAGGTATCATACATGGATGCAGTCTCCAGAGCTACAACAGTTAACAGCGTCTGAACCTCTGACTCTGGAGCAGGAATACAAGATGCAGAGAGACTGGAGAGAAGATGATGACAGTATGACACACACACACACACACACACACACACACACACACACACACACACACACACACACACACACACACACACACACACACACACACACAGGAATCCGCTTGTGATTCTGTCGGTGCATTAGTCCTTGTTTGTGTCTCTATTGATAGTTCCAGTGAAGACAGACAGGCCAGTGACAGACAGACAGACAGCACAGTGACAGACAGACAGGACAGTGACAGACAGACAGACAGCACAGTGACAGACAGACAGACAGACAGGACAGTGACAGACAGACAGACAGACAGACAGCACAGTGACAGGCAGGCAGGCAGGCAGGCAGGCAGGCAGGCAGACAGACAGCACAGTGACAGACAGACAGACAGGACAGTGACAGACAGCACAGTGACAGACAGACAGACAGACAGACAGACAGCACAGTGACAGACAGACAGACAGACAGACAGACAGACAGACAGCACAGTGACAGACAGACAGACAGACAGACAGCACAGTGACAGACAGACAGACAGACAGACAGCACAGTGACAGACAGACAGACAGACAGCACAGTGACAGACAGACAGACAGACAGCACAGTGACAGACAGACAGACAGACAGCACAGTGACAGACAGACAGACAGACAGCACAGTGACAGACAGACAGACAGACAGACAGCACAGTGACAGACAGACAGCACAGTGACAGACAGACAGACAGACAGCACAGTGACAGACATACAGACAGACAGCACAGTGACAGACAGACAGACAGACAGCACAGTGACAGACAGACAGACAGCACAGTGACAGACAGACAGACAGACAGACAGCACAGTGACAGACAGACAGACAGCACAGTGACAGACAGACAGACAGACAGACAGACAGACAGACAGACAGACAGGACAGAGAAGGGTGGACACATGCAGTAAAGTCTTTCATGAACGGGACTCGAACACGCGATGTGGTGATGGACTGTATTGGTATTATGACATCATAGAACATTGCTGTATGACAGGTCAATTAAAAACAATATTGTTATATAATGAAACGACTTTAAATTATACTTAGTGAAACCACTTCAACTTTAAATTATACTTACTGAAACCACTTAAACTTTAAATTATACTTAGTGAAACCACTTAAACTTTAAATTATACTTACTGAAACCACTTAAACTTTAAATTATACTTAGTGAAACCACTTAAACTTTAAATTATACTTAATGAAACCACTTAAACTTAAATTTATACTTAGTAAAACAACTTAAACTGGAAATTACACTTAGCGAAACCACTTACAATTTGTGTTTAGCAGACACTCTTAATCTTAAAAACATTGCAATACATCATATACATACAGCTTAGTTGAATTTACAGATTACAATTTAATAAAAAATGAATTTACTTTACAATTTAAGCACTAAAACATGGTAATGCATTTGACATCCTATATAGGTAACTGCTATCTGAAATAGCTAGGTTGGACTGCAGGTGCTATGGGCTGAGATGGAGTCTGAAGAGGTGTGTTTTCAGACTGTGGTGGAAGATAGGGAGTGAGTCTGTGGTTCTGACTGCAGTGGGAAGTTCATTCCATAGTTTAGATAGGGAGTGAGTCTGTGGTTCTGACTGCAGTGGGAAGTTCATTCCATAGTTTGGATAGGGAGTGAGTCTGTGGTTCTGACTGCAGTGGGAAGTTCATTCCATAGTTTAGATAGGGAGTGAGTCTGTGGTTCTGACTGCAGTGGGAAGTTCATTCCATAGTTTAGATAGGAAGTGAGTCTGTGGTTCTGACTGCAGTGGGAAGTTCATTCCATAGTTTGGATAGGGAGTGAGTCTGTGGTTCTGACTGCAGTGGGAAGTTCATTCCATAGTTTGGATAGGGAGTGAGTCTGTGGTTCTGACTGCAGTGGGAAGTTCATTCCTTATAGGGAGCGAGTCTGTGGTTCTGACTGCAGTGGGAAGTTCATTCCATAGTTTAGATTAGGGAGTGAGTCTGTGGTTCTGACTGCAGTGGGAAGTTCATTCCTTAGTTTGGATAGGGAGTGAGTCTGTGGTTCTGACTGCAGTGGGAAGTTCATTCCATAGTTTAGATTAGGGAGTGAGTCTGTGGTTCTGACTGCAGTGGGAAGTTCATTCCTTAGTTTGGATAGGGAGTGAGTCTGTGGTTCTGACTGCAGTTGGAAGTTCAACCTAAAGTCTTGGACCCAGAAGGGAGAGCTTGGGGCGTGTGGGGCGTTGTGCAGGTGTTTTTAGCGGAGGTACTGCCAGCTTCCCTGTGTCGACTGATTGGAGTGCACAGGAGGGCTTGTAGTGTGCTATGAGACTAGAAAGATATAGTGACAATCCTTTGGTTGCTTTGAATGCAGGCGTGAGAGTTTTGAACTCTGTGCGTGCAGCGACCGGTAGCCAATGGAGGGACAGGAGAAGGGGGAGGGGCAGCGACCGGTAGCCAATGGAGGGAGAGGAGAAGGGGGAGGGGCAGCGACCGGTAGCCAATGGATGGAGAGGAGAAGGGGAGTTTGACATGTGAGAATTTTGTCTGGTTAAAGAAGACCAAGCGGACTGCAGCAGTTGACACTAAAAAAAAAAAAAACTGCGTCTCAGTTATCCGACGGATCGGGAACGTAGTCGTAGTCGTCGTGAAAAGAGTCAGCGGACGGGGCAGTGACGGCTATGGAGAGGGTCTGGCTCCAGACACCGGACCTTCTCCCGTTGCGGTGGGTGAACTGGTACAAACATCTGTATCTGCCGTGGTGGGAGCGGTGGTCTGCTGTGGGGAACTGGAAGCTGGCAGAGCCGTCCACACTGCAGGGCTTCTGGACGTTCTCCTGGAGTTTCTGGGTGTGGAACCAGAGTTATTTCATTTTAGTTTAGTTTTAGTTAGTTTTGACATTTTATTTTCTAATTCAGCTAGTTTTAGTTAGTTTTTAGAGCAGGTTTGCTAGTTTTTATTTAGTTTTTATTTTGGTGAAAATATTTAGTTTTAGTTTAGTTAGAGTTTTGGTTTCAGTTATTTTCATCTTTTTCTGTGCTTTGGTTTTCAGGTAAAGGATTTAAAAATGTGCCAAAGTAGGAAACAGTTGGTAATCAATAGTCTTGGGCAATATACCGGTATTACCGTTTACCACGATATTGAAAATCAATACCGAGTAATATCGCAGGATTTACAAAAAATACCGAATACCGAATATCGTATTTTACCGTCCCCTCCAAACAATATCGTCCAAAAAAAGAAAAACAACCACGCAGCGCAGCGCCGCCCGCTCATGTCGCATGGCAAAGAGTTGAGATTTGATTCCTTCTATACATCTTCAATTCTGAACGGATTTCTATAATTCAAACTGGTATTTGCTGTGTCCATTGAGTGGTTTCGTTGGGTGTATATGATGTGTATAATTATATACCGTTTAATGAAATAATATGGACTGAGAATGCCACCTTTTATCTTCTGCACATAGCCAGCTGCAATTAGTGACTCCCCCCACGTGTGCGTTGTTTGGACTGAACGAGAGAGAGAGCGAGCATGTGTTGCACCCACGTGGCTCTCCCTGCCACGTGTGTCAGCTACCGGTTTCCATAGCAACCACACAACAAACAGAGAGACGGAGAGAGTGTAGTAGAGGGACAGAGGAGCCTTGTGGATCTGTACACTGAAGGAGCTTGGATTTATTGACTTTTGGATCTAATAGCAATCTTTTTCCTGATATTTTGTGGTTGACCTGTTATTTGGAGACAAGGTAAGGTTAAAAAAAAGCCTTGGTTGCTGTTTTTTTTTTTGTAATGGCGGCACTGATTGTTTGAGGATCGCTAGTTAGATCCGGCTAAATGATGGATCCTTTGTAACCAAACGGACCCTTATGGATCTGTAACTCTTGAGATCACAAAATGCTCTCAGGGACCAGTGCTAGGGATGTTAATCGACACATATTTGACGTGACGTGTCGCGGCCCAATGTCGACAATCGATCGATTTTATTTTATTATTATTTTTAGCCCGCGGCGCCGGCGGGACCCAACGCAAAATGTTGCAGCGCGGCGGCATGAAAATGCCCGCGGGAGGGAAAGGTGCAAGATAAAGTAAGTGGGACGCGAAATCGAGCAATAAATAATACCAAAATATGTCAAAATATATCTGAGGAGAACGTTCCATACTGCGCTCGGCAATGATCAGGCATGTTCTCAAAGCAAAGCACATGGCAGAGCAAGGCGCAGAGCGCACCACGCAACAGACAACAGACACGCACTGGCATTCCACATTCATTAGTAGCCTAATCGACTTGATAGAGGAGTTTTCCTCGCGACTCTCTCTCTCTCTCTCTCTCTCTCTCCCCCGTCTCTCTTTCTCTCTCTCTCTCCCATGTGAGACAGAGGCGCCTGCTCGGTGAAATAAAAGTCAATCATTGCGTCCGGCCTGTTTAGTTTTTTTCGGCGGGTGAAGGCAGGACCCGCTGCCGTCTCCTCCTCCTCCTACTCGCCGCGGCAGAACGCAGCGGGGAGGAGGAGGACGCGTCGCGCAGCACAGACATGTTCTCACTACAGTGATAAGCAGTGATAAGCAATTCTCTTCCCTTGAAAACAGTAACGTTGTGACGTTTTTGAACAAGAAATTACAAAGAACACAAAATAAAAAAAGAACAAAGAGGCGATTTGTTTGTTTGTTTTTTACTTTTTTGTGTCGACGTCAGCACGTGCCGACAATCGTGTCGATTTCCGACTTTTTTCACATCCATAGGGACCACTGGTGGTCCCTGGACTACTGGTGTGTGTGTGTGTGTGTGTGTGTGTGTGTGTGTGTGTGTGTGTGTGTGTGTGTGTGTGTGTGTGTGTGTGTGTGTGTGTGTGTGTGTGTGCGCAGCCGTCTGCTCGCTGCTGCGGTGCGGTGGCACAGCAAGTTATATAATTTCAGTTGATTTTTAAATACAATTGGCTACTCTGTCTGTGCATGGTGTGCTGTGATCGTCTGCTGTGGTGTTGTCCTTTGATGTAGATGTTTGATATCCACAGGGTGGATGCACAAGGGTTTAATTTAACATATAATGGGGGAAATGGTTATCGTCGTGATTGCGCTGCTCGTCGTGATTGACAGGGGGGACAGGGGGGACAGGGGGGACGGACAGAGAAGATCACGAGCCGCTAGACTCGGTAATATCGAGAATACCGGTTTTAATCACGTTATCAATATCGATATTAAAAAATCAATATCGCCCAAGACTAGTAATCAACCTTTGCTTTGAGTTTCGTAGACTCTCCCACAAGAACACAATTTTGACCTCCAGTGTTTATGGAACTCAGTAGTGGATAGAAGATCTAGAAGCATCTCCTCCTCATGCTGGTCACCAACACATGTTGGATTTAAAAGCTTAAAAAAAACTAAAACTAAGTGTATTTTGGGTATAATTTCAGTTAATTTTAGTTAGTTTTCTGAACCCACATTACAGTTTTAGTTTAGTTATCGTTTTTTGCACACACAAAAAAAAAACTTTTTTGAATTTTAGTTTTAGTTTTTTAGTCAGTTTTAGTTAACTATAATAACCTTGGTGTGGAGGGTGAGGTTGAAGAAGCTGCCAGGGCGCGGCAGCCGCACGGAGCAGGTGACGGTGAAGCCGAACCCCTCCAACACCTCAGGAGAATCCGTCCGGCCGATGGCTGGGTAAACGCTGATGGACGGACGACGAACTCCTGGACGCTCAGCGTCTCTCTCCCTGACAGCGAGGGAGAGCGCCGGGCTGCGGCGGGTGTACACGTACCCGCCGGCCGCCAGGCGGTGGACGCAGGTGTACGCGCCCCGCTGGGCGCGGTGCGCCGCCGGGAACAGGAAGAGGGCGGAGCCGTCGGCGGTGCATGGCTGTGATTGGCTGTTGGGTCCAGAGCTGAACTCCAGATAGAAGGAGGAGGAGGAGCTGTTAGGATGCTTCTCCTCCTGGATGGAACAGCGGATGGTGAACATGGAACCCTCCTCCACCGACACCTATAGAGGAGGAGAAATATAAGCATCACCCAGGACTGCAAAAAGTTGCAGAGGACTGTTAGAACAGCAGAGAGAATCATTGGTAATAGCACATCACTCCCCAGTCTAGGCGATATCTACACCACACGCTGTAAAAGGAAAGCACATAACATCATTGGAGACTCCAGTCACCCGGCCCATGCCTTGTTCCAACTACTTCCCTCCAAAAAGCGCTACCGTAGCATCAGATCTCGCACCACTCGTTTGACTAACAGCTTCTTCCCGCAGGCAGTCAGGCTGCTGAACAGCTGACCTGTACTGTACTGTTCCGTAGTGCTCTGCCACTTTTATGCACTTTGTCTCTGTGTGTTACGTTTCTGTTCTGCCTGTGGTTTTTGTTTGCGTCTGTTCTGCCTGTGGTTGTTTTGTTTTTGAGAAGACTGAGATGCTCTGTAGCACAATGAATTTCATTGTATTTATACAGTCACTGTATTTATGCATATGACAAATAAACCTGAACTGAACTGAACTGGTCGTTCTACGTCGCCCGTTTGATACGATCCCAATGCTAGCGGCAGCAAGCAGCGATCGCCTCCTGCCAGCTGAGGGACCCAAATAAGAGACGGACCGGAACTAACCGGAACTAACAGGAACTGTGTGCGCCAACTAACTTGTCCGACGGGAAGCATGGACCGAAATATGACTTTTAGATGAAAATCGCTGGCACTAGCTACCGAAGAAAATATGAAAAAGTGCTGGCAAGTGTTACCAGTGTTTATCACTCAGCCCTACAGGGGTTGACACTAAGGTCTCCGAGGCACTTGCCCATCAGGCAAGTGCAAGTCAGGTTCTACTTGCCCTCAGGTCATGGTCACTTGGCCCCCCAAAAATATATTGTAAATTTTGCATTTAAGTTTACTTTCTACTTGGGTGCTTTAAACCAGGGGAATTCCGGTCATTTTGAACCCCCCCCTAAATCGACCCGTGTTGCCATGGTAACCTACCTGGTATGGTTGATTTTGGCTGTATTGACTCCTGGAAGGCAAGCGGCAGCCCCCCCAGACCCTGTTCCTGGGGCTCCATTGAAGTCCATAGTCTACTCGTATAGTCCCATTTTGAGCAGTGAAGGAGATAAAATCCAAAGCCAAAAAAAGTTTTTTTTTCCATGGACGGTCTCCAAATGGTCTCCAGCAACCCTCCGATGCAGTGTTAGCCTAGCATTAGCCTGCAGCGTTGTGCTATACATGTAAACTACTCGTGGACGCAATTCTGCTCCTCCTCGCTGTTTTTTCCACTTTGCCATCCATTCACAGCTGTACTGTGGTCACACTGTCTTTGTTGTCGCTGGAAAGCATGGAAATGGTCCCATTTCTGAATCCACACAGGACAGGAGTTTGTTCTGTTGTCGTGTCTGCTCTTCAACATAGCCACTCCAGTGTTGCCAACTTGCCAACCTCGAAAAATCCAAAATACACTAGTGGCACTTCCAAAATGCATTAGAATGCGCTAGAGCAGTGGGTTTTCAACCATTTGCATACCAGGGCCCACTAT
>CM076981.1:15735977-15743477 GCA_039105355.1 Benthosema pterotum
GTAGTAGTGCTAGTAGTAGTAGTAGTAGTAGTAGTAGTAGTAGTACTGCTAGTAGTAGTAGTAGTAGTAGTAGTAGTAGTAGTAGTGCTAGTAGTAGTAGTAGTGGTAGTAGTAGTGCTAGTAGTAGTAGTAGTGGTAGTAGTAGTGCTAGTAGTAGTAGTAGTAGTAGTAGTAGTAGTAGTAGTAGTAGTAGTGGTAGTAGTAGTAGTGCTAGTAGTAGTAGTTGTACTGGTAGTAGTAGTGGTGGTGGTGGTAGTAGTAGTAGTAGTAGTAGTGCTAGTAGTAGTAGTAGTACTAGTAGTAGTAGTTGTACTGGTAGTAGTAGTGGTGGTGGTGGTGGTGGTGGTAGTAGTAGTAGTAGTGCTAGTAGTAGTAGTTGTACTGGTAGTAGTAGTGGTGGTGGTGGTGGTAGTAGTAGTAGTACTAGTAGTAGTAGTTGTACTGGTAGTAGTAGTGGTGGTAGTAGTAGTAGTAGTAGTAGTAGTAGTAGTAGTAGTAGTAGTGCTAGTAGTAGTAGTAGTGGTAGTAGTAGTAGTACTAGTAGTAGTAGTTGTACTGGTAGTAGTAGTGGTGGTGGTGGTGGTAGTAGTAGTAGTAGTGCTAGTAGTAGTAGTTGTACTGGTAGTAGTAGTGGTAGTAGTAGTGGTAGTAGTAGTAGTGGTAGTAGTAGTTGTTGTTGTACTGGTAGTAATAGTGGTGGTGGTGGTAGTAGTAGTAGTACTAGTACTACTACTAGTAGTAGTAGTAGTAGTAGTAGTAGTAGTAGTAGTGGTGCTATTAGTAGTAGTGCTAGTAGTAGTAGTAGTGGTGCTAGTAGTAGTAGTTGTACTGGTAGTAGTAGTAGTAGTGCTATTAGTATTACAAGTAGTACTGCTATTAGTAGTAGTACTGGAAGTAGTGGTGGTAGTAGTAGTACAGGAAGTAGTAGTAGTAGTAGTAGTAGTAGTAGTAGTAGTAGTAGTAGTGCTAGTAGTAGTAGTAGTGCTAGTAGTAGTAGTAGTAGTAGTAGTAGTAGTAGTGCTAGTAGTAGTAGTAGTAGTAGTAGTGCTAGTAGTAGTAGTGCTAGTAGTAGTAGTGCTAGTAGTAGTAGTGCTAGTAGTAGTAGTGCTAGTAGTAGTAGTAGTAGTACTGCTAGTAGTAGTAGTAGTAGTAGTACTAGTACTACTAGTAGTAGTAGTACTAGTACTACTAGTAGTAGTGGTACTAGTACTACTAGTAGTAGTAGTAGTAGTAGTAGTAGTAGTGCTAGTAGTAGTAGTAGTAGTAGTAGTGCTAGTAGTAGTAGTAGTAGTAGTAGTAGTAGTAGTAGTAGTAATACTGCTAGTAGTAGTAGTAGTAGTAGTAGTAGTAGTAGTGCTAGTAGTAGTAGTAGTAGTAGTAGTAGTAGTAGTATAAATAGTGGGCCCTGGTATGAAAATGGTTGAAAACCCACTGCTCTAGCGCATTCTAATGCATTTTGGAAGTGCCACTAGTGTATTTTGGATTTTTCGAGGTTGGCAAGTTGGCAACACTGGAGTGGCTATGTTGAAGAGCAGACACGACAACAGAACAAACTCCTGTCCTGTGTGGATTCAGAAATGGGACCATTTCCATGCTTTCCAGCGACAACAAAGACAGTGTGACCACAGTACAGCTGTGAATGGATGGCAAAGTGGAAAAAACAGCGAGGAGGAGCAGAATTGCGTCCACGAGTAGTTTACATGTATAGCACAACTCTGCAGGCTAATGCTAGGCTAACACTGCATCGGAGGGTTGCTGGAGACCATTTGGAGACCGTCCATGGAAAAAAAAACTTTTTTTGGCTTTGGATTTTATCTCCTTCACTGCTCAAAATGGGACTATACGAGTAGACTATGGACTTCAATGGAGCCCCAGGAACAGGGTCTGGGGGGGCTGCCGCTTGCCTTCCAGGAGTCAATACAGCCAAAATCAACCATACCAGGTAGGTTACCATGGCAACACGGGTCGATTTAGGGGGGGGGTTAAAAATGACCGGAATTCCCCTTTAAACCAGGGGTTTTCAACCTCTCAGGGACCACCAGTGGTCCCTGAGAGGGTTCCAGGTGGTCCCCAGCTAAGCTGGTTAACCAGATGTAACTCTTGAGAACGTAAAAATGAAACCAAATGGACCCTTGCGGGTCCATTTGGTTTCATTTTTACGCTCTCAAGAGTTAAAATTCATCATCTTAATTAGCCCATAGTGGTCAGACCTAGTGGTCCCTGACCCCAGCAAAATGATAGTTTGGAACCAAATGGACCTGGGAGAGAGATAGGTAGAGATATCTAGAAAGCAGGGAAAGACACAGAGGCAGAGTGCAATGACTGCCTTCAAGACACATTTATCTTGTGTTGTGTTATAGTGCACACTTGCCCGATTGGGCAACCAGGTAGCAGTCTTCACTTGCCCCACCATTTTTTCCTACTTGCCCCGGGGCAAGCGGGACAAGTGTTAGTGTCAAGCCCTGCCCCTACCTGCCCCTGCTGCTGGCCCTTTGATATCACTCAGCCCTACCTGCCCCTGCTGCTGGCCCTTTGAAACCAGGTCTGTAGAGGAGGAGGAGTTGAGCACGGCGATGGTCGGCGTCAGATCGGAGACCTTGAGAGAGAGCGGCGCGCTGCGTCGGGTGTACACGTGACCGCCGTCCACCTCCACCTCGTAAACGCACGTGTAGTCGCCCTGGTGGGCGTGGCGCTCCGCCGCCGGGAACAGGAAGTGGGCGGAGCCGTTGACGCACGGCTGCCTCGTGTGTTCGATGTCCTGGTTGTCCACCAGGAGGAGGAAGTTGCTGTTGGGGTGGAGTGGAGCCTCCATGTGGCAGCTGACCACGAACACAGAACCTTCCTGCACCATCACCTGCATAGACATTCACTACGTTAGACTGACCACGAACACAGAACCTTCCTGCACCATCACCTGCACACACATTCACTACGTTAGACTGACCACGAACACAGAACCTTCCTGCACCATCACCTGCACACACATTCACTACGTTAGACTGACCACGAACACAGAACCTTCCTGCACCATCACCTGCACACACATTCACTACGTTCAGGGGCGTTTTTAGCCATTAAGGCCCTGATGCACAAGCAATATTTTGATCAATATCAACTAGCAATGTCAACATCAACGGGCAACATGATGAGACACATGGCAACAGGCAACACCTCCCATTAAAAGGGGAATTCCACCCATTTCCATTTTTTTGCAGAGAGTGTACAAATGTGAACCAAATGGACCCTAGCGGGTCCATTTGGTTCCATTTGTACACTCTCAGAAAAAAAGAAGCCTTAGTTTGCATTGAATCATTTTCACCCAACTGCCACCTAACTCAAAATGTTCATTTAGCGAAATAAAAATAAAAATCCTTGTTTTTGTCCACAGCAGTGAAGCAACAGCAGCAGCCGTGTTGTTTTCAGAAAAGTTTATCTGTGGGAGTCTAGGAGAAAGGATCAGGTGGCACCAAGGAGGGCTGTGATTGGAGGATTCCAAAATGTTGACCAGTAGAGGGCGCTAATGATCTGACTTTTCTGAACAACCAGGAGTTGATCGTTTTGTATAGAAAGGTGAATAGTCAACGTTGATAGTTGACGTTGCTTGTTGATGTTGATCAAAACATTGCTAGGTGTATCAGGGCCCTAAACGTGTGACTGACCTGCAAACGCTCCTCCTCCTCCTGCCGCCGCTCCGTCCTCCTCCAAACCCAGAGCTTCTCCTCCTCCTCCTTCTTCTCTGGAACTCCTCTGATGGAGGGAGAGACACTGACCAGCGGCGTCCGCTCTGTGATGACCACACTGAGAGAGAGCGTCTCCTCGCTCTGCCACTGTTGGGCGTAGAGGCGTCCGTCCACGAAGATGCCGTGAGCACACCTGTACCACGGTTATAATAGTTAAAGGTAAGGGAAGTGATTTGAAATTCATGGTGTAGTACCAGCCTGGTGCACTAGGGGCGCCCAAAAGTAGCTACACTATGTGAACCTGCTGCTCTCTCCTGATTGGAGGAGAATTCACCCTCCACCTGGGGAACTTTTATTAGCTCCTCTGCTAACGTGGGGGAGGGGGAAACTCCATATGTGGTTTCCACACCTTATAATAGAGCATTTTAACAGAAAAAAATATTTTTTGGGTGATATCTGACAAAAGTGAAATCACTTCCCCTACCTTTAACTAAAACTAACTAAAAAAAACGAAAACTAAAATTCAAAAAACATTTGAGTTAACTGAAACTAATAAAAACTAAAAATGAATGCAAAAAAACAATAACTAAACTAAAACTGTAATGTGGGTTCAGAAAACTAACTAAAACTAACTGAAATGATACCCCAAATACCATTAGTTATAGTTTTTTATAAAGCTTTTAAATCCAAAATGTGTTGGTGACCATCATGAGGAGGAGATGCTTCTAGATCTTCTATCCACTACTGAGTTCCATAAACATGAGGAGGAGATGCTTCTAGATCTTCTATCCACTACGGAGTTCCATAAACTTGGGGATGAAAATGGTGCTCTTGTGGGACAATGCAGTCATCCAATCTACTAAGAAACTCAAAGCAGGGGTTGAATACCAACCGTTTCCTACTTTGGCACATTTTTAATCCTATACCTGACAACCAATGCACAGAAAAAAATATAATAACTAAAACTAAATAATTTCACCAAAATAAAAACTGAATAAATACTATCAAACCCGCTCTAAAAACTAAACTAAAACTAACTATAATCACCCTGACCTGTACACGCCCTGGTGTGTGTGGTCCGCCG
The DNA here is from genome assembly GCA_039105355.1 of Benthosema pterotum. NCBI lineage: Eukaryota > Metazoa > Chordata > Actinopteri > Myctophiformes > Myctophidae > Benthosema > Benthosema pterotum. The sequence continues at coordinate 15,740,742 of CM076981.1, forward strand.
CAGGAAACAGGAACTCATCCCCGTCCGTTTTGTTGTGGAGGAAAAAGGCCGGGGTGTAGCTGTGTGTGACGTTGGAGCCAGAGTCAAATGTGAGATAGTAGGATTCTTCTAGCCTGGTGATGGTTCCGTTGGAGTCCTCCCTCATTATGTTATAGAACTCCTTATAGGTGAAGCAACTGATGGTGAAGACGGAGCCGTGGATGATCTGCCAGTCCCCAGAAACACCCTTTATGGAGGGAGACACTCTGATGCTCGGGGGTGACCATGAGTCATGTGTGATAGGATGAAAACTCACAAGACCTGGATATGATTCTGGATGTGATTCTGAGAATATAATTTTGTCAAAATTGTAAACGTCACAATGTACAGTCGGACATTGGGGGCCAAATAAAGCATGGACTTAGTTTAGTATCAATACTGTTCGCACACGTCAAAAGGATCCCTGGCTAATAAGACAAATATGCCTTAAAACACTATACTTGGCTTGTATAACTAAAACATGCAGACAAAAACACCTTCAATACTTTATTTCTTTCATTAATAGAGAATCTTTCACTCAATAGGAGGTGCTCCTGTCGCAGGATGATGATGTCACATGAGCATGTGCATTCTGTATATTCCATAGAGCTAGACCACACATGGTGGACACGTGACATCATCATCCTGCGACAGGAGCAGTTCCTGTTGAGTGAAATGAGCTGACCATCAAATATCTAAAAATTGAATGGAGTAATGTAAAAACTTCACATTTCAAGCTGTGTATCTAAAAACAAACACACACATGGCATCATTTTGAGTAATAAAGTCAGTTCTGTGGTCTCACCTCTCTCTGAACATTCTGTACTGTAGTAAGTCATCAGTGAAAGTGATCCAGACGATGCTGGCTTACATCGTTCCTCCCATTGAGCATGGCGCTGAAAGAACAACACATGACAGTGAGCAAGATTAGTACTATGCAAGCCAGGCAAAAATGTCTGCAATGTCTCGAGTAGGTCCCCTCACAATAACATGCATGTGTGGGACAAGCCGGGTTAGCAAAATCTTCTTGACATCATATCGTGGCACCAGAAAAACACACAATGGCATCTTAAAGGTAGGGTAAGTGAAGTACCAGCCTGGTGCACTAGGGGTGTAGTACCAGCCTGGTGCACTAGGGGTGTAGTACCAGCCTGGTGCACTAGGGGCGTAGTACCAGCCTGGTGCACTAGGGGTGTAGTACCAGCCTGGTGCACTAGGGGTGTAGTACCAGCCTGGTGCACTAGGGGTGTAGCACCAGCCTGGTGCACTAGGGGTGTAGCACCAGCCTGGTGCACTAGGGGTGTAGTACCAGCCTGGTGCACTAGGGGTGTAGTACCAGCCTGGTGCACTAGGGGTGTAGTACCATACCAGCCTGGTGCACTAGGGGTGTAGTACCAGCCTGGTGCACTAGGGGTGTAGTACCAGCCTGGTGCACTAGGGGCGTAGTACCAGCCTGGTGCACTAGGGGTGTAGTACCATACCAGCCTGGTGCACTAGAGGTGTAGCACCAGCCTGGTGCACTAGGGGTGTAGTACCAGCCTGGTGCACTAGGGGCGCCCAAGTTGCTACACTATGTGAACCTGCTGCTCTATCCTGATTGGAGAAGAGTTCACCCTCCACCTGGGGAACTTTTATTAGCTCCTCTGCTAACGTGGGGGAGGGGGAAACTCCATATATGGTCTGCACACCTTATAATAGAGCATTTTAACAGAAAAAAATTGGGGTGATATCTGACAAAAGTGAAATCACTTCCCCTACCTTTAAAACACATCTACAGAATCTTAAATACACATCTATAGCATCTTAAAAACACATCTATAGCATCTTAAAAACACATCTATAGCATCTTAAATACACATCTATAGCATCTTAAAACACATCTATAGCATCTTAAATACACATCTATAGCATCTTAAAAACACATCTATAGCATCTTAAATACACATCTATAGCATCTTAAAAACACATCTATAGCATCTTAAAAACACATCTATAGCATCTTAAAACACATCTATAGCATCTTAAAACACATCTATAGCATCTTAAAAACACATCTATAGCATCTGTCAGCTTGGACTCCTCATGCATTGAAGAAAGCATGAGGTCAGTCTGCTGCCTCCCCAGGTTGGCGGAGGGTGTGTAGAGCCCAGGATCACATTAGTTATTGTTAATGGACACTGGGTGATAAAAAGGGTAAGATGAATGTTCTCCAGTAGCTGATGATAGTAGTTCTTGTCCCCAGTAACTTTGGTATCTGTAAACCCAGCTCCATTGGGACACTAACACTTGCCCCGCTTGCCCGGGGCAAGTAAAAAAAAAATGGTAGGGCAAGTGAAGACTGCTACTATAACACAACACAAGATAAATTTGTCTTGAAGGCAGTCATTGCACTCTGCCTCTGTGTCTTTCACTGCTTTCTAGCTATTAATTCCAGGCTGGATTTGGGAAACAAAACAGGCAAATTAACATACAGATCAAAATGACCATTAATCTTCTACATTCTCTAGTTGTGTAGACCTGGGCTAATTAAGATGATGAATTTTAACTCTTGAGAACGTAAAAATAAAACCAAATGGACCCGCAAGGGTCCATTTGGATTCATTTTTACGTTCTCAAGAGTTACATCTGGTTAAACCTAAATGCAAAATTTACAATATATTTTTGGGGGGCAAGTGACCATGACCTGAGGGCAAGTAGAACCTGACTTGCACTTGCCCG
>CM076981.1:15745977-15830977 GCA_039105355.1 Benthosema pterotum
ACACAAAGGTAGGCTATAGTTCATAACTACATTACTGTTGTCTTCCTTGATGGAGAATCACCACTGATCACATGTAAACAAACACAACTCATGGTTGGACATACAGTACAGCATGCAGCAACGTTTACCTCCGCCATTTGACCGATCTTGTCAAAGTTCAGATGTCCGTGGTTGAGCTGTCGGTTCCCTTCTGCGATGGCCTGATCCACGTAGACCCTGAGTTCATCAGGGAGGAAGTAGTATCCTTGTTTCTGCTGCTGCTGCTGCTGCGCTGACGCCTCCAGGATGCAGAGCAGCGCAGCAGCAACCTGCAGCACCAGCAGAACCCTGGACCCCTGCTGCTCTCTGCTCATCTTCTACCACAACCTGATGGACCTACAGGAGAGAGGAATGATGTAGTGTTGTAGGAGGAGAGGAGAATGATGTAGTGTTGTAGGAGGAGAGAGGAATGATGTAGTGTTGTAGGAGAAGAGGAGAACAGAATGCTGTAGTGTTGGAGGGCAGGAGGGGGATATATGTGCGACAGGCCTGTAGCCCTGTAGTTGTGTGTTTAGGTTTAGGCTGGGATCATGCAGGGCAAGGGGGGGGGGGGGTCAAAGGGCACCAGTGTTATGTGTGAGTCCTCCTATAGCAGGGGTGTCAGACCCAAATACAGAGTGGGCCAAAATAGAAAAATTGGTACAAGTCGTGGGCCGGAGATACCGGTCTGTGTTTCAACACCGGTTTACGATGTATGACGTCCCTGTCAAACAGCAAAAAAAGTAATTTACCTTCAAAAAACAATGTCTCTTAATGGCAAGATAATTGTAAAGATGAAACTGCCTGCATTAAAAAAACTGTTTTAGGTTTTGATGAAAAACAGCAGGTGTTCACGTCTCATAGCGCGTCACTCTGTGGCGCGCTATGAGACGTGAACACCTGCTATTTTTCGGGGAAAATCTTTTTCTTCTATGATCCTCACCAAGTGCTGAGTTAATTGAGAAAGTAAATGAGACTGAGTTGAGGAAGTAAAACAATTAGTCGCGTTCATTTCTTATCATGGCGTGTGCAATATACCAGAGGGCCAGTTCTAATACTAGTTCAATTTCATCCCGCGGGCCAAAGATAATCCATTCACGGGCCTGATCTGGCCCCTGGGCCTTGAGTTTGACATATGTGTCCTATAGCGTTGTGAGCTTAGTGTTGTCTCACTAGAAAACTAGAAAAGGTCTCATGATGACCAAAACAGACGCTATCAGTATGGATTACTGAGAAGACTGATAACTGAACCCCACTGACCTTTTTTTAAAAATATAAATAAATAAATAACCTGATCCTGGGCTCTACACCCCCTCCGCCAACCTGGGGAGAGCAGCGGACTGGCCTCATGCTTCCTTCAATGCATGAGGAGTCCAAGCTGCCTTCTTTTCACCTGACAGGGGGAGTTTCCCTGGTTGGACGTAGCGCGTGGAAGGAACACGTTATTCCAACCAGTTCCAATTCAGTATCACGATATATTGCGGTATTTAACCACAAATTACTTTGCTTTTATCACGCTAGAATATTTTAACCTTTGAACCTGGCATTAAGAATCACGATACAGGGGTTGACACTAAGGTCTCAGAGGCACTTGCCCATCGGGCAAGTGCAAGCTCATGGTCTCTTGCCCCCAAAATATATTGTAAATTTTGCAGATGTAATGATGTTTGAGAGAACGTAAAAATGAAACCAAATGGACCCTTGCGGGTCCATTTGGTTTCATTTTTACACTCTCAAGAGTTAAAATTCATCATCTTAATTAGCCCAGGTCTACACAACTAGAGAATGTAGAAGATTAATGGTCATTTTGATCTGTATTTTAATTTGCCTGTTTTGTTTCCCAAATCCAGCCTGGAATTGTGGATATCTAGAAAGCAGGGAAAGACACAGAGGCAGAGTGCAATGACTGCCTTCAAGACAAATTTATCTTGTGTTGTGTTATAGTGCACTAAGTTGCACACTTGCCCAATCGGGCAACCAAGTAGCAGTCTTCACTTGCCCGACCATTTTTTTTAACTTGCCCCGGGCAAGCGGGCAAGTGTTAGTGTCAAGCCCTGCGATATATTGGCATATGGATTTTTTTGCCCACCCTTACTGATGACAGGGAGGAGGAGACCCTGTTTCTGACCCTCTGAACTCCACAGACCTTTTCTTTTACCAGAAATATGTTCAGCGCCTCAAAGCGGGAACCTAAAATCAATGTGCACTTTTGCCCTTGCATACACACACACACACACACACACACACACACACACACACACACACACACACACACACACACACACACACACACACACACACACACACACACACACACAAAACTGATTGACAAACATCAGTGTTTGCACAACATACGTGTTCTTATTGTGTTCTGGTTGGTTCGTGGTGCAGGAAGGGGTGAGATCCAGTTGTCACCAACAAGCTGCGACCACGTTCCGACCTACCATGTGCTCACGACCAGTAGCAGCCTGGCCGCGACTAGAGTACTGTAAATAGGTAGAGTAGCCGTCACTATTCTCAATCCCCATCTACAGTCTCAATCATCACACCTACAATTCTCAATCCCCATATATAATTTTCTTTCTTTTCAAATCTTTTTTTATTGATTTTCATAGGCAAAGTGTATTAAATATATTGGTAAATATAGAACAACACATACACCTCTATAACTTGGCTCTGTTGAAACAATACATTCCAGTCTGATATTTAGACTTTAGTGGATTTCATAGATCTTTTTCTTATTTGTGCTATTATATGCGGTTATATCGGTATTCGATATTTGGTATCGGCACAGAAATCAGTTGGAACGTAAATGAGAAAAGGGTATTTTAAATGTAGCATTTTAAATGTTTTGTTTTGTTTTGTTTTGTTTTGTTTTGTTACTATTTGTGTTGTATTTTTTAGACACTGTATTCTTTCCCTGTAACTCTAAACTCAATCGTTATTCATTAGAGTGACCAGAGGTCTGTTAATGTGTTAAAATGTCCTACAAGCCTTAATTTCGCCAATAACTGCAAACGTGTGATCTGCTGTCAATGGAGCTGGATCACGTGATGCTTTTCAGCCAATAGCTGTCTCTGTTTAGCCGTAGCATTGGAGTCAACGGGAGTGTCACTATACTCTCCCTAATTATAGTACTCTAGACATAACCAAGCAGCACTGTAATTCTGTAAGTGACTGGTCTGTAAATGTTTACCTGCACCAATCAGAATGATCCTTCATAATCATGCTGTGTTTCTGTGCACCAATCAGAGCTGACCTTCATCATCCTGGACAAGCAGCGGTGGGCGGAGCCAGAGCTACAGGAAGAGCAGTGCATGGTGGGAGACGTCAACGTCTTCCTGACTGACCCTACTGACCAATCACTGGCCGAGCTGGAGGTCATGATCGCAGGTGAGCTGACCTCTGACTAGGGCTGTATACCGAAGCTCGGGATTCGAACCATTCGCTCGCTAAGGTCGCCACGCGAACGAATATTAATGATGCCGAACCATTCGCATTTATTTATTTATTTAACTTTTCCCCCCATCTAGTAGATCTGCGACATTGAGGGGTCAGAAACTCGCTGTGAAACGCGCTGTTACTGCAGTTAGAAATGTATTGTTTTCACTGAAGGTGTCCCATTCTCAATAGAAGTCTATGTAGGCGATCCGCCATTAGACTGGCTCTAGGAAGTGAACGGAGTTTGCGCAACTCCGTCTGTACTCTATAGAGCTGCACGCTGAGCGGTTGGTCTTGTGGTTCACTGACCACCAGAGCAGGCTGGTGGGCAGCAGGCTTAAGCCTATACAATAATAGACACGTAGTCGTTCACAGCAAACAAATAATTAAACCAGCCTTTGGTTAAGGTTGGTGTTATGGTTCACTGACCACCATAGCAGGCTGGTGGGCAGCAGGCTTAAGCCTATAGGCCTACATACAATAATAGACACGTAGTCGTTCACAGCAAACAAATAATTAAACGAGCCGATGGACAGCATGTATTGGCAATCCAAACAGCGAAATCATTTCCACTACTTTTAAAAATCTGTCGCTACATTTAAAATACCCTTTTCTCATTTACGTTCCAACTGATTTCTGTGCCGATACCAAATATCGAATACCGATATAACCGCATATAATAGCACAAATAAGAAAAAGATCTATGAAATCCACTAAAGTCTAAATATCAGACTGGAAGTTATAGAGGTGTATGTGTTGTTCTATTGTTCTAACAGAGCTAATATATTGTTCTATTGTTGTAACAGAGTTTAATATATTGTTGTATTGTTGTAACAGGTTAATGTATTGTTCTATTATTCTAACAGAGCCCAGCTACAGATTTATAATGTATTGTTCTATTGTTGTAGCAGAGGTAAATGTTTTGTTCTATTGTTGTAACAGAGTTTAATGTATTGTTGTATTGTTGTAACAGAGGTTCTAACAGAGGTAAATGTATTGTTGTATTATTCTAACAGAGCCCAGCTACAGAGGTAAAGGTCTAGGCCAGCTACAGATTTATAATGTATTGTTCTATTGTTGTAACAGAGGTAAATGTTTTGTTCTATTGTTGTAACAGAGGTTCTAATAGAGGTAAATGTGTTGTTCTATTGTACTAACAGAGCCCAGCTACAGAGGTAAAGGTCTAGCCCAGCTAGATTTATAATGCATTGTTGTATTGTTGTAACAGAGGTTCTAACAGAGGTAAATGTATTGTTGTATTATTCTAACAGAGCCCAGCTACAGAGGTAAAGGTCTAGGGAAGGAGGTGACACTGATGATGATGAGTTTAATGTATTGTTGTATTGTTCTAACAGAGTTTAATGTATTGTTGTATTGTTCTAACAGAGCCCAGCTACAGAGGTAAAGGTCTAGCCCAGCTACAGGTTTATAATATATTGTTGTATTGTTCTAACAGGTTAATATATTGTTGTATTATCCTAACAGAGCCCAGCTACAGGTTTATAATATATTGTTGTATTATCCTAACAGAGCCCAGCTACAGGTTTATAATATATTGTTGTATTATCCTAACAGAGCCCAGCTACAGGTTTATAATATATTGTTGTATTATCCTAACAGAGCCCAGCTACAGAGGTAAAGGTCTAGGGAAGGAGGTGACACTGATGATGATGCGTTTAATGTATTGTTGTAACAGTTTAATGTATTGTTGTAACAGTTTAATGTATTGTTGTAACAGTTTAATGTATTATTCTAACAGAGCCCAGCTACAGAGGTAAAGGTCTAGGGAAGGAGGTGACACTGATGATGATGAGTTTAATGTATTGTTCTATTGTTGTAACAGTTTAATGTATTGTTGTAACAGTTTAATGTATTGTTGTAACAGTTTAATATATTGTTGTATTATCCTAACAGAGCCCAGCTACAGAGGTAAAGGTCTAGGGAAGGAGGTGACACTGATGATGATGCGTTATGGTAAGAACAACAGAACAGTAAACAATGAAAACACAAGATAATACATCAGATGTATAGTCCTTTATGATAGATCAGGGGTCAGCAACCTGCGGCTCAGGAGCCGCATGCAGCTCCAGAACACAGACCTAGTGGCTCCCTGGATGTAGCATTATTATATACACACACTGGGGTGATCCACACCAAAATAATATAAACATTTCAGTCACCCAAAACACGTTGCGCTGTCTGACAGTTGCCAGTTAAAGTAGCACTTGGCCATGTCAAAAAAGCCCAGCAGTTATCAGAGGTGGAGCTTTCAGTCTGAACCACCCATTTTCAAAGGTTTACTCAGGCCACGTTTACACGGAGATGCTTGCGAGTAAAGACGATAAAATATTTTATCAGAAGTGCCTTTCGTTTATATGGTGACGGCGTTTTGTGGACCTGAAGACGCAAAAATCTCAAATCACCCTTGAAAGTGGAAAAATTGTATACGCTCCAGCGCAGCGTCTCTGCCTAAACAGGCCAAGACGCAAAACTGGCTGTTCTGCTCACGTTGTCTAGGCAACGCAGACGCTTTGGGCGACTCGTGTTGAAATATGAACAATATCAAATACAAATGTAAGCCGGTTACACAAATATTAGCAATGCGGCACGCAAAATAGGCTACTTATTGGAAGGTTAGGACATCGGAGAGAGAGAGAGAGAGAGAGAGAGAGACAGAGACAGAGACAGAGAGAGAGAGAGACAGAGAGAGAGAGAGAGAGAGAGAGAGAAGCTGACAGCGCGTCTCAAATGTGGTCTTGTATATCGCATAATAAGGTTATCTGCACATCACCTCTGCACATCAAGAGAATACGATGGTAGAACGCGCCTCAAAAGTGCTCTTGTACATCGCATAAGATACGATGATCAAATATTTGGTATGGGCTTTTAATACTATTGATTGCAGCTGTGTTTCCAGCTCATCAATGCAAACGAAGCGTTGTTGACTACGCATGTTTTAGTCGCTGTCTGTCATGACAACAAGTCACGGGATGCAAGTTATATAACTTGTATATATTGTAATATTGTAATATCAATAGCCTCGGTGGACATGGGGGGGAGAGACAGAGACAGAGAGAGCGCTGTGGTGTTTTTTTTTACCTGTGTTGTAAGTTATTTCACATTGCAATGCTGAGTGGTGTTATATAGCCTACAAGAAGTTGTAGAATAGGGACAATCCGTCGCGAGGAAAATAAGTCCATGCATGCAGTATACTATAGGGAAGTTCAACGTTCTCTTCAGACGTTCATATTTTTGCTAGTGTATGCTATAAGCCGGTCTGCATCTGATTAAATGAAGGAGCATGCGGCATTCGTGCGGTCCATAGTCCTGACTCCTGACTGCTCGCATTAGACCACGTGTCGCCAATATTGTGTCCCGCTGGCACCGCGGGGCTCCTGTTCATAGCCCTCGCTGCATAATCTAATTATCAGTGATGTTTGGAACCTATGCGAGGGGTTATAGATTTGATTTTACCACTCACAGATTTCGGAAAAACACGATTTGTGTGGGAAAAATTGAGAAAAAAATGATAACCTCCGGGAAGACGGGTCCCGGAGGATTTCCCGGGAGGGAAATTAAGTCAGTTGTACCCGGGCGTCCCGGGAAACCGGGATCCCGGTATTAAACCCTACGCCGGACCCTTCCAGGCCGACCCAGAGCCGGTCGCGAAGCACCGCCGCGGAGAAAGTGCGCCCGGCGGGGGCACAGGGCAGCGCGCCCAATGGATTTCTACACACTTTTGCGTCACTGTATGCACACAGATTTCCTCATGAGAACGCTCGTCTAGACGCGAAATAATAAGTGAAGACGCGACGCCACTTTTGCGTCTTCTGTTCACATAGTCTCCGTGTAAACGTAGCCTCAGTTTACTATGTCATTAATATACCTTAGATATGCTGTGTGGACTAGAAATGGAGTTCTGTAAAACTCCTTTATTTTTTTAGAAACTCCATTTCTGAAGAAAGGTTGTGTTTCACCATGTTAATGATTTTTCTTTGAGGACCTTTTTTTCTGAGAGTGTGCAAATGGAACACATTTGCACACTCTCAGGAAAAAAATAAATAAAATGCGGCTCCAGACAGATTTTGAATTTAATTTTGGGTCGAAAATGGCTCTTTCAACATCTTGGGTTGCCGACCCCTGTGATAGATCTATAAACTGGTATAGTCCTCTATGATAGTCACCAAGGAGTTACAGTATCTCCAGTCTAAACAGTATCAGATCTATAAACTGGTATAGTCTTCTATTACAGTATCTACAGTCTAAACAGTATCAGATCTATAAACTGGTATAGTCCTCTATGATAGTCATCAGTAAACCAAGGAGTTACTGTATCTCCAGTCTAAACAGTATCAGATCTGTAAACTGGTATAGTCATCTATGATAGTAATCAGTAAACCAAGGAGCTACAGTATCAGATCTATAAACTGGTATAGTCATCTATGATAGTTATCAGTAAACCAAGGAACTACAGTATCTGCAGTCTAAACAGTATCAGATATACTGTAGATGCTAAACCCCTTATCCCAAATCCCTTATTTCATGTTTACTATTTTGAAAAGCTTTTTGGAATATTTCAACATGTCAATCTATTAACACGTTGTGAGCTAGTAGACTGGCCATTTGAAATACTGAAAAATGTTTTTTAATAGTTTTTAAGGCAAAGAAGTTAAGGGATAAGGGGTTTAGCGGTAACGAAAATGGAGCCCAGAAACTATAAACACTATAGCCGCTAGAATTCTCACCAATACAAACCACAGAGCACATCCTACACTATGTCAGTATGTAATGCTGGCGTTAAATTGATAGTTCAGATTTTTTGAAGGTAAAAGAGGCAATTTTAAAATACAAACACTGTGTTTGTAAACAGATTAGTTTAAAAACAGAATGTAACTCCACCTCACCTGAACTCTATTGGCTCATTATGAAACTGCTGGAGCGCAACAAATGTTTTCTTTTCATGATTTGTTGACAACAACAAAGTTCTAGACTGTCTGCAGGACGAAGCAAGTGTCTGTCTGCAGGGAAACAGCTGCAGCATCAAAGTAGAAGCAACATAGAGGAGAAAAAGGCAAAAAATAGAGCTATCTGTATATATCTATGTTGTGCCTCGATTACCTATTACCAGGCTGTTCATTCATTGAGTGTGTGTGTGTGTGTGCCTGTGTGTGTGTGTGTGTGTGTGTGTGTGTGTGTGTGTGTGTGTGTGTGTGTGTGTGTGTGTGTGTGTGTGTGTGTGTGTGTGTGTGTGTGTGTGTGTGTGTGTGTGTGTGTGTGTGCGCGTGTGTGCGCGCGTGTGTGCGCGCGTGTGTGCGCGTGTGTGTGTTACAGTGATAACCAGGCTGAACATACAGAGGTTCGAGGCTAAGATCAGTCTGGACAACACTGTGAGCATCTCTATGTTTAAGAAGCTTCACTTCCATGAGGTAAATACATGGTAAATGATGCATTCATTAAATGAGTGCACAAATTAGACAATTAGAATATTGTATGCAAAATCTATATGCATCACATTGGATTTGATTTTGCAAGACCAGAATTTTGATTTGATTTTGCAAGACCACCCAGTCAGTGCATGGACACAGCCCCAAGACATGAGCCTATAGATCCATAGACCTGCGCAGTGACGTCATCGCCCCTGTTCCAGAAGTGGATACCACGTTCATTTTCCTCATAGACCTTTTGAAAATGCTTAATAAGAACACGATTGTGCCACGGACAAAGCCAACTCGGGTCGTGACAAATCATGACAACACACACAATTTTATCATGCAATATCTAATTAGCAAGAAGTAGAAAACGGCAGGATACAACACTTTTTGTTTTTCGTTTTTCATCGTAGAAATTATTTGATCGTCCCAAAAGATTGTGTGTGTCATCATGATTTGTCACGACCCGAGTTGGCTTTGTCCACGTTGTAATCATGTTTATATGAATTACTTTCGAAAAGTCTATGAGCAAAATGAATGGGGAATCCACTTCTGGAACAGGGGCGGTGACGTCACTGCGCAGGTCTATAGGTCAGTAAATAGGCAACTAGTGTACTGTAGGAAGAGAGTAGCAACAGGCTTTGATCTCACGTCTCACGCTGGATGGAGCTCTGCTAGTTCCAAACATTCCTACTCAGAGCCTTCTAGTGGGAGAGTTAAGGCTCTTTCAGAGTCTGGAATTTCGGTGCCCACCGCGACCACCGCTCAGAGCACCGCGACCACCGCTATTCCGCAGTCCACTACCAGCACCGCTATGTCTTCTTACAGCTGTCCAGATGTCTCCTAGATGACCCTAACCATTCTTCTCCATGTCTTCCTACAGCTGTCCAGATGTCTCCTAGATGACCCTAACCATTCTTCTCCATGTCTTCCTCCAGCTGTCCAGATGTCTCTCCTAGATGAACCTAACCATTCTTCTCCATGTCTTCCTACAGCTGTCCAGATGTCAGGTGTTTAAGGAGGTGACTCTGGGCCTGACGGTGGATGAGGATCTGAAGACGTTTCTCCTGGACAACACTTCATACATGAAGGAGAGAGAATACAGAGAGAGCTGCAGTTCCCCTGCTGGGCAGCACACTGCCACTGGGGGGCAGCACGCTGCCACTGGGGGGCAGCACGCTGCCACTGGGGGGCAGCACGCTGCCACTGGGGGGCAGCACGCTGCCACTGGGGGGCAGCACGCTGCCACTGGGGGGCAGCCCGCTGCCACTGGGGGGCAGCCCGCTGCCACTGGGGGGCAGCACGCTGCCACTGGGGGGCAGCACGCTGCCACTGGGGGGCAGCACGCTGCCACTGGGGGGCAGCATACAACCTCACAGTAACACACATATTGCATGTCACCAATCTGTAAATAAATGCTTCCCTATAGACCAGATATTTGTTTACAAACATTGGGACTGATACTATTCATTTCCCAATAGACATTCCATTCCAAACCCATAGTGAGCTGCACCCTAGGAGATATTTATACTTTGTTTTATACTTCGTTGTACAACAGTACTGCACACAGAGAACAGCTGATATGTGTTGTACAACAGTACTGCACACAGAGAACAGCTGATATGTGTTGTACAACAGTACTGCACACAGAGAACAGCTGGTATGTGTTGTACAACAGTACTGCACACAGAGAACAGCTGATATGTGAGCTCTAGTGCTGCAACTAATGATTATTTTCCTAATTGTTTCATCGGCTGATTATTTAAAAGATTAATCGGATTAAGAAAAAATGTGTAAGTTATACGGAGACATATAGCTGTGTGTCTGCCCGTAACCAGAGCCAGAGAGTATAGCTTGGCTTGTAGAGAGATCTACAAGCATTAGGGTCTTGTAGATCACCTATTGAAGACATAAACAGATCTTTTCTTTTTCTCAGATTATTTTTCTATTTTAAATGTTCAAATCCTGTACAGCAAAACATGGCACACTTTAGATAAGTTGCTTTATTTCCACCATTCCAACTTTCAGTAATTATAGTTTCATTGCACACATTGTATTTTTTTTTTCTTTTTTAAATATGTCTTGGTTTATTTTTCACAAGTTTGGTTTCCAGCTCATGAAACCCACCAAATCATAATAAAATAATAGAATATTTTATGAGACCACTAAAAATATTTGGAATATATATTTTTTATTTTCAAGAAATGTTGATTATTTGAAAAGTATATTTATGTATGTATGTATTAATTCTTGGTCTGGCTACTTTTGAACAAATTATTTTAACATTGGGCGTGGCATGGAGGTGATCAACCTGTGGCACTGTTGAGGAGTTATGGAAGACCAGTTTTGCTTTGATATAAATATATATTTTGTGAGTCACACAGATCAAAGGCTTGGCCAATTTGCATCCACAGTGTGCAGTTTTTAGCTCTGGCTTGAGGACATGCATGGCTCTAGTAACCTATGATGTGAGGTTGTAGATTGGCTATTTTCACCAGAGCGCAGCTGTAGTAACTTCACGGTGAGTAGCGTGTGTGTGTGTGTGTGTGTGTGTGTGTGTGTGTGTGTGTGTGTGTGTGTGTGTGTGTGTGTGTGTGTGTGTGTGTGTGTGTGTGTGTGTGTGTGTGTGTGTGTGTGTGTGTGTGTGTGTGTGTGTGTGTGTGTGTTTATGCGGTGAGCTCTATTAGTGGGGCTGTTGTGGTTGGGTCATGGCTGGGTGCTACACGAACACACACACTCCTCCTGGGGTTTCTTTGTTGGTTTCGAGTGAGCAGTTGAAACTTGCAAATAACTTTGGAGAGTAGTGGGTGCCGTGGGCTGCCGTTAGGGTCGCTAGGGTCCATTTAGTTAACATTAAGTGCATGATCAACTATCATTGTGATTGGTTTAGATCACGCCCTGCCAGGTGAACTCACCTCTTTATCAGCAACGCTTTTATTACGTTGTGTAAAACTTTTATCTGCATGACTTTGTGTTTAAGATCAGATTCATTCAGACTTCATAGCAGCAGCAGGCAGAGTCAGATCAACTCTAACTACTGGAATCTGAACCTGATGTTTACACAGACCAGGACTGGAGTTATGACAGGTAAGGAGAGATGGACACACATTTGATGATTTAAAATATATACTGTATATATATGTAAATGTACTAGCCCTATACCTCTTCTGGAAAAGTGGAAATTATGTATAGTTCACATTGATTGGGGGTGAATTATTGATTTTAGAAAGTTGGGTTGAACTTGCACAACATTAATGTTCTAGACCTTATCACCGATCTACAGCGCACTGTAGCCTAGTGATTTCACGGTGACTAGCCTGTGTGTGTGTGTTTGTCTGTCTGTCTGTCTGTCTGTCTGTCTGTCTGTCTGTCTGTCTGTCTGTCTGTCTGTCTGTCTGTCTGTCTGTGTGTGTGTGTCTGTGTGTGTGTGTCTGTGTGTGTGTGTGTGTGTGTGTGTGTGTGTGTGTGTGTGTGTGTGTGTGTGTGTGTGTGTGTGTGTGTGTGTGTGTGTGTGTGTGTGTGTGTGTGTGTGTGTGTGTGTGTGTGCGCGCAGTGTCCTATTAGTGGGGCTGTTGTGGTTGACTCATAGCTGGGTGCTACACGAACACACACAGTCCTAGTCCTAGAAGTCTTTCTTTGTTGGTATCGAGTGAGCAGTTAAAACTTGAAAATAACTTTGGAGAGTAGTGAGTGCCGTGCGTAATGAGTATGCAGACACTGTAGACTGCAGTAGTAGAAATAAGTTGTAGATGACCGTAGTAGCGTGTTTATCATCTCTCTGTGTCCGTGTTGTGGATCAGCTGTCTGGCATGCAGAACAGTGAGGACAGAGAATACTGTACACAAAGGGAGGTGATCCTGTGTTATACGACAAACTGTGACCACAAATAAATGTGTGTCCGTGACATCTGATGAGTTGTTAATGTGTGCTACTTACAGTCTTTGTAAGTAGCACACATTCATGCTGGATGACAGGGCTGAGATTTATTGAGGCTAAGGGAGAATGTTTTAATCATATTTTTTGCAATGATGATTTTTTTTATGAATTTGTCCTTTATCTAACCATTAAGAGCCGCATTGAGTTAGCCTTGGAAAACATGATTGAATTATTAACTGATAATCAACCCAGCACTTGTGGCTTAAAGGCCTTAAACTAGGCTATTTTAAATAAATTAATTATTCTCAAAATAAGTTTCTTGGTATTGATATTTGCACCCTCTTTGGATTTTTTTTAAAGCAGACTCAAAAAGCAACAACAACAAACATGAAGAAACTATTTGTCTTCCTGTTTGTTTTGTGTATTTAATGTTTCTTTTGGTTTGTTTGGAGTCGTTTGTTCCCCATTGAGTCAGATAGTAGTTGTGTGTCTTTTCTTTTTAACAGTTGATTAGCATTTTTTTTTTTAAGTTTCAATGTGTATTCTAACCCTAGAGCCAGTGGAGGATAATCCTGTAATGTGGTACGTTACTGCAAGTACGTTTATTTGGCTTATGGTTATTTTTTTATTTTATTTTTTTATTTATTTTTTTTTTTAAAGCAATCACTTGCTGTAAATCCTGCTAAAATGCAGGTGAATGTCGCAGGCCTATATGTCATAATTGGTGTGTGTGTGTGTGTGTGTGTGTGTGTGTGTGTGTGTGTGTGTGTGTGTGTGTGTGTGTGTGTGTGTGTGTGTGTGTGTGTGTGTGTGTGTGTGTGTGTGTGTGTGCGTGCGTGCGTGCGTGCGTGCGTGCGTGCGTGCGTGCGTGCGTGCGTGCGTGCGTGCGTGCGTGCGTGCGTGCGTGCGTGTGTGTAGACACTGCACGGCGCTGGGGAGTAAAACCCTCCATTGTAGGGGGGGGGGGGGGCTTTGGCATCATGCCCATAATTCCTATAGATCTGTCCATGCCTAGACTGAACTGAAAGGATCTTTAGACCCATTATGACCCATTTAGGCAGTTTTCTCTCCTAAAGGTCAAACTATACATCTCAACGGGCCTGAAAATTAAGGCCCGGCCCTAACTGGGCCCTAACAGTTCAGGCCCTAACTGGGCCCTAACAGTTCAGGCCCTAACTGGGCCCTAACAGTTCAGGCCCTAACTGGGCCCTAACAGTTCAGGCCCTAACTGGGCCCTAACAGTTCAGGCCCTAACTGGGCCCTAACAGTTCAGGCCCTAACTGGGCCCTAACAGTTCAGGCCCTAACTGGGCCCTAACAGTTCAGGCCCTAGGCCCGGCCCGACTAAATGGAATAGATTTTAGGCCCTACCCGGCCCTAAACTGTCGGGTTTGGCAAAATTTGAGAATTCCCCACAGATTAAACATGAAGTGGCAATCAGCACCATCTTCATAATATATAAATACAGAAAATAACTATTATTCTAACTATAGTAAAATAATTCAATATATATTATTTTTTCATGGGGCCCGAGGCCCTATACCCGGCCCTATTGATTAGCATAGATTTTAGGCCCGACCCGGCCCTAAATGTCGGGTCGGGCAGAGTTTGAGAACTCTAGGTCAAACTACAAAAAAAAGGACAATTATTTATTTTAAACATGTTTTTATTTGGTTCCCTCCATCCAATAGAGAATGAGGTAGTTCTCATTGAACAAAGATGATGAATAAAATGCAAACCTCTCTTTCTTTTAATGAATAGTCAAGTAGTATTTTTTTTATCTTTTTCCCCCCCAAGTAAACAGTAGAACACAAATGCATTTCTTTTCTCTTATTGGAGTCTTGGACTCTTAATAAACAGCAGAACACTCTTTTATGGTAGGAGGTGAACGAATGTGACACAGTTCTACCTTAAATGTGCTAGGGAAGGGCGAACTACGATTTTTGATTTTCATTTAGTTATTTATTGCAAATTCTGAAACCTCGATTTGAATTTGATTTTGATTAATTCAGACAAAGGGCCGTATTTGGCCCCCGGGGTTGTACAGTATAATGCACAGGTCTGACTTACTGTATGAACACGACTAAGGGCCGTATTTGGCCCCTGAGGTCATATAATGAGTGTGCTTTTATTATACTAGAACAAGGAGGATATTCCACCCATTTTCAAGATTTTTTCTGAGGGCGTACAAATGGAACCAAATGGACCCTAACGGGTCCATCATCAAGTAAAATACAGTACAGTAAAATGCTGAAAATGGGCAGAATTCTCCAATTCTAAACAATATGGACCATGACAAGTTCAATCAATTAAAACATTTTAAAGTAATTTTAAACAATATAAATAACAAAAAGTTCAGTCTTTTTGATATGAACAATTTAATGAATAAGTCTACATAATCATCAACAAATTGATCTTGAACCTGGTGATTCGATATTGATATCATGGCATTAAGAAATGCGATACATTGGCATATCGATTTTTTTTTTGCCCAACCCTAAGATTTATAGGTAGATCAAAAGTACATTTCTTCCATGTAAACTACAGTAAACACCCGATTATCATCTGATCTGTTATGTGCATCAATACTGAAATGTATTAATTGATATTGCAGTTCATTGCCTAAAATAAATCCCATGTAAAGTGCTGCAGACAGGCTTCATCGCCCGTGACGCGAAGCGACACGGGCAATAAAGCCGCACCCATACCATTTTCAGTTCCAGGACTTTTATTATTCAAGTAAAGCATCAATAATAACATCAGTTGTTGTTGAAGTTGCAACAGACACGCAGCATACATAAAGTACTGTTTCACGTCATTTTAATTAGAATAACTTTAATTTGAAATATCTTGGGTTGTTTTGCGTGCCAAGTCTTTAGTCCTCCGAGTTAGGCAAAGATTTTTCACCAACAATAAGTTGTTTCCACTGATACTATAAAGTGTGTACACATGATCAGGTCTCCCCGCCCAGCTCAGCACTTTATCACCAACCCTTTTATTATAGTGTGTAAAACTTGTACCTGACATTGAGTTCAAGGTTCATTCAGACATTACAGCAGCAGGATATAGTCATATAGAGGACAAGAGAACAACAAGCATCTGAATACGGTTTAACTTCAATGATTTAATTTCAACTCTACTAACAAGAACCATATACCTGTAGACTTATGGCAGGTAAGGATTTATCTGGAGACCAAACACCTGTTGATAATGATAAATTGTAAAATATAAAATCAGACTGTAAATTATAAGATTATTGTGAGGATCATTAGCAGAGCCACCGGGAGTCCATTTTGTGTTTTAGCTGTGATTCCCCACTGATATTCTGTATGGATTTAGGGCTCCATTATCGTCACACACTAAACCCCTTATTCCCAACTTCTTTGCTTTTTTCCCATTTTTACTATTTTTAGAAATATTCTAGAATAGTTACAAGGGCAAATCTATTGACACGTTGAGCTTGTTGACTGACCCTTTTAACTAGTGAATATAAGATGTCTGCCGCTGCTGTGCAGCAGGTGTGAAGTGGGAGTATTTGCTCGCATTAAACCGATAATTTTGGACAGAAAACCATTGGTGGAAGACGAACTTTAGAATTTTATCTTGGTTAAAATAAGGGGTTTAGTGGTGACACAAAATCTAGGCCTTGGACTTTTTGATAAACAAACACAAGTCAAAGGCCTAGATTTCATTGTTTGTCTACAGCGTATCAAAAGTTATAAGGTATAAATGTACCAATCAGGGGTGTAGTGGAGGACGATGGGGGGGGGGGGGGGGGGGGGGGACGCAATCCCCCCACTTCTCTCACATCTAAAATATTCTTTGACTTGTCATTTACTTTTATGGTTACAATTAAGCATTGTAACCCCTGTTTCCAAATAGGCTATACACTTTTCTATGTTTTAATAGTGTGTCTGTGTGTGTTGCGCACATCCACGCAAATGCATGTGAATGTGTGCGTGCGCGGCTGTGCGCGTCTTCGTCTTGTGGGGCATCGCCACACTTCTAAAAGTCCCACTGCAACACTGGTACCAATACATTATCAGCTCTTTTAAACTCCATTCATACATCAGAAGGGCACAAATACAGCTGCTACAGACACAGTGTGAACATTAACATTGTTTTTTAATAATGAATGTATTTATTTATTTGTTCATCGATTGATTGATTCATTCTTATTACCAATAATATGGCAAATAATAAAAATACAGACTATAGTAATAAAAAAAGATGTCACAAAATTACACACACACACACACACACACACACACACACACACAC
Source organism: Benthosema pterotum (assembly GCA_039105355.1). NCBI lineage: Eukaryota > Metazoa > Chordata > Actinopteri > Myctophiformes > Myctophidae > Benthosema > Benthosema pterotum. The sequence goes on from CM076981.1 coordinate 15,763,022, forward strand.
ACACACACACACACACACACACACACACACACACACACACACACACACACACACACACACACACACACACACACACACACACCTTTGAGTGGCACACACTACTGGCAACAACCACTATGGTGGGACAAATATCATAACCACATTTTAAGCTAATGTTTGTTATATTTATCCAATTATGTACTAACTCTAATTCTGTGTAATAAAGATGTCCAGTAAATATACTCCTACTCCATCAGGCTGGGTTTTCTACCCAGGGCTCTCACATGGTGGAAGTTATTTTGTGATTCTTTGGTCCTTGTTAATCTCCTTATTCCATGTATTTCCAGTGTAACAGTGTAAGGTGATCTTTCCTGGGTGTTAATCTCCTTATTCCATGTATTTCCAGTGTAACAGTGTAAGGTGATCTTTCCTGGGTGTTAATCTCCTTATTCCATGTATTTCCAGTGTAACAGTGTAAGGTGATCTTTCCTGGGTGTTAATCTCCTTATTCCATGTATTTCCAGTGTAACAGTGTAAGGTGATCTTTCCTGGGTGTGTGACCAGCAGAGAGACATTATGGCTGAAGCAGCACATGGTGGTGAGTCCATGATAAAATACACAAATGATTTCACTCAATATCAGTAGTAGTAGTTATACTTTTAATACAATTTCAATCCACGCCCTGTTGCACAACACTGATGACAAACACTCAGATGGCAATGATCTAAAATGCTGCCCAGAAATGATAAATGTGACTGGTATTTTTTTTTCATATAGTCTAAAAATAAATGTTCTCCATAACATTTGATTGGGTGAACACAATCTGTAACTCATGTTTGAGTGAAATCTCTGTCCAGTGCCTCATTGAGGTGCATGAAGTTCACACAAGGTCAAAACAGTATTATGAAATAATATTAATCAGGTAATGATTCCTTTTTATTGACTGTCCATGTCATACTGTTTATATCAGCGGTCCAAAGGACTTTTATTGCAGATGATTAAATTACTGATGTGTCCCTTTGATAATTGTGGTTTTATATTGCACACAGTTCTCACTAACAGATCTGCAATAAAAGTCTTGCTTCACTGCTCTCTTTGACCGCTGATATTGACACACACGCACGCACGCACGCACGCACGCACAGACAGACAGACAGACAGACAGACAGACAGACAGACAGACAGACAGACAGACAGACAGACAGACAGACAGACAGACAGACAGACAGACAGACAGACAGACAGACAGACAGACAGAATTTCTCACTTAACATATTTATTTGTGTTCACATCTTACAAGAGACAACATAAATATTCAACATAAACAGTAGTAGATGCAGAAGCTCTTTGACATACAGTATCTGGTCAGTCTAAGGATCCAGTGAGCATGTGTCTCATGCTGTCTATTATCACAGATATTGAGCAGAATCTTGCTAAGCCTTGGCTTTGGGTTGGTAATTCCTGATGTCTGTAGACCTTACAACTAGTCTGTGGACATAGTCAAGACTTCCACATATAAACACCAGTAGTTTACACTTCTACCCAAGTTGTTCAATCTCATCTCTGAGAGGTTCCTATTTTAAAACCTTAACAACAAATGCCTCCTCCAGACTATAGACAAACACACAGCCTACTTCTAAGATGGTAACTTCTCTGCTGTCTCCATCAACAACAACATCTGGTATATTAGTTGTCATATTTGAAAAGATTAACTGGGTGAGCAGGAGAGAAGTTTAGACCATAGAACCGCTCTCACATATCACTAATTCACTAACAACTGGTAACCTTCTGGTCCCTATTCTCACACTTTACCACTGCTAGCTTTACACCTAGAGAATATTACTGAAATTACTATGCACCAAATATTCATGCGCAGAACATTTTTACTGGAAATGACAAAAAAATACATGTTCACACTATTCGGTTTCGGCCAGAATAGGCTTATAATATATCACCTAATAGTGTGCAGTTAATGCATTCAAAAGTTTGAATAAATATTTTATGGGCCCATAAACAGAGAGTAGTATATAAAGGGGTATTCCACTTAAAAAAAAAAAAAATGGTGATTTTATGATCTACTCAGTCTCATGTGAACACACCAGTTTATAAGTTACTACATTCACTATTTAGATATTTGATGTTTTAGTGCATTTTTAGTGCATTTTAGTGCATTTTAGTGCATCTGCCTACTTCCTATACAAACCCATTATAACTTAAAACTCTATTTTAACCATGACAGATTATTCAAAAACAAACAATCTTTTTCCTGGTGACTGATATTGTTCTCCTGGAATTTCATTTACAGTTTTCATTTATTTTTAAAATATTGTTTTGTTCATAGGCTTCTATATTTTCCAAAACAATAATAAAGATAAAATATATAATAAAGATAAAAAGAATAAAAAGGAAAAAAAACATAGTGTCTGTGTATTGTCAGTCTGTCCAGTGCCTGCAGTCAAATGCGTAAAGTCCATGCAAGGCCAAAACATTATTATTAACTGTTGTCAAACGGTGAATATCAATGGTGAAAGTAAGGACTTTTATTGCAGATGATTACCCAGTGCCACCCAGGTACACTTACAGAATGTGATTGTAGTTGCTAGGCCATGCAAGGGTAATTTTTATCTAGACCAGGAAACATAATTACTGTGAGCCTATTGGGATCATTCCTATGGGCTTACATGGAAGATACCTTCCCTACCCTAACCCTAAATATCCCACCCACCCAATATCTACCTGTATAGTGCCAATGTCAATTAGACTTATAGAAAAAATTATAACTTATGTTATAACTATGTTAACGATTAATATGGAATAATAGTCGTAGGTGTAGTGTTCAGTTATGTAGAGTAAACTGAATCATGCAACTGTGTGTGTGCGTGTGTGTGTGTGCGTGTGCATGTGCGTGTGCGTGCGTGCGTGCGTGCGTGTGTGCGTGCGCGCGCCTGACTTTAGGTCATATGAACCGTTCCATTGTTCAGCTGTAGCCATTTGGAAGTCATGGATCAGGAACATTCTGATTACAAGAGTGTCAGGTTTGTCACAATCATTTTGTTTCTAACCCTGGAGTGAAAGGTTGAATTCTCACCAGCATAATTTTCTAATGATGATAAAACAATGACAATAAACAATGTTCTTCCAGCATCATGCAGGAGACTGAAGGACAGAGAACAGAGTTGTCTGACAGCAGTGATGTGGTTGTGAACAGTGAACCATCTACGGCTGCAAATGAGAGCTTCAATACGGACAACAGGTTAGACCAGTGGTTTTCAACCTTTTTCATCCCAGGGCCCACCAGCATTTATTCAGCATTTGAGCCACAGACCACCATTTGAGGACAATTTAGCCCAGACCCCCCAAAACTAAAGATTTCCTTTGCTTCTGTCCATGACCATGATTAATCCTCTAGTTGTGTAGACTTGGGCTAATTCAGATGATGAATATTTTAACTCTTGAGAGTGTAAAAATGAAACCAAATGGACCCGCCAGGTTCCATTTGGTTTCATTTTTACGTTCTCAAGAGTTACATCTGGTTAAACAACTTAGCTGGGGACCACCTGGAACCCTCTCAAGGACCACTGGTGGTCCCCGGACCACCTGTACTCCAGTTCCTAGCATATATGCCTGTTCGCAATTTTGCGTCATGGGAATTTCTCACTTGAATTGAGTCAAGGGGTCCCTAGACATGAAAAATCACCGAGGTGCTTGTCCGTCATAGTGCCACGAAGGGCGTAATGGCCGAATCAAATATGGCCGCCATCGTATATGATGAAAATCCAACTTTTGTGTACATACACATGCAATACCTCTATCCTGACTAATTGGGGGGTGGGGAATTCATTTCTGATGTTGTTATGACCATTTTGGGTTGTTTTGACCTTTAAAGGTCACGGTCAAGGTCATTTTGCTATTCCGAAAACCTAATTTGGCCATCATTATGATTAAAAACTGGTGCAGTAGGTCTAATTCATATAATTCTGACATGTATGACTCCTGGGTGATATTGATATTGATAAGTATAATTTTGATGGGATTGGTGGACATTGTGAAGACATTGGTTTTGCTTAAAGGGCATGCAACCACTGCTCTTCTGCTACTTCGGGGTAGGCCACATGGAAGCTGTCTTCTCCCCATTTTAACTGACCTTTAACTGAACTGTCAATTGTAATTTTTTCAACAACTGAATAACAATTTTGTCCCCTACTATCACTTTTACTTTTATTTTTATTATTTAGAACAAAATATAGATCATATATTTATCTTTTTAAGTGAGTGCTGAAATTATTAAATAAAAGTGCCAAAGTGATACAAATAACATATTCAAGTATTTCCCCTCCAAGTGGATACTGTATATGTGGACATGCACAGTATTTTTCTCCATGGCAGAATGTAATGCAGCAGGACAGCCACATCATTATGTGTCACACTTGCCTGCACATTGGACACTGTGAGCTGAGTGCTGACTTATGGTAAGGGTTTGTGGTAAGGTTTTGATGGCAGATGTGTACAAAATGCTCCTCCCATCCATGCTTCATTGGTGCTAGTTTTGCCTCTGGTTCCTTGGATGTTGCCAGCAGGTTGCAAGCCCTATGCACCAGAAAGGCACCTTGTTTGATGTGACCTCTGATCAAACTGCTTGTGGGAGGGATAGCATTAATTCCAGTACTGACACTGAAATTTCTGTCTCACCAAAGTTCATCAGATATTGTATTGGATCAGTAACCATGGCAGCATATTTGGTCCCCACCTTATAATGGATTGCATGTTTATAGCGCTTTTCCAAGTGCTCAAAGCATGTTACAATGTTCCATTCATTCATACATTGGGAGGTGAAGCAGTGACCAGTCGACGCCAGCGTCCTCACTTCCCACATTCACACACCAATGGTGGCTCCACCTCCTGAGCAACAGCTGCCCCACCTTGCTCATGCAGTCCTCTCCAGTCAAGATATGTGCCTTGATCACAGTCTTGGCTAGGGCTGTTCAAAGATAAGAGACTACTTGATGCTGTGGCAGCATGAGTCGCTTTTCCGTACTGCCATACTGCTGCCAATTTTCCTTCACCCTCAGTGCTTGGAAGTACTGTAGGTGTAATTTAATAGTAAGGCAAAGGTGTCTGTATCTTTGGAAACTATAAGAACTCTCTTGCACTGTTTAATGTGAATAGCCCACTCCATATGCACCACACTAGCCTGGTGACAGCTTCCTCAATTAATTTCAAGAGATCAGGGATGTCCTCGCCACTAGCCACCTTTGCTGAGAGAACCTCATTGTCGTGGACGACAGAGCTGACACTGATGGCATTGCCACAGGCTTGACTGCACACCATATCCTGAACTAACAGCTGGATATTCTGCTTGTTCTCTGAGTTGCTGAGGAATGGGTAAGTCTCTGTTCATGCCAATGATGTCAATGGCTGCTGCTGAGTCTGTATTTCACATGTCCTCCACTTCCTTTGGAGACCACTCAATGTAGGAATCACTTGTAGAGGGGTGACATGAGGTCTACCACAACATGAGTGGCAAGAGCAGATGCTGCACTCAATTGGGTGAGATCAAGTCCAGGCTCAATCTCACTGACAAGAGTTGAGTTGTTGACATGAGCTGGAAGGTCATGATCAACTATGCTTCTTCAAAATGGTTGTTGGGCCTTCTGTGATTGCTCATTGAAGTGAGGTAGCTTCCGCTTTGGTATGGTTGAGTTCATTTTCTTATTCTTCTCGACTACCCTCTCCTGTCTGTATGAGCAGTACACATACCCCCCATTTTCTAGACAATTGAGCGACACAGAGCGACCCCTCTATCTACAGACTGCTTTGTGAGCAGATTGTGCAGTGCTACAGGCACATTGACAATGGCTTTAGATTCTGTCACTCTAACATGAAGTCCAGCAGCTTCACCACATTCTTGCTGAATGCAAGGCAGAGAGTGGTGCACAGTGCATGCTGAAGATGGAATTCTGTGTGTGTTTTTGGGGTGGTTGTTGGTGAGAAGGTTGAGGACGTTGAGAGATGAAACTCTGCAACAGCGTTTGCATTGCTTGTGGCTCGTACTACATAGTGACCTCCAGGACCCTTTGACACCCGCTGAATGGTCTAGGCCTACTTGACCTTCATGTCACTCCTACAGCACAGAACACCTTGACGATCCTGAACTCACTGACCAATTGAGAAATGCCGGTAGAGCTCAGGATGTGTGAACTCTAGCACCTTGATTTGCACAAGATACCATGAGCATGATGCAGGCAGTTTATGCATTCACACATTGCAAAGATTGCCATAGTCTCAAGTGTAAATTTCAGTTTCCTTTTCATTCAGAGACTACAGCATTTTTTATTACAGCTACCAACTCCAGAAAGTGAGGCTTGGCCTCACTTTCCTTCTCAAACTCCAGAAGTTCCTGATTAAATTTCTCTACTTGTCCTATCAGTGCATCAAACTGATCTGGGGAACGTTGATTTGCAGCCAGCACACATCCTGTGCTAGCACTGGGTATGCAGCTTTGTCCTTGTGGGGCCAGAACATCTCCCACTGGAGCGACCTGATCACATCCTCTACAATCAGCATCCCAGAGCCAGACATAATGGCTGTCGTTTAACACTGACTCTATTGCACCATGTCTTATGCACATGTAGGCCTACTAAGGTTTATGAAAAAACAAGAGATATCAGTATCAGATTTGAATAATTAATAAATGTCAGAATTAGTTGAAATAGACCCATTGCACCTGTTATTATCCTTAACAATGGTTGGTTATGGTCTTTGGAATAGCAACATGATCAAAACCACCCCAAATGGTCATAAGTTCAGTTAAAGGTCAGTTAAAATGGGGAGGAGAAGACAGTTTCCACGTGGCCTCCCCCGTAAGTAGTTGAAGAGTAGTGGTTGCTTGCCCTTTAAGCAAAACCAATGTCTTCACAATGTCCACCGATCCCATCAAAATTATACTTATCAATATCAATATCAATATCACCCAGGAGTCATACATGTCAGAATTATATGAATTAGATCTACTGCACCAGTTTTTAATCATAATGATGGCCAAATTAGGTCTTCGGAATAGCAAAATGACCTTGACCGTGACCTTTAAAGGTCAAAACAACCCAAAATGGTCATAACAACATCAGAAATGAATCCCCCACCCCCCAATTAGTCAGGATAGAGGTATTGCATGTGTATGATCACAAAAGTTGGATTTTCATCATATACGATGGCGGCCATATTTGATTCGGCCATTACGCCCTTCGTGGCACTATGACGGACAAGCACCTTGGTGATTTTTCATGTCTAGGGACCCCTTGACTCAATTCAAGTGAGAAATTCCCATGACGCAAAATTGCGAACAGGCATATATGCTAGGAACAGGAGTACTGTTGAAAACCCCTGGGTTAGACCACAACATGTTCACTTTGAGCTACACCACATAACTATCACTATCAGTGAAAAACCAACTAAACCAACCAAAACCAACTTTCTAAAGCACCTGATGTATTTTGAAGAAGTTACATGCATTATGTAAGGCAATAAGCCGTTCAGGACCAGATGACACCGCACTTCCATAACGGCCAGACCCAGTCTATATAAAACATCCTGCTGTTCCATGTTCCCTATGCTCAGTTATTGACTTATTAAAGACTCATTTTAACCTATATCTGGCTGGAAGTGACGACAGTCTTCGATGACTTTGATTGCAGGGATTAAACCCACAGTCACATGTATGTTCTAAGCTTGGATATAGACGGGAAACATCAGGATATGATTGCAGGGCTTGAGCTTTTTCTCTTGGGATTAAAACTAGAGATGTCCCGATGCTGTAACGGTAACTATCCGTATCAGATCGGCCATTTTTGGTCATATCGGTTCTTATTGGTATCAGTAAATACTGTATCAGTATCAGAAAATTATTAGTGTCGCCCTTTATTTATCATATCGGCTATGGCAGGTAAATAAAATGTTGGGCGACGTGAAATTTGCTTTGGAGTTGCCCAAGTGCACATTTGAGTGAGGAGTCTGTTAATCCCTGTTGGTGGACTTATTTTTTGTATTACTATATATTTTTCATTTATTATATTATGTTATATATTATATAATATTATATTATGTTATATATTATATTATATATTTTCTGGTATATTATGTTATATATTATATAATATTATATTATGTTATATATTATATTATATATTTTCTGGTATATTATGTTATATGTTATATAATATTATATTATGTTATATATTATAATTTATATTATATATTATGTTCTGGTATCAGTATTTGGTATCGGCTAACACAGAAATTGTGGTTATCTGGATCGAATTGGAAGTGAAAAAACTGGAAAACTGGAATCCCTAAATTAAACCATAAATTAATATCAAACATACAGTATAAGCACATACAGTACACTGTAGCCATTAAGGTGGCCTAGAATTGGTTAACGTCTAAATACGTTGGCCTTGGCCTTTGTTTTAGGGCAGGGGTTTTCAACAGGTGGTCCGGGGACCACCAGTGGTCCTTGAGAGGGTTCCAGGTGGTCCCCAGCTAAGTTGCTTAACCAGATGTAACTCTTGAGAACGTAAAAATGAAACCAAATGGACCCTTGCGGGTCCATTTGGTTTCATTTTTACACTCTCAAGAGTTAAAATATTCATCATGTGAATTAGCCCAAGTCTACACAGCTAGAAAATTGATGGTCATGGACAAAAGCAAAATTAATCTTTAGTTTTGGGGTCTGTGGGGCTAAAATGTCTTCCAATGGTGGTCCGTGGCTCAAATGCTGAGTAAATGGTGGACCCTGGGATGAAAAGGGTTGAAAACCATTGTTTTAGGGAACTGTGATGCTGTCTGACAGATGACCAAAAGACAGAGGACACATCATACTTCATTCCATTAACTGCAATAAAAGTACTTTGACTCCTTTGACTGCTGATATTCACTCAGTTAGACATAAGACAGTCAATAATTAACAGTTTCCTGGTTACAGTAGTCCATAATAAGTTTACTTTGACCTTACATGAGATCATGAAATGTGCCGTATTCACCTCACTGAGCTGCTTAACAGACTTGACAATTTATACCCAGTATCTTCTTTCTTTCTTTTTTTTATTTCTTTGTGTGTGTGTGTGTGTGTGTGTGTGTGTGTGTGTGTGTGTGTGTGTGTGTGTGTGTGTGTGTGTGTGTGTGTGTGTGCGTGTGCGGCAGGATGAAGCAGGATAGTGGGCCATCTCCTGTTCTGCCCATGGACAGTGACACATCCATGTGTCTGCCTATTATTAGATATAAAAGAAAACTCACTACTCCTGATTCAGGGTGAGAATTAACTACACACTCTGCAGTTATAGTAACTAGATAAGAAGAAATCATTGTTACAAACATGCATTTATCCATACCCATAGATGGTTGCCCTATGCCTATTGCCTACACAACTACCGTATTTTCCGGACTATAAGGCGCACTTTAAAGCCTTTATTTTTCCCCAAAAAACAACAGTGCGCCTTATATATGGATGATTTGACTGTAGTAGCTTCTATTGTATGTTGATTGCAGTACTTACATATATATGAAAACGGTTTCAAAATAGGCCATTCATTGTAGGCGTGCCTTATAATCTGGTGAGGAAAATACGGTACTTGTCAATTTGATTAATCGATTATTAGACAATAACTAACAAACAGTACATAGTATAGTCTAGCAAACGTTGGTCCAAAGGTGCCATGCCGTTAGTCCAAGGTTCATTGTTCCATAAATACCCTATTGGCCTTAATATAAGAGTGTTTTTTTCCCAATGGAAAGATGAGTCTTGAAAAACGGGGTTGTCTTATAACCAGGACAATACGGTACTAACCCTATATCTGTAACCCTAAACATAACCGTAGGCATGGGAGGAGGGCATGTTGGGAACAATGAACCTTCAGAATTATGAGTAGTGTCCAAAAGGAGTGCTGAAGACACCTTGTGGTCTTATTTATATGATGTCAATGATATCATAATAAGCATAATAACAGTTATTGTAATGACAGTTGTTATACTGTGCTTTGTTTCAGTGTGTCTCCATCCCCTGCTCCTAGCTGGCTGTCTATGAGAAGTGACACATCCATGGGTCAACCTATTAGCTTTAAAAGAGAACTGACTACTCCTGACTCAGGGTGAGAAGGAACTACACACTTTACGTACAGTTATAGTAACTAATACTACTGTACTACTATTACAAGTTACAACTACCACCACCACCACCACCACCACCACCACCACCACCACTACCACTACTACTGCTACTGCTACTACTACTAATATAATGTTTTGGTTATCAGTTTCAGTGTGTCTCCATCCCCTGCTCCTAGCTGTCTGTCTATGAGGAGTGACACATCCATGGGTCAGCCTATTTACTTTAGAAGAGAACTCAATACTCCTGACTCAGGGTGAGAATTAACTACACACTTTACAGTTATAGAACTACTACTACTACTACTACTACTACTACTACTACTACTACTACTACTACTAATAATAATAATATAATGTTTTGGTTATCAGTTTCAGTGTGTCTCCATCCCCTGCTCCTAGCTGGCTGTCTATGAGAAGTGACACATCCATGGGTCAACCTATTGGCTTCAAAAGAGAACTCACTACTCCTGACTCAGGGTGAGAAGGAACTACACACTTTACGTACAGTTATAGTAACTAATACTACTGTACTACTATTACAACTACTACCACCACCACCACCGCTACTATTACTACTACTACTAATAATAATATAATGTTTTGGTTATCAGTTTCAGTGTGTCTCCATCCCCTGCTCCTAGCTGTCTGTCTATGAGAAGTGACGCATCCATGGGTCAACCTATTGGCTTCAAAAGAGAACTCACTACTCCTGACTCAGGGTGAGAATGAACTAACACACTTTTCCCTTGAAACTAGTTGTAGATAATCAGAAGAAGAAGAAATTGTCATTGTTACCAACATGCATGTATCTTTCATCCGTTTAATGCAAATGATGAGATGATCAGATCAGATCGGTCGTAAATTCATTCTGATCTAATGCTTTTCCTTTCCTTTGATATATTTTCACCCTTGCCTCTATACAGTATGTTTTTATGTGAATGAATGAAGCATTTTGGTTCACACTGGGACGGCGGTGCCTCAGGGGTAGTCACTGGAGGGCAGTGTTGTTAGCACTGCCGTTAGAGTAAGGGATTAGTTTTTTCAGTAACTTCTAGCGTAATTCCTTACATTTCTGAAATCCATAACGGCGTTATAGTTATCGTACCAGCAGTACAAGCGTTATGCAGCGGTAGGGACCATAGGTATATATAGAAGGCTAGATTGCTTGGGGCGGAGCCTCTGACGTCGTTCACGGCAGCCATCCTGCCAGAGTACTCAATACACTATGCTCTATGGCAGCCCAAACAATCACACATTCACCCATCAGTGTATGAATGGGTGAATGTGATGCACAAGCTAAAGTGCCTTGGATAAAGGCGCTATATATACACGTAAATGCACCATTCACCATTGTATTCACCACACCACAGTGAACCAGAATGTCAATAGAAATGTGCTATAAACTAAGGACAGCAGTGAAGTAAGACTGGACAACTGGACAAGTTGGCAACAGCGATTTTTTTTTTTAGGGATGTGATGCGTAAATAATATAGAAGCATTATCAAAAGGACAGTAGACACTAAAAGATCTTCATGGCTGCAATAAAAGTACTTTGAGTCTTTGACCACTGATATTCACAGTTTGACATGAGACAGTCAGTGATGACTTCCTGATTACAGTATTCCATAATAACTTTGCTTTGGCCTTGCATAATGGCATGAAATGTACCGCATGCAGCTCTGCCGGACAGACTGACAAATCATACACAGAATCTGTCTTTCTTTCTTTCTTTCTTTCTTTCTTTCTTTCTTTCTTTCTTTCTTTCTTTCTTTCTTTCTTTCTTTCTTTCTTTCTTTCTTTCTTTCTTTCTTTGTGTGTGACAAATTAAAGCAGCATAGAGGGGTGTTGGATGTTGTGGTTTATCAGTATACATGTGTGTGTTGTTTCAGTGTGATTCCATCCCCTGCTCCTAGCTGTGTGTCTATGAGAAGTGACACATCCATGGATAGGCCTATTAGTGTTAAAAGAGAACTCACTACTCCTGACTCAGGGTGAGAATTAACTACACACACTTAATAATAATAATAAGGGTAATAATAATAATGTTTTGGTTATCATTATTGATCATCATTACTGTTCCTGTTAAAGGGCCATACCACCATTAATACATACATTACATTTTCTAATGTCATTTTCTATTCATGTTCAGTAATACATCAACTATTCAATTGATGGCTTAATTGTTGTGTACTTTTGCTCTGAAGTCATTATGTTATCTTACCTTGCAATTTCTACCACTAATATTGATGACTGGCATCTGTCACTGGCATCTACATAGCTACATAGCTTAACTACATTTTCCTGTAACATGTAGTGTAGCTTACTACAATTTTATGGGGATAGCTTGTAGTGTAGCTTAGCTACATTTTTTTGAGAGTAACAAGTAGTGTAGCCTACTAGATTTTCCCAGTAACTTGCCCATCACTGAATGTAATACAAAGAAGAGCAACTAAATATTAATATTAAAATGATAAGATATATTATATCTCTCCCACACTGTTTCTCCTCACTCCCTCCTCTCCTCTCTCTAAGTCTAAGGGCTGAACCTGGAGCTGTAGATTGTGATATCTGCTTCACCATCAAGCGCAGAGCCGTAAAGACCTGTGTGACCTGTAGCGCCTCCTACTGTGAGAAACATGTCAGGAAACACTACACCGTCCCAGCTCTGCAGAAACACACCATGATCCAGGTCAATGAAGACACAAGAGTCTTAATGGAAGACATCAAAGAGGTGCAATTAATGTTTGTACAGTCCTCTCGTTTTAGACAATGCTAGAGTTAATGTGGTTAACTCAATCTCTAAACATCAGAAATGCTTCTTTGAGCATTCACAAAGCATCACAAAATGAAATGTTTTTAGAAGGTGATGGTTCTACATGTTTTTTAAAGAAAGATAATATTTTTCTGTCTACTGTACAGTATGTTTAGTCTTTATTTGAAATAAAATACATGTCTGTGCAGATCAAATGCATACATACATACATACATACATACATACATACATACATACATACATACATACATACATACATACATACATACATACATACATACATACATACATGCATACATCAATATATTGAAATTCTTAATGCTTAATTAATTCTCAATTAATTAATTCATGTCAGAAAGACTGGCTGAAAGGTTTTCTGGCTGCACTGAAGTGTAAGATAGTAGAGTTGTTTAAAAATGTTCTAGTATAATATAAACAAAGTAACTTGAGAGAAAAATAGCATTATATTAAAATAATGAATGAAATCACTATATATTAGCAAATAGGCGAGCGATAATAAGCGCAATACAAATCGATTTGGTCACCTACATATTGAAATCGTATAGGGTCGGAAGGCAAGTGAATCGTTCCACCCCTAGTAACTAAACTTGTGATCATTATTCTTAAGGAATCGTTTGAAGCTGAGAGTGAAGAGCATCAGGAAGTTGCTGCTAAGAGGATGAAGATAGACGTTAAAGAAGATGAGATGTTCCAACATGGCAGCATGGAGCACTCTGACCTGACACACTGCACACCTCTACAACAAGGTAAGTTAATACACCAGCCTGATGTCTGAATAGATTGATAGGTGAGTTATATGTATCAGACTAATAATAGTAATGATAATAACAATAACAATGATAAATATAGCTGCAAGCAGCAATAAGACGGGACCAAGCAAGCAGCTAAAGCAATAGGAAAATAAAACAAGACTGATAAATTCATCATGTAATTTTGGTAGCAGGGCAGGATTTTTGAAAACTCACACATTGTATTGTCAGTAGCTGGGCTTGATCCCACAACCTTTTGTTCCTAAGTCTGGCACTCTACTGACTGAGCTGAGTCAAAATAATTTGCTTCATTGTTCACCTTCAACAACCGATATGGCGGTGCCAAGCAGTAAGCAACATGAACAATATGCACAAATAAGCAAATCAATCCATTATAAGCATTTTTAACACTGCCTAAAATGGCAAACAACAGTGACTGTTCTGAGATTCATGTTTTTCAATTCTATATTATAATTATTCTATGTGCAAGTATGCACTATGCATCAATGACTCAGTCTCAAGTCGTAATTATGTTTATGAATGCAATGAGTTTGTTTGTTCAAAATAGTCAAAATACATTTTACCATTTTTTGTTTTGTAGATTCTGGACTGAGGGTTGTGCTTCTTGGGAAAGGAGGAGACAACATGAGAGCAACACTTGGCAACTTATTATTTGACCGTGAGCTGTTTACATCACTTACAAGCTATAATACTTTCCAAAGTCCAACCAAGCAGGTGGCAGATGAACAGTGGAAAGGAAGGTCTGTCAGAATAGTGAAAACCACAGACCTCTTCACTCAATCTGTTGAAAGAGTGCAAAATGAAATCCAGGAGATCTGTTCATCTGATTGTCCACCTGGACCAAATGTATTCCTGCTGCTGTTAGAGCCTAGTGAGTTTACTGAGGACGACAGACAGAGATTGAAGTTGATCATGGATTTGTTCCATCAAGAGGACTTTAACAACTTCATTGTCATCAAAACTGACGAAGGACAAGAAGACAACATCCCTGTAAAACAGACCATTGAAGACTGTGGAGGGAGACTTTACAGTATGACTGAAGATAAAATTCCATCACTGATGGAGGAGATGACGAAGCTTGTCAGTGAACACAAAGGAAGACGCCTTACCTCTGAAGGTAACAACAAGATGAGACCAAAATCCAAGCCTCCTCTGAACCTGGTTGTCTGTGGCCTAAGAGGACCCGTGAAGACCTCCACAGCCAACACCATTCTGGGTCAGATCCAGTCCAGCTCAGGGTCTAGTTCCCCTACAGAGTGTGTGAAGAGACAGGCAGAGGTGTTTGGTCGCTCAGTGACCCTGGTGGAACTGCCTTCCTTGGATGAAACATCTGAAGCAATGCTTCACAATGCGTTGAGATGTGTCTCTCTCTGTGATCCTGAGGGTGTGCATGCCTTCCTGTTGGCCGTTCCTCTTGGTCCTCTCACTGATAAAAACAAGGCAGAGTTACAGAGCATCCAGGATGTATTCACCTCTGAGATCAATGACTTCACCATGGTTCTGTTGACTGTAGAATCTGATACAAATGCTTCAGCTTTTACCAACTTTGCAGATCAAGACAAAGACATTAAGGAGCTGTGTAAGAACTATGCAGGCCGATGCACTGTGTTCAACATTAAGAACAACAAGCAAGTTCCTGAGTTGTTGGATGCTGTGGAAAAGATGAGAGCTCTGGATGGTAGACCACTTTGCTTCACTAGAGAAATGTTTATCAAAGCCCAGATGGAGAAGATCATACAACTAGAGAAACATGTCACCACACTACGTGCTGAAGGACAGTCACAGATGTCAAAGAAACCCAACACTGGTTAGTATATTTACATTTACCATAATTCACCTGAAATGCATATTGAAAACCAGAGACATACTGTATGTTAAAATGCAATAAAAATAACAATAAAAAGACATACTTTACAGATCAAAGGTTATTTTGATGATAGTTTACATGCACACAGCTTATCTCTTTCCCTGCTTATCACTTTCTGGGTGCTCCTTTGCATGCTGTGTAACATTTTAATTTAGCTCCCCACTCCCAGTAGAACGCAAACTAATTGTATTCCTCTTGATATTGCAGGTGATGATCAGAGCCTCAGGATGGTCCTGGTAGGGAAGACTGGCAGTGGGAAAAGTGCCTCAGGAAACACTATTTTGGATAAAATGGTCTTTACCTCCACACCAAGTCAAGGTTCTGTTACTAAGTTTTGCCAAAAAGCACAGGCTGAATTAGATGGACGTCAAATTCTTGTAGTTGATACACCTGGTCTGTTTGATACAACTCTGTCCCAGGAGCAGGTTCACCATGAGATGATCAAATGCATCAGCATGCTGGCTCCAGGACCTCATGTGTTCCTGTTGGTGTTAACAATTGGTCGATTCACTGAAGAAGAGAAGAATACATTGATGCTAATCCAGGAGGCATTTGGAAATGATTCCAAGATGTTCACCATTCTGCTCTTGACAGGAGGAGACACACTGGAGCATCATAAATGGTCCATTGAGGAATATATTGAAAAGTCATGTAATTATTCATTTAAGAAGCTGATTCGTGACTGTGGAGGAAGGTACCACATCTTCAACAATGTCAGTGGAAAAAACTCGCAACAAGTCAGTGACCTCCTGATGAAGGTTGAGAAGATGGTGAAGGAGAATGGTGGAGGATGTTACACCACAGAGATGTTCCAGGAGGCTGAAGCAGCCATCCAAAAACAGATAAAGAAGATTTTAAAAGAGAAAGAAGATGAGATGAAAGGAGAAATGGAGGAGCTGAAAAGAATCCATGAAGAAGAAAAGAAAACTATGAAAGGAAGGATGAAAGAGCAGGAAGATGAAATTGAAAAGGAGAGGGAAAAAAGACAGATAGAACTAAAAGAAAAAGAGGATTCTCTTCAGAAAGAGCGTGAGGAAAGAGAAAAGGAACGTGTTAAAAGAGACGAGGAGGACAGAAAACGGATGGAATTGGAGGAAAATCAACGCAACAAGTGGAATGAAAAACTCAAGGCCTTGGAGAGAGAGAAACAAAAAGTGTCAGAGGAAAAGGATAGAAAGTTGGAACTGAAGAGAAAAGAAATGCGAGAACAGCAAGATGCTTGGGAGAAGGAAAGAAGAGCATGGGTGGATAAAAGACACCAGGAAGATGAAGAGAGAAGAGAAGAACAAAATAAAATGAAAAGACTACAGGAAGAATTACACCTGGAGAGACAAAAACATGAAAAGAAAAGAAGAGAAGAGAATCAAAAGAGACAACAAGAAGAAAAGAAACAGCGGGAAATGTTGCAGCAGATGAAGAAAGAACTGGAAAAAAGGGAAATGGATAACAGAAAAAGGAAGGAAGATCAGGAAAAGAAACGGGCAGAATGGCAGAAGAAACTTAAGGCCCTGGAGAGAGAGAAAAATGTAGGATCAGAAGAAACGAGAAAACAAAAAGAGACCTGGGAGAAGGAAAGAGAAAGATGGAAAGAAAAAGAACGGAAAGACAAAGAAAGAAGAGAAGAAGAAGAGAAGAAAATAAAAAAGCTTCAGGATGAATTTGAACGTGAAAGAAAAGAACATGAAAGGAAAAGAAAAGGAGAGGACAAACGCAGACAAGAAGAGGCAGCAGAAAAACAGAGAATTGTAGATGAATCCAGAAAGAAAGAACAGGAAGAACAGCAAAGAAGAGATGAGGAGGACAGGAAAAGGAAAACAGAGGATGAAATGAAACAAAGGGAATGGGAAAGGAAAGTTGAGGAGTTGGAGAGAGAAAAAAATGAAGCAGAAGAAAAGGACAGAATATTGTTGGAAAATGAGAGAAAGAACATGAGAAAACAACAAGAGGAATGGGAGGAGGAAAGAAAAGCGTGGTGGAATGAACGACAACAGGAAGATGAAGAGAGAAGAAAAGAAGAACAAAATAAAATAAACAGGCTTCAGAAAGAATTTGAAAAACATGAAAATAAAAGAAGAGAAGAGGATCAGAAGAGACAAGAAGAAGAGAAGAAACAGCAGGAAATTCTGCAGGAGAAAAAGAATGAACAGAAAAAAAGGGAGCTGGAGGACAAAAAAATGAAGGAAGAACATGAAAAGAAACAAGTGGAGTGGGAGAAAAAACTTAAGGCCTTGGAGAGAGGTGCAGACAAAATGAGAAAACAAAAAGAGGCCTGGGAGATGGCAAGAGAAAGATGGAATAAAAAGGAACAGGAATACAAAGAAAGAAGGGAAGAAGAAGAGAAGAAAATAAAACATCTTCAGGATGAATTTGAACATGAAAGAAAAGAACATGAAAGGAAAAGAAAAGAAGAGGACAAACGCAGACGAAAAGAGGCAGCAGAAAAACAGAGAATTGTGGATGAATTCAAAAAGAAAGAAGAGGAAGAACAGCAAAGAAGAGATGAGGAGGACAGGAAAAGGAAGATACAGGATGAAAAGAAACAAAAGGAGTGGGAAAGGAAAGTTGAGGCCTTGGAGAGAGAGAGAAAGGAAGCAGAGGAAAGGGAGAGAACATTGTTGGAAAATGAGAGAAAGAACATGAGAAAACAACAAGAGGAATGGGAGGAGGAAAGAAGAGCATGGTGGAATGAACGAAAACAGGAAGATGAAGAGAGAAGAGAAGAACAAGAAAGCAAAATAAAAAATCTTGAGGAAGAAATTAACCGGGAAAGAGAAAAACACAAGAATACACAAAAGAAGATACGACAGCAAGACTTGGAGAAAAGAGATAAACTTGAGAAAGAATTTCAGGAAAAACTGGAGCTGATGGAGAATAAATACAAAGATAATGCCAGACAACAAGCTGAGGAACTCAATGAGTTCAAAGAAAAATACCTGAAGGAGTACAACGATCTCATTAAAAAACAAGAAGATGAAATATGTGAACTGCAACAGAAACACGCCAAGAAAAGCAATGAAATAGAAGACCTGCAGAAGAAGCATAAAAAACAACAGCAAGAGCTGAAAAACAAGTATTACTATAAACCAGGCTGCATTACTAGCTGAGGACATCATCTAGAAGTCAACATTTTAGGTAAGTGCATTCCTTATATCGTATGACTGCTGTGGCATTTGAATGAATTTGAATGTATTTTATCTTTACCGTATTATAATAGGAAATACATTATATCAGCAATCATTATTGATTGGGGGCTTTGCAGTTGTGGTCTGTGTTTACATGTTGGGGATATGAAACGTTTGGGGACCATACAGTATGTAAAACAATCTGGTTTAAAGTTGTGTATTGATCCTGCAAAAAAAGGTACTACTTTACTTTATATCAACTTAATGATTGCAACCCCTTCAGAAATTGCAAACATCTCAGACAAGATTTATTTTTTGGATGAAACCTTTTTTTCCCATTTTACAATGAAAAGGTGATCTTCACCACATTTGTAAGATTTCTCCACCTCTGCCAGACCATAAACACTACAATGAGACCTCATTCCAGACTTATTATGGAGGGTGAGGTTGTTGATCCTGTAATGCTACGTATCTAACTGTGATGATACTCTCTCCTTACTGTCTCTGTCTGCCTGTCTGCGGGTCCAGGAGCTGTGTGTGGC
The DNA here is from genome assembly GCA_039105355.1 of Benthosema pterotum. NCBI lineage: Eukaryota > Metazoa > Chordata > Actinopteri > Myctophiformes > Myctophidae > Benthosema > Benthosema pterotum. The sequence continues at coordinate 15,782,254 of CM076981.1, forward strand.
AGAATGGGAACACCTGATCCATGCTAGCCTGGGTTCAGTCAACGTTCCTCAGAAGACCTGTCCATCTCTCTAGGTCTGATCCATGCAGTGGTCATCAACGTTCCTCAGAAGACCTGTCCATCTCTCTAGGTCTGATCCATGCAGTGGTCATCAACGTTCCTCAGAAGACCTGTCCATCTCTCTAGGTCTGATCCATGCAGTGGTCATCAACGTTCCTCAGAAGACCTGTCCATCTCTCTAGGTCTGATCCATGCAGTGGTCATCAACGTTCCTCAGAAGACGACCAGTCTTCCATTGTAGCTTACAGTCATGGCCGAGGGGAATGTTTAAGAAACAGAAAACTTATTTTGTTTTACATCAGAGTGTTATAATGTTCTTATTTTGTGCAATCGTGATATAAGCTGCTGTATATATTCTATAACTGTATATATTGACAAAAGACACCTTTAGTGAAGTTTTAGTGGTCCAGGTTTTCTTCAGAATAGGAAGTACACTGATGTACAGTAATGAATGCAGAAATACAACTAGGATTTGTTGTATAATGTATAGCACATTGGAATACATCAGCAACAACACAGGACGGTGACTTTCTGTTTTCATAATGAATAATCAGAGTCAGATTATTTATATTGCATGTGTCTTTCAGCAGCACTTTCAAGGAGGATGTGCTCTGTCATGTCTTGGCACCATTGGGGAATTTAAGAAACCGTTACTAGGACTTGGACACAACAACAACGTAGGTGTGCTTCATTTCATTTGCAACAGAAGCCCAACATAGTTCAGAAAGCAGGCGACACTGACGGGGTCAACCTCTTCCACTGGCGTCTCTGGTTTCCATGGTGACGCTCCTCTACAGTGTAATTCTCGTCTACATTGTTAACAAGACGCCAAAAGCTGTGTTTTGCCGTTTTGCTACAAAGACATGACCAGATTATTATGAAGTACTGTATGTTGTGGTTATGGATGTAGAACTCAGGATATATATTTTGTCTGGTACATACAGTATTGTAATGGAGGAGCTCACCTTTCTATAAGGATTGAGGATTTCCAACTTCATCTGTGTGCTGCTGTACATGAATGGTGCTGATAAAACAGAATGGACAATGCACCGCTTACAAATCATGTATGATACAAAGCTATAGGGCTCCATTTTCGTTACATGATAAACCCCTTATCCCCCCCCTTTTTTTTTTTTTTTTTTTTTTTTTAAACATTTGGGAACAGTTCAATGTGCCAATCTATTGACACATAAGCATGTGGACTGTCCATTTGAACTATTGATATTTTTTTCTTTAATAGTTTAAAAAGACAAAAAGGTTAATGGATAAGCGGTTTAGCGGTGATGAAAATCTAGGCCTTAGTGTTTGTAACACTTGCATTGATGTTAAACTGTTGTAAGGGCACCTTTGTATTGATTTTATACAACTACCTAGTGGTAACCCATTGTAATGTATATCTACACATTGAAGTAGTAAACCATTGTATTTTGCAAAACTATGTGGTTAACCAACAACTGCTTCTCTTACTTCAGAAGCAACAAATAAATGTACTATATTATGAAACTTGAACTCATTGTGGTGGCTCGTTACCAAATTAAAAAAAAAGTTCTCCCCATGGAAATAGGCTACAGATGGTGTATGGCAACCTGCAACATTCAAGATTCAAGAACTTTATTGCCATGTCAACAAGTAGTTGATAGGAATTTGTTTCGGTTCATGCTCAACATATACAGTACAGTACAGACAATATACATAGGCTACAGAGGAAAACAAAAGACAGTACAGTGCACAGACCTGCATGGAAAAACATACGGTTGCTTAAAGTGCTATATGCATTGCATATTGCTACATACATGCTGCAAAGTTACGACTGTAAACTAGCACAACAATTTCAAATGTCTAATAGCTACCGGGTAAGTGCTGTCTCTGAAACGAGATGTTGAGCAATTAATACTTCTGTACCTCCTGCCTGATGGTAGGAGATTGAAGAGGTGGTTTGCGGGGTGAGAGTTATCAGCTATTATTTTATTTGCTTTCCTGATTATTCTAGTGTTAAAGAGTGAGGAGGCTACATCCTATGATTTTAGATGCTCGACGCACTACTCTTTCCAGCTTGGTCTTGTCCTGAGAGGTTGTGTGACCAAACCAGACAAGCATGGAGAAGGTGAGAACACTCTCGATGGTGGCCCTATAGAAGTGAGTCATTGCTGCTTGTCTGACTTTAAACTTCTTGAGCTGCCGTAGGAAATACAGACGCTGATGGGTTTTGCTTATGATGAGACTCGTGTTTAATTCCCAAGATCGGGATTCATTCCCAAGATAATGTACATGGTGCCACATTCGCCTATTGACTAGCATTTATTTGACTATTACTGTTGCATAAATGTTACGGTTAAATCACTATAGCCTTTTCCCTCATGCCAAAACGGAACAGTAAAATGGGACATTTGCCTCAGAGTAATATATACTGTAGTTTCAGACCTTATGTAGATTTTACACCAATATCCCTGAATGAACATAATACTTGAAGTGGGTAACATCAACAATTTTTTACATCTTGAAGATTGTAAATATGCAAATGTTACAACAAGAATGCATAGATAGAGTGCATGGAGGATGGGCTGACACAGTATAGGCAAATTATAACATACTCTGTGTTTATTTGGATTTCATTAAACTGCCATATTCGAGCCTCTGGGTCAGGCATGCCCAAATATGGAGTGTGTAAAGTGCAGAGTGGTGTGCTGCCTCCTCCACATTCAATAGACCCTGTGAACTTCTGTGGCCAGTTATAATTTCCTGGGGTGTATTAGGATTAGGACTGTAGTAGATAATAAAAAAGAAATCGCTTTAAAAAATTCTAAACAAATGTGTATTAAGGACCATGTAAGAATGCCCCCTCCCATAGCTAAAATCCCTAAAAGTAAAGAAAGCAAGGAATGTAAAACAGGTTAACATCCATCTTTTACTTTCTCTAATAACAACCTAAAACACAATAACAACCTAAAACATGATAACAACCTAAAACATAATAGCAACCTAAACATTTTCGGCTTTTTCAAAGCCAAAAATCCAGGATGGATACAACAAAAAAGGGAATTCTATTCAATGATTGTAGTGGAAATGATATCAAAGTACACTATACACAAGACAAAAGTCTCATAACCTTCAAGGATTTCTATAAAGAAACAGAACATGGGACATACATTATTTTATACACTTAGTTTCCAGCACAATTAAGAGCTAAGCTCAATTATAGTGACAATCTGTGGATCTAGTATTGATTCATTAGTTGAACTAAATAATCTATCACTTATCCTATACCCTTTAATGTGTCTGTTTCAATCATACAAATATATCAAAGACTAAGAAATGTCAGTCAGTAGGCCTACATGGGAATGCGTCTGTCAGTCAGTCCATCATATTGCATATATTGTAGGCCTACTGCAGTGGATTTCAACCTTTTTGATATCATCCTACTATTTATTCAGCATTTGAGACATGGACCACGATTTGATGACATTTTAGCCCCACCCGAAAGTAAAGATTTATTTTGCTTTTGTCCACAATTCCAGGCTGGATTTGGGGAAACCAAACAGTCCAACATACAGATCAAAATGACCATTAATCTTCTACATTCTCTAGTTGTGTAGACTTGGGATAATTCACATGATGAATATTTTAACAAATGGACCCGCAAGGGTCCATTTGGTTTCATTTTTACGTATAACTGGTTAACCAACTTAGCTGGTTGAAAACCACTGATATATTGTAGCTGAAGGAGTTTTTGGAGAGTTAACACTTCCAAATATGCCATACTAACTGACTACTTCAACAGCCACCTGCAGAATTATGTCACAAGCAGCCTACATGCTGATTGCAGAGATAGATCTTCAACTATTTGGATGTTCAAGCAGAGTCTAATTGTAGACTATGTCCAAAACAGATTCCATGAGTCATCTTAGAATCTGACTACAGGTCAGTAGGCTTCGGCTTACCACAGCCAATACATTTTAGGGCTATTGTGAGTTCATGTAGATTGCTCTGACAGACCACCTGGAGCCTGGGTGATTGACAGTGACACAAGCACACACAGAACCTTTCAAGGAGTAAACTAAGACACACCCATTGTATGTTTGAGACTATATGTATAGATGGGGTTTAAGAGAAAGGACAGTGTGTAATGGGTAAGGAGCATAGAGCGAGCAGTAATGAGTAATGAGCATTGAGTGTTGATGAGACTACTAGTGAAAGCGAAGGTTACCTGGGGAGGCTCCTGCCTCCATCTGCTGTACTAGAAATCGTGAATGCTGATATTTGTAATGTACTGACTGAAGTGAATCAATAAAAAGGAACAAAGGATTTAAAGCCTGCAAGGACCCTCAACTCATTTCAATAAGGTGACTACATGAAGGAATTAGGGAAATGTCCACAGAACCCTGAGATGAGAGGAAATACACCACAGTAGCCTATACTGTCAGTCAGTCCATCCATCAGAATTCAATGTCTGTATCATGACATGTTACAGTACCACCACCTAGTGGTTGAAATATAATCAATTTTTCAAATAGCCGATGACGCATGCGGTAATTAAGTTTGATGTGTAGATCCAAGCATGAAGGAGTATGAATGAATGATAGCTCTAACTCCATACATTGTCACATTCAATTAGATTTGATTTCAGATCATCTATCTTGTTTGTTGTCATGATAAACATCAGTTTTCCTCCTTGGTGTCTGTTCCAAACCAACCAGTCAGATCCGGTCTAGAGCCCCGCCCACTACATCCGGTACTGCGCACAGCGTTTCCGTTTCCGCCGTCTTCACAGCGTGAGGAAACAATGAAGAGTTCAATACAATATATTAGGATAAATAAGTTACACCTAATGGAACCAAATGGACTGATTAGGACAAGTTACAACTAATGGAACCAAATGGACTGATTAGGACAAGTTACAACTAATGGAACCAAATGGACTGATTAGGACAAGTTACAACTAATGGAACCAAATGGACTGATTAGGACAAGTTACAACTAATGGAACCAAATGGACTGATTAGGACAAGTTACAACTAATGGAACCAAATGGACTGATTAGGACAAGTTACAACTAATGGAACCAAATGGACTGATTAGGACAAGTTACAACTAATAACCAAATGGACTGATTAGGACAAGTTACAACTAATAACCAAATGGACTGATTAGGACAAGTTACAACTAATGGAACCAAATGGACTGATTAGGACAAGTTACAACTAATGGAACCAAATGGACTGATTAGGAGAAGTTACACCTAATAGAACCAAATGGACTGATTAGGACAAGTTACAACTAATGGAACCAAATGGACTGATTAGGACAAGTTACACCTAATGGAACCAAATGGACTGATTAGGACAAGTTACAACTAATGGAACCAAATGGACTGATTAGGACAAGTTACAACTAATGGAACCAAATGGACTGATTAGGACAAGTTACAACTAATGGAACCAAATGGACTGATTAGGACAAGTTACAACTAATGGAACCAAATGGACTGATTAGGACAAGTTACAACTAATGGAACCAAATGGACTGATTAGGACAAGTTACAACTAATGGAACCAAATGGACTCTTCAAACCAGGTGAGGTTCAGTTGACTTTTATCTGTTGTGTGTCTAAAGTTTATTGATCACAAACTGATTGATTGTGTCAACCAGGTGTGTGTTTGTCTCTGTTTTTGTTGTGTTTGTGGTGAAACACTAGCACATGGATATTTGTAATAGAATCTTCTTTCCACAATAACTACATGGATAGTGATAGGCTGCAGGCCTAGGCCTATATGGTTTATTTTAGTGGTAGTCGTGATGATAATGATGACGATGAATGCATATATTATTCTATTATTAGTATTTTTGTAAAGCCAAAAGCAGGAGCTTATAGTGGAGGTGAAATGGAAAAGAAAAACATAGGCCTACAATTAGGGGGAAAGAGATGGGTGGGAGAATCAGATTTTACAGAGGCCGATGTCAAATGTGCCCTTTGAGAGAGGTTTTGAAGGAGTCAAGGGATTTGAGATGCACGTGTAGATCCACTCTTCATTCATACAAACATACAAACTTTTGTTGGTGTAGAAAATACCACAAATTGGTACATAAATGGCCATGGCCTAGCAACAAATGAATGCATTGTGCAAATCCTCAAAGTCTCATAACCTATTGTTCTAATTGTATTATCTACATTTACCTGTATAATGGGCCTATGTGAAGAAACATTATTCCTATAAAATAATCATATCATAGAGACATGATTACACTGTTATTAACAACAGAGACACGATAACAGCAACAACTGTATTTGTGTAAACCTGGACACCTTTAAGTCATTGTTCAGATTGTTTTGTTCTGAGGGAATAGAGAGCACTCTGGTATATGGAATTAGTTGCAATAGAGCTGTGAGCACACTTTGATTAAATGTTCATTCATATGCTAAATAATAAACAAAACCCACATTCTTTCACCTGGATAAAATGGTGATGAAACCATGAAACCAAACGCTCCAATGCAATATGTTATGTATGTTATGTATGTCTCAGGCCTAGAGCATACATATACAGTTGCCTGGATATTTTTCAACATTAATTAGAAAGAAATAAAAGTATCTTGACACATTGAAATGCTGGTATTTTGGGAACTTAGAATGAATAAATAAATAAATAAATAAATAAATAAATAAATAAATAAATAAATAAATAAATAAATAAATAAATAAATAAATAAATAAAAATATATGAATGTTAGTAATTTTAAAATAGTTTTGGTAACTAAACCTATTTTTATCCAGGTGCTGCTATTACCACTTTTTTTTTTTTTTTTTTTTTTTTTTTTTTTAATGTCCTTCTAAATTTTTGGTAGTCCTAAGGGTGTAGGATGCAGTAGCTACCGTATTTGCATAACTGAAATCCCCCAACCCTAAAGCCCTTTTCAAACCAAAGGGCCACCTTGTCCTTGCAACTCCTTAGCTCACAAGAGTTAATGCTAAAACGGTCTTGTCCCTTTGTTGTGACTTACATGTGTTGAAACACTTCTGACAATATGGGTCAACACGGGACATGCAAAAAACATATACAAGGATCAAGACTGTCTTGACCTTTAGGTGTGACAAGGACTTAGGAAACCTACGAAAAATAGATCATGTCTTTCTTGGTTAGGGAGGCCTACTATGGAAGAGATTGGAAACAAAAACAGTTTCTAAGACCCTAAAACAAACAAATGGATAGGACATGTCAACTGTGCAATAAAAGTTATGTGATATTGGAATGTGACCTTTTCATCCCCATTTACTTTGCAGGATCCTGGATTAAATAGGATGGCAGGCAGGCCGTCTGGAGGGTGAGGCGATGCAGAGACGTCGTCTGAAAGCCTGGTGGGCACTGAGAACTCCATGGCAGCATAGGAGAGGAGTCTGGAGGCCTGGTGGCTCTCAGAACTCCATGGCAGCATAGGAGAGTCTGGAGACTGACCAGGAGACAGGTGAGCTCAGCAGGACCATCCTGGATGAACATCTTTAGACCAGAGCTGTGTACACTCAGGCCAGGGATGCTGCAGACAGGTTTGGGCAGAATTCAACAGACACTGGGGTGGTGAGCTGTGGTAGTAGAGCCACAGTGTATATGTGGAATCGAGCTACATGTTGTTGGAAAGGGCCATCTTGCTGTCCAATATCTCTGACGTAAGACCTGAATATGAGCTCCTACTAAGGCAGCCTGACCAGCAATGGTCTGAATATATCACACATGTCAAACTCAAGCTGAGGAGCTAAATCAGGCCTGTAAATGAATTATCTTCGGCCTGTGGGATGATATTTAATTACTATTAGAGCTGGCTAGATCTGGTATCTCATATGGGATTCTTATAAATTACTAAATCATCTATGTTTTATATACTGTATGTTTCACCTAACCAAAAAATACTATGGATCTTATATTAACTTTAATCCCTTAATATAAGAGAATAAACAAACTTGAAAATCTTGAAAATGCCACCTTTCATACTGTACATTATGAAAGGTGGAACTTTCAAGAGTTGGCACATTATAACATTTTCCATCTGGGATATAGCACACACCACGGTAATAAAAGAATGCTAATTGTATTACTTCATCAACTCAATTGATTTTCTCTCATTTTACTACAAAAGCAGTGCTTGAATCTTAACCCCTAATTGCTCCCGATGTGCTGGTCAGTACCTTGCATGGTTTCTTCTGCCATTGGTGTGTGAATGGGATCCACAATCTATGTAAAGTGCCTTCGATAAAGGTGCTATATAAATGGACCATTTGCCATTTTGATAAAGAAAAGTATTTGTTTCAGAATCCCTTTAAAGCTACAAATGTAGGAACAGGCTCCAAGAGCTGAGTAAACTTAGCATATGTAATTCATTATCAAATAAAATGCACAGGGGTTCAAGGCAGCACAGAATATAAGTTTGTAGATCTGTGCTTCAGATGTTACTGCCCAGAAAGAATCTGGTATATAAACTAATCAAATCTTCATTTCTCTCTCAGCCAGGGGTTCCTTGGCCTTCAAAACAAGTTGAAGATCCATGCTGTATAGTGCAGCAACATCAATCAAAACAATTCAACGGTAAAAGGATTTTCTTAGTTCACTCTTCTCTGGCCAAAAACAGTAAATAGCAGAGCACTGGAACATTTACAAGGTGTCCCTTGTGCGGCCAGCGTCACTGTTTTACTACAATGTGCTTGTAGGAATAGCAAGGAATGATAAATTGCTATTTTTGCTCTCTTTGAATGTGCAGAACGTTTATTTATTTCACACACTTCAGACGCAGGCGCGGCGTGGCCATCGGGAGCACCGGGACTTTTCCCGGTGGCCTGCGCCACTTAGTGGCCTGGACGGGGTACAAAAAAAAAAAAAGGTTTTTCTTTGAAACGTCCAGGCCAGGGCAGGCCAGAGCGGCAGGCCCAGGCCAGCCCTTGGCCAGGCAAACTAGTGTTTCTCCTTCCAAAAATAAAAGGTGTCCTAGTACTACAGAGTTGAGTTGAGCAGTGTGAGTGACTGGCTGTAACCTGATATCTTGCACCTGCATGATGCGTCGGACCGGAGAGAGCGAGGACAGTGAGAGGCAGCGCTACGCAGCTCCCAGCTGGCCTGGGATCAGTGGGGGACACACCCCTGCCAGAGATAGTTACGCAAACTCGGTTCACTTCATGGGGCCAGTCCAATGGAGGCTGTTCTATATAGACTTCTATTGAAAAAGGGGACAAGGTCGTCATTCAGGCTGCATGATCAGCGCCCGAGCGCTCAGTTTCTGACCCCTCAATGTCAGTTCTATTAGATGGCTCTGCCTTTGCTGCAGAAGCATGCCTGTCGCGTGTCGAGTGAGGAGGAGGAGTAGGAGGAGAGCGAGAGGCAATTGATCAGATTGACGACTAGAAAGTAATCAAAAAAGTAAACAACGGATAATGGATAAGAAAAAGAGGAAAGGTGGGCCTGAACGAGAGAGGGACAAGAGGAGAAAGGCCCTTGAAGAAGAAGGGGCAAAATGTTAAAAATTAACCGAAATGTTTGGCAGCCTCCCTCCTCTCCCCCAAAGCCAGCCGTCGTTATCTGACAAAGACGTGCAACCCCCATCAACAAGTAAGTAGCAGTAGTAATCACAACACACACTGCTGCGAGAGCTGAGAGGATAACAGACTATATTAAAACCAATGGAAGATATTGTTTTTTCGGGGACATATGTGCTCATTTCAGATTTGATAAATGGGCTGCCGATAGTAGGCCTACGAAAATGAATTGCATCTTAATGCATGTTTTATATGTTCTTGTGTGTGTGGTGGCCAGTGTTGCCAACTGCCAAAATCCAAAATGCACTAGTGGCACTTCAGAATGTATTAGAATGCGCTAGATGCTTGCCTGGAAGGTGTGTAGACTTGGGATAATTCACATGAGGAATATTTTTAATTCTTGAGAGTGTAAAAATGAAACCAAATGGACCCTTGCGGGTCCATTTGGTTTCATTTTGTATGCTTTTGGTGGTGTGCACCCAGGCAAGAGGTCCAATTTAACCAAAGCACTTCCACTTGTTTTTTTTTTTTTTTGCTTCTAAGGGAAACCTCAATCTGACTCTGATATGCAGTAGGCCTACCTAGACATAGACCTGCCTTTAGGCAGGTACAGGTATATAGGCAGGTATATATGTTGTAGTCAGATGCCAGTGTGAGCAACTGATCAGTCTGTTATTTTTATTATTATCATCACTATTGCTATTTTCTTGTTATTATATTATTACTATTACTGTTATTGTTGCACACCATCTGCTTGTCTGTGTATTTTTGGTGGTGTGCACCCAGACAAGGAGGTCCAATTTAACCAAAGCACTTCCACTTGTTTTTTTTGCTTGACTCTGCATGACTCTGATATGCAGTAGCCTACCTTTTTTAGATATCCAGTGCCTTTAGGCAGGTCTAGGCAGGTGTCCAGGGCTTCTTTGGTCTAATGTTGTCCAATGTAGAAGCTTATTTTGCGCCTCTTATAAAGGATAAGTAATATTTATCTAGAATCGCCATTTAGTGACGAACAATGGTAATGCACAGGTCCGTTTGAAAATAAACCTTTAAAGGAGTAGCCTTTAAAGGTTTGGGGGTTGGGGGTTGTGGCCTGGCAAAAGGCAAAGTCCAGATGGCCTGGCCAAGCCCACTCCGCCCCTGCTCAGACGTACAACACAACAAGCATAACAACCACCCTAACTTCCTTGTTAACCCCCTAAAAAAATCTCCTCACTCTCTGTGAATGATGTCCCCAGAAAGTCACCAGATGCTATACATTAAATCAGTATACTGTAAAAAGTCATTCATTCTGTTGGATCAGTTGGATTGGGTGAAAGTCATGTCCAGGATTATACTGTACACCAGGGCTGCCCAAAAGGTAGATTGTGATCTACCAGTAGAACACACAGGCTGTCCAGTTAGATCACATGACAGTCCCCTAGAATATATAACGGTCAACTCAAACCCCAAATACTTTGTTTTCAAACTACTGTAGTAGCATATACAACGTACAAGAAAAGCCTTCCAATTTCCCCCCTCTAGTTTTCATTTTAAGTGCATTATTCTTAAACACTGTATCACAGTCAGTAACATCATCACCACTATTTCAAAGCTCCCACTTTCTAGGGGCCTTATTTTCGATGTGTAGATCTTGAGCCATTTTGAAAGTAGCTCTCAAGTCTAAAAACGTGTGGGCACCCCTGATGTACATCGTTTAGGGGGTATGCTCTATATATACTGTACATCTCCAGGGGTATATTGTACATCATGTTTAGGAGGTATACTCTATATACATCATCTCCATTGGTATATTATACATCATGTTTAGGAGTTATACTCTATATACATCATCTCCATTGGTATATTATACATCATGTTTAGGAGTTATACTCTATATACATCATCTCTATTGGTATATTATACATCATGTTTAGGAGGTATACTCTATACATCATCTCCAGGGTATATTATACATCATGTTTAGGAGGTATACTCTATATACATCATCTCCAGGGGTATATTGTATATACAGCGTGAACTGCCACTACTACTACTTTGTTTTCCTAAACCAAACATTTTCTGTGGATAGGGGCAGGTCTTCTGAGGAACGTTGATGACCACTGCATGGATCAGGTGTTTCCATTCTGCTGATGACTCTCTGCCATGCCCACCTCCACACCTGTAGAGATGAGAAGACAGACAGACAGACAGACAGACAGACAGACAGACAGACAGACAGACAGACAGTCTGTTGAACAGGAGCTATCCTGTAGGTAAGACTTATGGTTGGGTCTATAATGCACTACTGTATGTACTGTATATTATATACTTATGCACATGTTGTTCATACCAGATGATGTAAAGTTTTTTTGGTCTATATCTATTATAATCACATTGTATGACAAAAATACTTTTTAATTTTGTTATTTTGGTCCAGCAATTTGGTAGCAGAAGTGTTGTTAAGCTGTGCCAGCGTCTGTGTTCACTTTAAGAGGATCAGTTACCGTTTTGGTGGCATAGAAGTGAAATTAATTTAGTCACTTGTTCGTGCCGAATCTGGGTTGCACATGATTATTTGACCTGTTTGTTTTGGGAAGTATAGAGCATTAAATGGGAATTCCACCCATTTTGAAAATTTCCCTCTCAAAAAGAAAAATCATTAACATGGTGAAACACAACTCGATGTCATCAAGTTGTGTTAATGATTTTTTTCTTTTCTAGGAAGCAAAATAGGGAGACCTTTTTTTTATTATTTACACACAACAAGCCTTGGAGATGTTGTGTGTAAATAATAAAAAAGGTCATGTGTAAGCCTCGGTCACATGTTTTGCAATGCCCGCATTTTCACTGAGATTTTTTTTATCCTTTCCTTCTGCAAATCTGAACCCACGGGTTACCGGCATTTTGCGACTGTATTGATTCGGCACAATAGTAGATCCGAGCGATATTTGTTGTCTTTTGATTTCAAGTCCCTGCACGTGAAATCAGAATCAATCCAACGCAAAAGAGGAGTCGATGGACACATCACCAGTGCAGAGACATGCAGGAACTTGAGATGGAGAGCTCCGATTCTCCGAAGTTACTTTTTTCTTGTCTGTGGTGATCATACAGAGTAGAAGAGTTGGGACATTGAGGGGTAAAAATACAGTGCTCGCACAGCTGTTCATGCAGCCTGGAACTGTGAAACTGGAGTTGGAAATGCATTGTTTTTCGACAATTGTGATAGTCAACGTTGATGTGATGGCCTTTAAGTTAGCATTTCTATGGCCAAGGGAAGCTTCACTGAATGGAAAGGCACAAGCGTGTTTTTTTTTTTTTTTTTTTGCACCTCGGAACAATTTAATGAATACATTGCAGTAGCTATTGGTTTTGTGGTGGTGCTAAGGATTTTTTTGAGCAATTCTCACAGCACACTTCTGCATATCCCAAGTCACACTAATGTGACACATCACACAGATTGGGAATCGCGGCTGCTCTAAGGTATATTAATGACAGTAAAATGTTGAAAATGGGTGGACTTCCTATTTAATTGTTTTCAGGGCCCTAGAGGCACTGTGGTATTATACTGTACTAGGACCTTACCCGTTTAATATGTGAAGTTCAAATCCTGCAAAGCGTGGGTAATGTGATGTACTAATCATTCCAATAATGTAAGTGAGTTGAGGAACAATTGTTTTAATGTATATTGTAACATGGGAAATGATAAATCAGTTGTGGCAAAGCAGGGCGTACAGAAAAATGGTGATAAATAATGTTGTTGCATAAAAAACATAAGTTGTAAGAACCTGTTATGATTACCTGGTTGTGTTTCATGACTGAATGTTAATCTTTGGTGTTGTGTGCCAGCCGAAGGTATGCTGTGTTCTTAACTTCTTTGTGGCATGATGTGCGATGTGAGTTACAGTACATCTGGTTAACCAACTTTCCATCATTTAGCCTGGGGACCACTTGGAATGCTCTCAGGGACCACTGGTGGTCCCTAGATCACTGGTTGAAAACCACGGTGTTATTGTAGAGTCGACACGTGCACACACACACACACACACACACACACACGCATAGAAAAAAAAGAAACGATGATGGCCATGATGGCGAACTGCCTGTACATGTCTATGGAGTTGTCGCAACTCTGTCTACTGTCTGTAACACTCTGGCCGTTCAAGGGCATGCAGAGTCAACGTTGCGACATCAATGGCATGTAGAGTCATACGTGCGACATTGGGGGGTCAGAAACTGAGCGCTCGAGGTGAGCGCTCGAGCGCTGTTCGTGCAGCCTGAATAGGGACAGACGCGTAGTCGAACATACAGTTTATTATTAGACAACACAACACGTGTGTGATATGATAGGCATTGTTCGAAAAAGAGTGAAATACGATCGTGTTTGCACTTTGCAGTGGGTAGTGTTGGAATATGGACAATGGACATTGGGCAGCAGCGGCAGAGGCTGGATGTTTCTAAGTGGATGATGGTAGCTTTGGCTGCTAGCAGGGTGTAACATGGACATTGGGCAGCAGCGGCAGAGGCTGGATGTTTCTAAGTGGATGATGGTAGCTTTGGCTGCTAGCAGGGTGTAACATGGACATTGGGCAGCAGCGGCAGAGGCTGGATGTTTCTAAGTGGATGATGGTAGCTTTGACTGCTAGCAGGGTGTAACATGGACATTGGGCAGCAGCGGCAGAGGCTGGATGTTTCTAAGTGGATGATGGTAGCTTTGGCTGCTAGCAGGGTGGCTGCTAGCAGGGTGGCTGCTAGCAGGCTAAAGCAGCCGACACGCCGCGTCGAGGTTATGTTTTATGTTCTTCATTGACGGAGCAGCAGAGCAGGCAATGCAAGGCGTTGAGCGAGGGTCGGCGATTCGTTGTAGTCATTGCGCTAGCGTCTCACTCGTCTCCATGCGCAATGATAATTCCATGTTGGTCCATGTTGGGTCGGTGTGACGTGTGTGATAGGGGGCGGGTCGCTTCCCGCATATAAAGCTAATGGGACGCACAAATAAATTCATTATAAATCAACGGTGTGTTAATTTGGCAAAAGGGCTACGTCAGTCTCTTCATGATATTAATGGTGAACGGCTGTGTGAAAACTTACAGCGATTGGTGTTGCCATCGCGGAGTAATTTGTGTTTCAGACATTCATTCGGACAGACATCTCCCTGTTTTTAGTATGATGTGCATGATCAGCTATCATTGTGATTGGTTTAGATCACACCCTGCCAGGTGAACTCACCTCTTTATCAGCAACACTTTTAGTTGTATACAACTTTTATCTGACTTTGTGTTCAACATTCATTCAGACTTCATAGCAGCAGCAGGACAAGTCAGCTCTAACTACTGGATTCTGGATTCTGATGTTTACACAGAGAGACCAGGACTGTGGAGTTATGACAGGTGAGATGGACACACATTGATGGTATTGTAAAAATATAAATGTACTACTAGTCCTATACCTGTTGTGTAATGATGCATGATCTGGAAATTACTTATAGATCACATTGATTAGGAGATAATTGTTGAGGTTGGAAAGTTGGGTGGAACTTGGTCACAAAATGAATGTTATCAACCTTATTATCCGATCTGAATGGAATTGTAATAAACCCTAAAGGTCATTACAATTAATATGAATACCTGAAGGAAACCCAGTTTGACATGCACCATATAGTAGTAGTATTAGTCATGACACTGGACATGTTTCAGTGCCACATATGAAGTAGTCTATGCTCAGTCACACAGTCTGGTACTCCCAAATATATTTTGTGAGTCACACAGATCAAAGGCTTGGCCAATTTGCGTCCACAATGTCCAGTTTTTAGCTATGGTTTGAGGAAATCCATGGCCTTAGCCTATATATGTTGTGAGTTTGTAGATTGGCTATTTCCCCCGTATCGCAGCTGTAATAACTTCACAGTGAGTATAGAAGCCAGTGTGTGTCTGGTGAGTGTGCGTTTATGCAGTCTCGATGTGTGTGGGTGTGTAACTGTGTTTGTTGCCTTGATATTGAGCTGAAGATTGTTGCATTGCCACTCCAAACGCACTTGCGCATACACCACACACACATACACAGGCGCATACGGGGAGACACAGTCCTTCTTTCTTGTTGGTTTGGGTGAGTAGTTGAAACTTGCAAATAACTTTAGAGAGGAGCCATACATGGCCACCGTGTGTAATGAATATCCATGCGGTGTAGATTGATTGATAGAAATAAGTCATAGATGACCGTAGTAGTGTGTTTATCAACATGCCGTGTCTGTGTGTGGATCAGCTGTCTGGCAGGCAGAACAGTGAGGACAGAGAATGCTATACGCAAAAGCGGAGGCGATCCTCTGCTTTTTCCTGTACAACAAACTGTGACCATAAATAAATGTGTGTCTGTGACACGTGACCTGCACAAAGATGAGCTTTTAATGAAAATGTATCCAATGTAACAGACAGGAATAATGTTTGGTGCTTGTAAGCGCACAAATGATGCTGGATGACAGGGCCGTGCTATGTGAGGTTCATTAAGGCTATCCTGCACCGTTGCATTATGACGTAGTAGGAACGTGACGTAGGAAGTAACAGACAGACAGACAGCCATGATTCCTAGAATTATAGAGAGAGAGAGATAGAGCAAGTATAGACCTGTGCAGTGACGTCACCAGCCCTGTTCCACTAGTGGATTCCTCATTCATTTTCCTCATAGACTTTTCAGTGACGTCACCAGCCCTGTTCCACTAGTGGATTCCTCATTCATTTTCCTCATAGACTTTTCAGTGACGTCACCAGCCCTGTTCCACTAGTGGATTCCTCATTCATTTTCCTCATAGACTTTTCGAAAATGGTTAATAAAAACACGATTGTGCCGCGGCCAAAGCCAACTCGGGTCGTGACAAATCATGACAACAAACACAATATCGTCATATAATATATAATTAGGAAGAAGTAGAAAATGGCATGATACAAGACTTTTTGTTTCGTTTTTCATCTTAGAAATGATTTGATTGTCCCAAAAGTTTGTGTCATCATGATTCGTCACGACTCGAGTTGGCTTTGTCCGCGGCGTAATCGTCTTCATATAATTTTTTTCGAAAAGTATATGAGAAAAATGAATGGGGAATCCATTTCTGGAACAGGGGTGGTGACGTCACTGCGCAGGTCTATAATGTGTTAAGGCATATTTGTCTTATTACCCAGGAATCCTTTAATAAAAACTGTAAAGGCCATAATACAGAGGCACACACGTGCACACATTCAGAGCGCTGCACTGGTTGGCCGGCAATCATTGTGTTTTCTTTTTCATTATTTGTTCATGGTCCACACACAGCGGTGCTGCGGTCCAGTCGTGGACCTCGGACACGGTTCACCTATTGAGTACCACTGGTCTAAGCTATCAATCACAGAGAGGTGCAGAGATTTAAGGATTTTCACTGCAGAGTTTAATCATGGAAGGTTTTTGGCACTTGAATGTTGTATATTCTCACAGACAGTGTCAGATGTTTAGACCATATTTTCTTTAATATGATGTCAACTGTTCTGTTGTGGTGTGTGTCATGTAGCAGGCAGGTTGGGTCACATAGTTTATGGGTAGTGATCTGTAACCAGGATAGATTGTACTCTGTAAAGGTGATAATATCCTCATTGAGAGCAGCGTTACTATTAGAAATGAATGGGAAACAATGTGGTCAGCAGAGAATAAGACAAGCATGTTTTCAATAAAGTCGTTGGTGCTTAGGCTATTATGCTAAAACAGGGACCCGGAAAAGTCTGTCTATATACCATCATCATTATTCAGCTTGCTATTTTATGTTGCAGGTTATCGTATATGATGGTATAGTATAATATTAACAATACAGTATAGTATAATGCAGTATACTAATACAACACTCTCTTGATCTGCAACTTTTTCATCTGGAGCAGAGCCATAGATTTAGACAGAGTTACGGGAGTTACGGGAGCAGAAACCTGAAACCTGGACAGTGACACAATGGAGTTGGAAATACATTGTTTTCGAGAAGGGCGGCAAAAATAAGGGCTATTTTAGTTTGCAACATGACAGATACTTTAAAGTATTGTACAGCAACAACTAAAGTATCTGTAATGTTTATGTTGTATTATTACACAAAAACAAGTTCAATGCATTCATGACAACTTCAGGTCCAGGACTTGTCTCCATGTTAACAACAGAGATGTCATAACTCTGTTCTGTGGCTCTGAGTTAACATTCAACATGGCTGTAGTTTTGATGTGATCTATAAAATATAGTGCAGCTTAGTGGATTGGCTAAGAGAGTGGCAAATAATATTTGTGGCTTTTTGGATATGTTTAAAAGCGTGTGCACGTGTGCGCGCGCACGCACACACACACACACACACACACACACACACACACACACACACACACACACACACACACACACACACACACACACACACTTCACATTTTATGATGTTGGTGCGTTGTATTGTATGCGGTATGTATAGATGTGCAGTACTTTGGACTTTATTTGTGTGCTTTCAATAGGAAAGTAGTTTTGAGGTCATTTATTAAATGAACTTGGGTTATGATAGTTTATGAGTACGTCCCATGTGTAGGACAGGACATCTAAAATTATCACCAGACAGGTAGTGTGTGTAAGGTGTGTGTTTATGAATGGAAAACGTTAACGATTGTAAGAACATAATTCAAGCTTTCCATATGTTGGTGAGTTTGATGTTGTTTACAGTTTTCCCACAATTGTTTACATACATTTTTCACAACTTGAATGCATTCTCAGAACTGCACACACAAATCTGAAAGCATTACACACAAAATGCTAAAACCTGAGAGTTCTTTTCTATGATGACTCTTTGTCATCATGTTAGTCACGTTGCCAAAATGGAAGTCGTGTTTTCATATTATTACACACAGCCATATTTTCAAACGACACACACATAGCATTCATTGAGTACACACAGCACAATGACGTGCACAATTGGAACATACGTGAATGATAATGACTCTGGATAATGAGCCATTTCTCCTTTTGTGTAATTACCATGTGGGCCTAATTTTATATAGCCAAACATAAAACAACAAACAGATATGATATCTCTTCAAGGTTCTCAAAACAGACTCTCAAGTCACTTTTATGCTGTAGTCCAGATTGTAGATTTCACAGCTGACCTGAATGTTTAGAGGTTTCACTATGTGTGTGTTATAGGTTGATGCTTTGAGTGTGTGTAACACAAACACTACATTGTGCGTAGTGTTTGGACAACAAGGTCATGTGTAATTGACCAGAGTGTAAATAGGGAAAGTGTGAGTCTAGGGCACATAAGGGAGTGTGATGTAGGACAAACTGTGTAGGGGCATTAAGGTGAAGGTTGTGCAAATTATAAGTTTTTGATTGTTGTGTGTTAACAATCATGAAAAACTGCAAGACAATTAGATAGGACATTTCTGGATGAATGGGTTCTCTATGGGAGGTCTATTTGGAAACTAAAACAATATATTTATATGAAAATGTTTACTCTGCAGAGAAAGACTCGGGTTGTGACAAAATTCTTTGTTGTTTTTATCTTGATTTGTCATGATTTATCACATCCCAATTGGGCTTTGGAGAATTTATTTTGGTAACAGAAATGAATTCCCTTCTCTTCTTAATCTTCTTTTGATAGCTATCTTCATCATGTTCTCATATTGATCTGTGATTGTTTACATGGAATAAGGAGATTAAAAATTCTCCTTATTCCATGTATTTCCAGTGTAACAGTGTAAGGTGATCTTTCCTGGGTGTTAATCTCCTTATTCCATGTATTTCCAGTGTAACAGTGTAAGGTGATCTTTCCTGGGTGTTAATCTCCTTATTCCATGTATTTCCAGTGTAACAGTGTAAGGTGATCTTTCCTGGGTGTTAATCTCCTTATTCCATGTATTTCCAGTGTAACAGTGTAAGGTGATCTTTCCTGGGTGTGTGACCAGCAGAGAGACATTATGGCTGAAGCAGCACATGGTGGTGAGTCCATGAGAAAATACACCAATGAATGGCAGGATAGTAGTTGTACTTGGTGGAGAAAAAACATTCAACTGGTAATGTACTCTAGACTTTTTGTTTCGCTTTTTACACGTAAATGGTGCATTTACCGTATATAGCACTTTGATTCCAAGAAATATATACTTTACATTCATGCATGCACACATGCACACCAGGGGCGAAGCCAGAAACTGATCAATTCAGACTGGACCATACCTATGGCATGGCACACACGCATGCACAATGTATGCGTGTGTGCAGGACACCCTCCTCCTCCCTCCAAGAGTTAGCAGTTAACATGTGCATTCTTCAGTTTAAACAGTTCCTAGTTACTCAAGTCTTTTTTAAAGGGCTGCTGCTACTGTGCATACATTATCTGATTACTATCGGGGTGATCGAGGAAAGCCATGCTACGGCCCGGAACAGTTGTACCAGAAATTAATGCAAGTGTAACTAAATGTAAACATTTCTTCTCAGCAGATCTCAGCAGGGGAAAGTCATGTGACTGAGACTGATACGTGTTCTGTAGCACATGCAGGCCTGCATCTTAAAAAGGCTAGTGTAGGCACATTGGTGAAAAAAAGAACTGACGGCCTGTTTATTCACATAGAAAACACCACAAAAACATGTTTCACTGATGAAGGAAGAAAGAAATACATACATCTAAAACGTTCATTTTTTTGAAAATCGATGCGTAACCCAGCTCTATCCTTAGTTACACCAGTGATGCATGCACGCACACTAGTGATGTGCAGGTCGACCCGTAACCCGCAGGTTGCCCGTGGGCTGGGTTGGGTCGGGTCAAGAAATGTCCACTTTATTTGCGGTCTTGGTTGGGGCGGGTCAAAGAATGTATAATGGGAGTTTTCAAATGATTGTTTTAAGTCCTGGGAGAACATTTGCACAGCCTACTGTATTGTTGCATATTCTGTGCTGGTTGGTACAGTATATCCTTCCAGTGTGACCAAAAATTCCCAAACAGTGTAACTGTGATAGCCAACTTTAGAAGCCTACTTACTTACAGTTCACCCTTAACAACACAACAGTCAGTCACATAGCAGTAGTGCATCTGTATACAATCACTCGTGCACAGACAGATGAAAGGGGCTTCAGCCCCGGCCTGTGGCATACTGTGACTACAGTGCCCTACTGCAAGTCGACCAGTGCGGGCCCATTAACCAAAAGTATATTAACTCAAATGAATGCATTCCATTCCAAATGAGGGATCCCTCATTTGGAATGGAATATTCCACCTCATTTGGAATGGAATATTCCACCTCATTTGGAGTGGAATATTCCATTCCGAATGAATTTTCATTCCAGTCTGGAGGGTTGGTACCATCTGCATCAGAATAAAACAATTTAACACTTCATTCTGAAGGCTACATGATGTATTATGTTACATGTCTGCACATAGACTAGTGCGCAGAAATGCACTATTATTTAAACAAAAGATACACATTTTCGGCCATATATCATTCCGAATGAAGGCTTTGGTCTTGTAAACAATACCATGTAAACAATTGTATGAATCTCTGTACAGAATGAAGCTATTCATTTTGAATAAATGTAGTGCATGTAAACAGGATCAAAGTATAGTATGGTGTAGTAGTAGTAGTATGTAGTATGGTATGTATGGAAGTTTGCAGAAAACTACTACAGTATACTGAGACTAGTGAACAGTCCTACACTGCCCCCTACTGACAGCAGTTAGATGTTGTTTGGACTCTCCTAGAATAGGTGTTTAATACCAGTCTCTGCCCTGAGTTGAGTCCCTGTCAATTTGACAGGTGGCACACCAGTTTAATTATTCAAACCTTGAGTTGAACTGTAGTTACACAAAGGTCAGTCACAGTTTACACATGATAATGAAATTTATAATTTATATTGACCTGGTTAGATAAAGTGCTAAGCTGGGCAGGAGGCAGTGGTTGTCTAACAGATTGTGTCCGTGTCCCTGGCTCACACGCACGCACGCAAGCACACACGCACGCAAACACACATGCGCACGTGCACAGACACACACACACACACACACACACACACACACACACACACACACACACACACACACACACACACACACACACACACACACACACACACACACACACTACAACACAGCAGAGCAGGGGTTCCCAAAAGGTCCATAGTGATCTACCAGTAGATCACACAGGCTGTGCAGGTAGATCATATGACAGTCCCCTAAAATATAGAACTGTCAACTTAAACCACAAATATTTCAGTATTTCAGTCAGTAATAGCATATACATGAAAACCTTCCAATTCTCCCCCTCTATTTTTCATTGTGCACTATACACTATTCTTAAACACTGTATAACAGTCAGTCACTCCATCACCACTATTTCAAAGCTCCCTCTTTCTAGAGGCCTTGGAATGGATTTTCACTAATGTGATAATCACATTTTTGATGTGTAGATCTTGTTGAGCCGCTCATTCTGAGAGTAGCTCTCAAGTAAAACAAAATGTGGGCACCCCTTCAGTAGAGAGTCCCCCACTCAGTCGCTAACTGTCATTTTTCAACCATTGCACAATAATGTATGTCACTTTTGGACCTAGAACAGCAGGTAGAACTGCAGGTTTACAAAGCAGCTGGTGTGAGAAATAAAATGACATTTACTTTTTGATGTGTTTTTGAATATTGATAGAATATTGTGTGACATTATTGTTGCAGGAGGCCTGTTGGAGGATCCTCTGAAACGCAGTGAAAGCTATGAGTTTCTACCTCCTAACAGTGAGTACAACTGAACTGAATCACTACTTATTAGTGTTTCTATTTTTTAAATTAATGTTTGATATGTTTGCAATGGGAATATTTGAAGTTATCTCTCTGCAGGAGTAAAGGAGTAATTCACATTTTTTGTAGCATCTCAGAAACGTTTTTGTGTTGCTTGATTCAATTCTGCAAATGTGATGATTGACATGCACAGTTAGTTCTATATCATCCCTCCCGACCGCCAGAGGGCGGTGCTTTAAGCACTGAATAGTCCTTCGCGTATGCGCAAGAGTCGAGCATCTTATGCCAACAATGTCAATCTTTGACCCCATGACGACCTGGAAGAGTCTATATCTTCCGGCGGTCGACATGGGCTCAGTCTCTGTTTTCTTCTCGCGCGCAAGTTGCTTGAAGCAAGAGCTGCACATAGTTGCATTATTCATATCGATTACGATTAATCTATTATTATCATCATCTATCTATAGTTAAGTCGCCGGTAGTTTCGCGACCGTAGGTCGTAGAAGCGGACATTCGCCCTCTAGAAACTGCGACTTACAGGAACAAAGGTAAGCCATATTATCAGCCACTGATAGTAAAGGCTGCGTGCGCGCAGCTTCCCTGCTTCCTTGGTTGCAAACGGTAACCATAGCGTTCCGTGTCAACTCCACTACTTATTTGTTGTGTCGTTGGGGCTGCCTTTGTTCCACTCGAACGCTGTGCTTTGGTGCTAGTGAAGGCGCGCGTTCGTGCAGCCCGCTCCTAGCACCAAGCGCATACGCTATTAGCATAGCGGCTACTAGCGTGTGTTGTTGTTGTTGTTGACCCGCGTAGTGCACGACAACCTAACCGATTAGTAGACTTAGCCTTGGTACTATTACGACAGCCTTCCTGTTCTGTTTGGATATTCACAACGGTAGCGCCGATTAGCTGTCGGCTCGGTGGTGTAATAACTCAACAGTGTTGCGTATCGGTGGGCATTATAATAGCCCCGATCGTCACGCAGACTCAGTCGGAGACGGCGATATAATTATTTATTTTTCCATTACGTTCGTACGTCTCCTTGACATCCAGCTATAACCATAGCAGTTGACTTGAGCTGAAATTGAATTCAAACTGAATTAATATTTTGTGCCATTATAATAAATTATAGTGTTTGGCTTCTTCAGCTTTTCTGTAACTATCCTTTTTGGAAGAGCTGTCTAATATGTCATAGAGTGCTGTAATTTTCCTTGTTGGCCTCTATTATTGACTTTTTTGGCTAGTACTAATACCGTGAGTACTAGTCTCAGGTTGTTATTAGTTTCTATTATTACTAGCGCTATTTTTTCATATTATTGCAAGACCCTTTCTGCCTGTATAGGCGACGTTCGCGTCCCCTCCCTGCAGCTTAGCGGTCCACACCACAGCACAGCTAACAGTAGCCTCCACTGGCAGTAATAATAGAGTACTAGTCCTATTAGTACTAGTCTATTATTCTTATTGTTACGAGACCCTTTTGCTTGTATAGGCGACGTTCGCGTCCCCTCCCTGCAGCTTAGCGGTCCACACCACAGCACAGCTAACAGTAGCCTCCACTGGCAGTAATAATAGAGTACTAGTCCTATTAGTACTAGTCTATTATTCTTATTGTTACGAGACCCTTTTGCTTGTATAGGCGACGTTCGCGTCCCCTCCCTGCAGCTTAGCGGTCCACACCACAGCACAGCTAACAGTAGCCTCCACTGGCAGTAATAATAGAGTACTAGTCCTATTAGTACTAGTCTATTATTCTTATTGTTACGTGACCCTTTTGCTTGTATAGGCGACGTTCGCGTCCCCTCCCTGCAACTTCAGTGGTCCACTGCACATCTAGCAGTAGCCTCCGCTGGCATAGGCAGCGTCCGCGCTACCTCCCTCCGGCGTACGGCTCCAACCCAGCAGCAATGGATGACTCACAGCATCACCATTGCACTTCCTGCCGAGCTCGCCTAGATCCAGAGGACGGCCATGACCTCTGTCCTGGGTGCCTTGGTCCTCAACATCTGCAGGAGGCACTCGGAGACGACCCGTGCATGAACTGTGGTATCATGCCTCACAGTGTGAGACTAGCTAGGCTAGCACAGCTGACGACTGCTGAGGGTGAGCTCCCCCCTTCGGGCACGCCCCCTCAGAGCAAGACCAAAGCTGCGAAGCGCCGGTCAACCACTTCTGCCGCTTCGGCCAGTGCTCCTAAGAAGAAGGCGGGGCCTGACCGTGGGCTGTCATCAAAAGTTGATCAGCTGACGGCTGAACTAGCCCAGATGAAGGCGCTGCTTATGGCGCGCCCGGCCGCGGTGCCATTGCAGGACACAGAGGCGCCTGCTCTTCAGATGCCGCAGCTGGTAGCTGAGGGTCCGGTTCGTGGCCGTGCAGATGAGGATCGTGGCCACGAGGACTCGGATCGCGACCGTGAGGATTCGGATCGCGACCAGGACGCAGTGTCTTTGGCTGCATCAGCCACTCACTTCCGCGATACAGAGGGAGATGGGGCAGAGCGTGCCTCAGAGGCCGGCTCCTACTCCTCGTCTCGAACTGGCTGGTCGGAGCCTGGCCCCCAATAGCTTTACGGTCGGAGGACTTCATGAAGGAGCTGCACACCTGCTGGAGGGACTCGAAGGCCTGTTCTCGTCTTTCAGCAGACGGACGCACGCTGGCAGCCATGGACAACGCGGCGGTTGTCGGGCTGCACGGCATGCCGCCTGTGGAACCCTGCATAGCTTCCCTGGTTGTGGATCCCGATGAGGCCTTACGGGAGGATACCAGGTGCCCCCGAAGTCAGTGTAAGACCACGGACGGCCTTCTGGTGAAGGCGTATGAGGCGGGGGCTCGTGCTGGGAGGATCTGTAACTCCCTGTCACACCTCATGCTGGCCCTCTCGTCGTCCTTGCAGGCGGATGATAGCAGTGCAGAGTCTGCAGACTCTAATGCTCTCTGCGACGCGTCACTGGAGGCATTCGGCCTTGTAGCTCGAGAGCTTGGCCGGATGATGTCCACCCTGGTGCAAACTCGCCGACAAGTCTGGTTATCGCAGGCTAACCTGACTGATAAGACCAGAAAGACCCTCCGTGCTCTCCCTGTGGTGCCGGGGGCAATATTCGGCTCGGCGGCACAGGAGGCGCTGGACCGCACAATTCAGGCTAGGGAGAGCAGGGAGCAGCTGTCATGTTTGCGGCGACAGCGTGTGCCTCCCGCTGGGAGGTCTTATTCCAGCAGGGGCAGGGCCCCAACCCAGTCCACCTCTCAGACTCGCCCGTCTTCACGGGCTCCCTCTAGGGGCCAGCACTCTTCTCAGCGCAGCTCGCGTTCACAGAGACAGGCCCGTGACTTTGGCCACTCTAGGCAATTTCGAGTCCCGGACTCTGGCGCACCCCGAGCCAGGGCCCCGAGGGGCCAGGGGGATAGGCGCTGAAGCCACGGGGCCGGCCGTCGGATACTTTACACCGGAGCAGCTCAGGTACTGGGCTGCTCAAGTCTCGGACACGTGGGTGGTTGCCACCTTAACCCACGGATACAGACTTCAGTTCCGACGCCGGCCCCCCACAGCCGGCCGGGTCAAAATGACCATCATAGGCGACCCGGCAAAAGCCCTTGCCCTGGACCAGGAGCTTTCCACTCTTCTGGACAAGGGTGCCATCGAAGCAGTAGATCCCGGGGAGCACCCAAGGGGGTTCTACTCGACATACTTCCTAGTGGAAAAAAAGACCGGCGGGTTCCGTCCCGTCCTCGACCTGAGGGAACTGAACAAGTTCATGAAGGTTCTTCCATTTCACATGCTGACCACATCAGATGTGCTGCAGTCAATCGTCCGCGGAGAATGGTTCACATCAGTGGACCTGAAGGATGCCTACTTCCATGTCCCCATTGCTCAGCAACACCGCCAGTTTCTGCGGTTCGCCTATCGAGGCCGCCACTGGCAGTTCAGGGTTCTACCGTTCGGACTCTCTCTCTCCCCGAGAGTGTTCACCCGTTGTGTTGCAGCGGCGCTGGCACCTCTCCAGTCCCAGGGCGCCAAGATTCTACCATATTTGGACGACTGGCTGATCTGTGCGGCGTCCCAGGCGCAGGTGGCCGAGCGCACAGCGTGTCTCCTGTCCCACGCTGCCCGGCTGGGCTTCAAGGTAAATATGGAAAAAAGTTGCCTACTTCCATCTCAAACCACAACGTTTATCGGTCTGTCTTTACACACTGTAACGATACAGCTCGTCCGCCCCCCCGCCGGGTGGACGACATTTTGGAGCTGCTTTCCATGTTTCGGAGAGGCGGTCGGCTGCCGCTTCTCATGTTCCTCCGTCTCGTGGGCAAACTAACGTCTGTTGCTGCAGTGGTTCCACTGGGTTTGCTACGGCTGCGGCCACTGCAGAGGTGGCTGAACAGCTTTCATCTGGATCCCAAGTGGCACAGACACAGGAGGATAACGGTGTCACAACAGTGTCTACTTGCTCTGGCCCCGTGGAGGGACAGGGCCTACCTGTCGCGGGGTGTTCCTATGGGCTCGATTCCCTCTCGCAGGGAGATTGTTACCACCGATGCTTGCCCCATGGGCTGGGGCGGAGTGTGGCAGAGCAGGACGGCGCGCGGCTGGTGGTCGGCGGAAGATCGCTTGGACCACATAAATGTACTGGAGCTGCGTGCAGTGCACATGGCTCTGCGACACTTTCTGCCGTATCTGAGAGGCAGACACGTACTTGTCCAGTCAGACAACACTTCGACTGTGTACCATATAAATCACCAGGGCGGCATCCAGTCCGCACGGCTCCTGCGGGTGTCCACGGATCTGCTGACGTGGGCAGCCCCCTATCTGACCAGCCTACGGGCAATGTACATCCCGGGAGAGCAGAACCACCTGGCGGACTTCCTCTCCCGTCAAAAGCCCACATCAGGGGAGTGGCGCCTCCATCCGGAGGTTGTGTGCACTGTTTGGGCCCGCTTCGGGCGGGTGCGGGTGGACCTCTTCGCCTCGGAGGAGACAACCCACTGCCCTCTGTGGTTTTCTCTGATGGAGACCTCCAGTCCTCTGGGCCAGGATGCTCTGGCACATCCCTGGCCGCAGGGGCTGCTTTACGCTTTTCCCCCGCTTCCTCTGATACGTCTGGTCCTTCAGAGGGTTGTTCAGGAGGGTCACACCGTTCTGCTGGTGGCCCCGTTCTGGCCAGGGAGGACGTGGTTCCCACTGCTCCACAGCCTCTGCCACGGAGCGCCTTGGCGCCTCCCAGACAGGAGGGATCTGCTGTCACAGCTGGGGGGTCAGATCTGGCACCCAGACCCTCGACGTCTCCAGCTGTGTGTCTGGCTGCTCCAGGGGCGGAGCCGCTATTGAGCAGCCCTGTGAGGCACACGCTCCTGAATGCCAGGGCGCCGTCCACCAGGCTTCAGTATGACAACCGGTGGAAGTTATTCTCTAACTGGTGTGGGACTCGGGGCGAGGATCCGATGCACTGCACGGTACCTGTTATCCTGGAGTTCCTGCAATCACTCTTGGGCGAAGGCTGGTCTCACTCTACCTTGAAGGTCTACGTGGCGGCGATATCCTGTCACCACGTTAGGGTTGATGACCGCACGGTGGGGAGCCACCATCTGGTATCCCTCTTTCTGAGGGGGGCTCTGAAGTTGCATCCCCCAGTCCGGGCACTGGAAGCCTACATTGGGGCTACTGCACACATTCGGCGGGCGGAGCAGCTGTTCCTCTGCTACGGCGGTGTGAACAGAGGCCGTGCTCTTTCCAAGCAGCGCCTGTCCCACTGGATTGTGGACACGATCTGCCAAGCCTACACGGCCGGTAACCGTCCTGTCCCATCTGGTGTGCGTTGCCACTCCACAAGGAGCATTTCCACGTCATGGGCTGCCATGAGAGGGGTGCCCTTGGAGGACATTTGTGCCGTTGCCTCATGGGCCTCGGCGGGCACATTTTCAAGATATTATAGGGTGAATGTTGCCACTCCTCACCCATTGGATGTGGTACTTTTCCCCGAATCCTCTGATTCTACTCGATGAGGTATGTAATCAGGATTCCTCGTGACTTTGCTGGTATAAGTCATTCAGTGCTTAAAGCACCGCCCTCTGGCGGTCAGGAGGGATGATATAGAACGAAAGTTACGAATGTAACTACGGTTCTATGAATCCTGAATGACCGCCAGAGCACTCCGTCACTCGGAATCCTCGTGTTGGCGCGAGAAGATTCTGTAGAGACTGAGCCCATGTCGACCGCCGGAAGATATAGACTCTTCCGGGTCGTCATGGGGTCAAAGATTGACATTGTTGGCATAAGATGCTCGACTCTTGCGCATACGCGAAGGACTATTCAGTGCTTAAAGCACCGCCCTCTGGCGGTCATTCGGGATTCATAGAACCGTACTTACATTCGTAACTTTCGTTTTTTTCCTAGACAGAGAACAAAAGGGTAATTATTATAATTATGTATTCATGTAATGTTTTCATTTCAGTGTCTGAGGTGAGGGTTGTTCTGTTAGGGAATAACCAGTCAGAGAGGAACAGAGTTGGGAACCTCCTTCTGGGACAGAATGTGTTCAGTGAAGATGATGCTCTTAGTGACTGTATGACAGGGAGTGTTGTAGTGCAGAACAGTCAGATGGTGATCATCAACACTCCAGACCTGCTAGATCACAAGATGGGATTCCCAGAGGTGTCAAAGATGATCCTAAGGCATTCTGATCCTGGACCTCATGTGTTTCTACTGGTGATTCAGCCTGAAGACTTCACTGAAGAACAAAGAGTCAGATTACAGAGCATTCTTGAAAACTTCAGTCATCACTCATTTGATCATTCTCTTGTATTCATCTCAACACCCAGACAGCAAAGTGCAGGTCTTGTAAACTATGTGGAGTATCCTCCACTGTGTGAAATGATCAGGAAGTGTAGGTTCAGGCATGTAGATCAGAGGAACCTTCACCACCTAGAGCTGTTGACACGACTGGGTCAAGTTGTTAAGGAGAACCATGAACACCATGTCTACTGTGATATCTATGATGGTGCTGTGAGATCAGGTCCAGTAAGAGCTGCAGGTAAAGCATGGCCTTGAATTTGTATATTATTCGGTTGTATTTACTGTAACTCTATTCTATTTTCCTATTTCTTATTGTTTCTCTCTTCTTTTCATGCTTGCTTTTGTTTGGTTGTTTTTCTGTCTCGTTTGTTTAAACTTCTTAAAGTGAAAATAGTCGCACTGTCACACCAGTGTTTGATTCCACTGTGAAATACGGTTTGACAGTTTGATATGTGACCTGTGCCACTTCATGTGGCCATGACATTCAGACTGCGATCAGATTGGCTCAGATCTGATCTACAGTATATCTGATCTGAAACTACCCCTGAATGTGACCCAGGACATATTCATGTCATCTCTATTACATAGACAAAATCGATATAAAGCACTCGAGGCTAGAGAGTGAACTGTGGCCATAGCCCCGCCCCTTGCTATGCATTTCAATACAAGTTGCTCAGTGGCGTTCTCATGCACACGGAAACACTGACCCGCCCCTTGCTATGCATTTCAATACAAGTTGCTCAGTGGCGTTCTCATGCACACGGAAACACTGACTGACACAGCTGGTCCTGGCTGACGCACGTGACAGTCATGAACGTCCGTCCAACTCTGTTGCGTCCGCCGCCATTAACATACTGCACTTACACATTTCGCCACTAGGCCCCCGAAGCTCGAAAATACTTTCACAGGAGTTTTGGGGAAACATATTTGACCCCCTAAACTTTGTGTTGCGTTTTGACAGAGTATGAGCGAGAACATTCGAAAACAAACAGAGCCACCACACACATACTGATCTGTAGCGTTGCCACATCAAACTGCCATTGCTCGTATGTCATCGGTTATATTTTTATTTTATTGTTTGCGTTCGAGATCTCACTTTCTCACCCCTCAATGTCGCAACCTTTCCAGTACACACGCCCCCTCCCCCGGCCTCAACCACTGCCTTACGCTATAGACACAGTTACGACATACAAGTTGTTACGACATCTACGTTCCACACCATTGCAGCGAACGGTCCGGTCGACAGAAGAACTTCCATCACCATTGAAGACAGCGGACGTATTTACGAACTGGGACGGAAATCCAGCTTTGCAGAACGACATGGGTTACACCCTGCTAGCAGTCAAAGCTACCATCGTCCAGCCTCTGCCGCTGCTGTCCAATGTCCATATTCCAATACTACCCACTCATTTTCGACCGATGCATATCACACACACGCGTCTGTCCAGGCTGCATGAGCAGCGCTCGAGCGCTCAGTTTCTGACCCCCCAATGTCGCAACTGTGACTCTACATGCCATTGATGTCGCAACTCTGACTCTGCATGCCCTTGCATGGCCACAGTGTTACAGACAGTAGACAGAGTTGCGACAACTCCGTAGACATGTACAGGCATGCCATCATGGCGTTCATGTCAAAACACTAGCACCTTTGCCCACTGACTGGAGGGGACATCTAACTCACGTGGTTTTCAACCAGTCGGCCGGGCGGGGACCACCAGTGGCACTTCTGAGGGTTCCAGGTGGTCCTTAGCTAAATTATCGAAAGTTGGTTAACTGTATTAACAGTATTGTATTACAATTTCCACTGCAAACACGATCCACTGCAAACACGATCGTATTCCACTCATTTCGACCCATGGATCCCACACGTGTTGTGTCTAACAATAAACTGCACGTTCGAAAGACATCATGCGTTTGGGGTCTGTGGGGCTAAAATGTCATCACATGCTGGTCCGTGTCTCAAAGGCTGAATAAATAGTGGACCCTCGTACTATCAAAAGGGTTGTAAACCAATGATCTAACGGATCACTTCACTGAACACACTGGTTTTGCTCATCTAATCGTGCGGACGCGCGTGCTTACACAGCCATACCTCACTTTATAAACTATTTCAACAACACAGACGAAACGATCGAGAGACACAGAGGAGATCTAGAGACGTGAATTGGCGTGAAGAAAGTCGCTTAAAAACACTGATTGATCATCAATACGTGCGCACACACGCAGCCTGCAGCACTCTCTGACGCCGTACCGTCTCCAAGTCTGAACTACGGTGAAAATGAACGGTGCGGCCGTGCTTAGTAGCCTACACTGACGTTCGTTTCCACCACACAGCAACAAAGTTCTTTCCTACCTTTGACTTAATGTGTTGCTAAAAGACGCCCAGATGATATATCCAATTGATTATATTTGCACGCATGTAGCCTGCAGTGGTCAGCACTTAGCACTTGAGAATGGTTGTAGTGTGGCAGAACAACTACCCCAAATTGTGGTCGCTCTGCCACAATGCCTCAATGCAATAACAATGTATTATACGGCCTATAAAAAAGCACTTGAGGTGCATTTCATTTCATGAAGGGTGCTATAAAAAATAAAATGTTTTATTTTTTAGGGTAATAACAATACTAACAATTATTATTATTATTATTATTATTATTTACGAGTACATTTGTTTATAATGCTTTGAATATAATATTAACATATTTTAAACATAATGGGTGCATTATTATTTGATTAAAAACAATAAACTCATGATATTTAGTTCCTCACAGATCCAACGCGTGGCGCTAGAGGTTCGGGGCGCGAAGCGCCCCGAACTTCTAGTTTTATACATTTTGCATGTATAGAATTACATTGTAGATCAACATTAACTAGTGGTCCTCGAGAGGCTTCCAGTTGGTCCTTAACCTTAGTTGGTTAACCAGATGAAAAGTTGCTTAGCCAGATGCTCTCTTGAATAGCCTATTATAACTCTTGAGAGAATAAAACCAAATGGACCCTTTGCGGGTCCATTTGGTTCCAAAGACTCGATTTTCTAGCAGATATTCTGTGTAACACGAGTGGATTAATGTTCCTCCTGCTCCTCGACAATATAGACGGCACAGTTAATGACCAAATACAAATAGCTCTCTGTGGTGAGTCCAACTCCATATAGCCATGCATGCATGTACGCTGTGTGCCGTGATGCAGACAGACAGACAGCGCATGCAATGGCCTTACTGACATCCATAAAATAAAACTATAGGCGTAAATACATACAAAGATAGTTTAGTGGAAGCTCAGTGGCTGCTGCAGTGAACACACTCTGCTCCCCTGGCTAGTAGGGTAATAAACGTGGATGAAATTGGAATAATCCAGGCAGCGTGCCCCGACAGCCACGTGCGCTTTTATTGTAAACTCAAAGCGCTTTGGACAAGCCTGATGTTTGTAAACAACTTCACATGTATCCGCCCAACATTACCGGAACGATAAGAACGAACGTTATTTTTCGTTCCGAACCGGTAACCGGAACGATATTTTAGTGCTGGAACGATTGCAAGAACGGAAACGTTAAATATAGATCTACTCGAACCGGTTCTGAACCGTTCCTGAAAAATAATTTCGTTTTCAAGCCCTGTTAAGAAGTCTACACAATTAGAGAAAGTAGAATATTAGTCGTCAATGTGATTTATTGTATGTTTGCCTAAATCCAGCCTGGAATTGTGGACAAAAAATAAATACATCTTTAATTTTGGGTCTGAACATGGGATGAAAATGTCATCAAATGGTGGTCCGTGGCTCAAATGCTGGTTAAATAGCGTGCCCTGGTATCAACTCCACTGTTGCAGGAACATACAGGTATACGCAAGCCCTGTGCTGCTTACACCACCTCCTGAGCTGTCTGTCTTGTCAATGTGCATATTGTCCGAGGACAGCACGGTGAACTTCTCGTCCCGCGGTGTAAAAATCTTGTTTCTGATTACCGGTAGGGTGAGGGAATGGGCGGTAATGTCGATACGCTTCAATGCGCGCGTGCGTGTGTGGTGGCACCTCATCTCTAAGTGGCTGAACTGATACAAACTGATTTTGAGAATGATGAGACTTAAAATATTCTGAATTGACATATGCATTGGAAAAATAAACGCTAATGTATATTTTTGATGTGCTTTTGAATATGGATTAAATTCAGTGTATTGTATCATTGTAGGAGGTCTGCAGGGGAAACCTCTGACTGATAGCTATGAGATACTACCTCCTAACAGTGAGTACAATTGAACTAAATCATTTTATGAAAGGTGTTTCAGTTTGTGAAAGATTTAAAAGATAAAAATACAGTATTTTTGGGATGTTCCATATGAATCGCTGCATCTATTAAAGTCTGTGTGTACGTTTGTAATCCACGTATCCACGACACGAAAACCCTTAGTGGTTCACCGTGTCGACTTGAGATTCAACGCATGCGTTCCACAGACACACAGGGAGTGTAGTGCCAGGTGTTGAGTCATTCTGACTGTTACGTCCTCCTATCTAGGGGTAAGGGAGGATGCAAACAAATTGTGGTGAAACCCATTTTATTAATAACTTAATTATTTACAGGGATTCAATATAAATTAAATTGGATTTAACAAACATGAAAATGACACACGGAGCAACTCAGAGAAATAAACAAAATAATTCTAAACCTAAACTTGACTTTTAAATACAGTACTAACATGACACACCAAAATAAAGTATCAACAATTCCCTACTGTTGACTACTCTACTCTACTAACCAAAATATGACTGAATACAAAAAACAGGCTTCCGTGGCCAAGTATTCAGATATAAAAGTGTACAGGTTATAGCTCAAGGGCAAAACTAAATACAAACTAACTAAATACACAGAGTGTGTGGCTGTGGGTGCACACTACTACTACTGCAAGTGCTGCCAGAGACCACAGGTGTTCAGCCATCTTAAATAGTCTTCTCCAGACTTCTCCCAACCAATCACAAGGGTCCATGGGTCCACAAGGGTCCATGAGTAATTGGCAGTCAGCAATCAGGGATGATCTGCACCTGGACATGACTAGACACTCACGCCCACTCACACGCACCCTACTGCCATAGGGTGCACAAAACCCACACGCACACACTCTGCCACACAAGCACACCATACCCATACCCGTAACACTGACCAGTTGTCCAAAACCACCACAAAAGGCTGCAGCTCTGGACATACAGTATATGGAGCTATCCTGTTTTTACATAACAACATTCCATAGTTGATGCCTCAAACTACATATGTATAGGAAGAATGGACACAGAGACAGATACAGAAATCTCAATAAAAGAGCATAAGACGCTTGAACGTCAAATATTTTTTTCTAAACGATGGAGAGTTCTATTGATATCTAGATAAAGTTATTTGGCTTTTTAGTCAGCTGTTAATCAATATGAACAGCTGTGTGTGATGTTGCAGTCCTAGGTTTACTATAGACTGAGAGCCAAAAACAAAAATGGTTTGATATCAACAATAAAGTGTATTATTCTATTTGACAGTACCTATCCCATTGCATGCCTATTCTGTGTTAAAATTGTAATTCACTTTAAAGCATTTCTTCTTCTCCAGACATGTTTGAGTTGCTTGATTCCGTTTTGAGCTGAGGCGATAATTCAATCACCCATGGGGAATATATATATATATATATATATATATATATATATATATATATATATATATATATATATATATATATATATATATATATATATATATATATATATATATATATATATATATCATTGCAGCTGGCAACACTTCAGTAGAGAATACAATTGTATTCAATTCAAAGTAATGCTTTCATGTAATGTTTTCATTTCAGTGTCTGAGGTGAGGGTTGTTCTGTTAGGGAATAACCAGTCAGAGAGGAACAGAGTTGGGAACATCCTTCTGGGACAGAATGTGTTCAGTGGTGCTCTCCGGAATTCTCTCAAAGTTCATGGTGTAAACAGTCAGATGGTGGTTATCAACACTCCAGACCTGCTAGATCCCAAGGTTTTACTACCAGAATTGTCAGAGAAGATCCGAAGCTGCGTGAGATATTCTGATCCTGGACCTCATGTGTTTCTACTGGTGATTCAGCCTGAAGACTTCACTGAAGAACAAAGATTCAGATTACAGAGCATTCTTGAAAACTTCAGTCCTCGCTCATTTGATCATTCTCTTGTATTAGTCTCAACACCCAGACATCACAGTGCAGGTCTGTTAAACTATGTGGAGTATCCTTCACTACAGGAACTGATCAGGAAATGTAGGTTCAGGCATGTAGATGAGAGGAACCTTCACCAGCTAGAGCTGTTGACACGACTGGGTCAAGTTGTTAAGGAGAACCATGAACAACATGTCTACTGTGATGTCTATGAAGATGTGGGTAAGTGATGGACCTATTAACTGTTTCTTCCACTAATGTATATACAGTAAATTTTACCAAACTTCCAAACAAGAATAGATCTACAAGAAGGGAAAAAAGTCCACTCCACTAAAGTATTTCTAAATTACTGAAGAATTTACTGAATGCCAAGGCACGTATTTGTCCATAAGAGTTAAAATACTGTACATTTTGGTTTTGCAGATTCTGGACTCAGGATCGTGCTTCTTGGGAAAAGTGACAACAAAAGGGCAGCACTTGGCAACTTAATCTTCGAGAATGTAACCCATGAGCGTAATACTTTTTCATTGCCTAGGCGCTATAATTACTTTCATAGTCCAACCAAGCAGGTGGCAGATGGCGAGTGGAATGGAAGGTCTGTCAGAGTAGTGAAAACGGCAGATCTCTTCAGTCAATCTGTTGGGAAAGTGAGAAAGGAAATCAAAGAGATCTGTTCATATGATTGTCCACCTGGACCAAATGTATTCCTGCTGCTGTTGAAGCCTAATGACTTTACAGAGGAAGACAGAGACACACTGAAGGGCATCATGGCTTTGTTTCATCAAGAGTACTTTAACAACGTCAGTGTCATCATAACAGATGTGTTTCAAGAAAACACCAAGGGGGCTGGAAAACAGACCATTGAAGACTGTGGAGGAAGAGTTTACAGCATGACTGAAGGTAATATTGCACCACTGATGGAGAAGATAGAGAACATTGTGAACGAAAACAAAGCGAGACGCCTTAACTCTGATATAGGTGATATCAAGATGAGACCAAAACCCATCCCTCCTCTGAACCTGGTTCTGTGTGGCCCAAGAGGACCTGTGAAGACCTCCACGGCCAACACCATTCTGGGTCAGATCCAGTCCAGCTCAGGGTCTAGTTCCCCTACAGAGTGTGTGAAGAGACATGCAGAGTTGTTTGGTCGCTCAGTGACCCTGGTGGAACTGCCTTCCTTGGATGAAACACCTGAAGCAATGCTTCACAATGCGTTGAGATGTGTCTCTCTCTGTGATCCTGAGGGTGTCCATGCCTTCCTGTTGGCCGTTCCTCTTGGTCCTCTCACTGATGAAGACAAGGCAGAGTTACAGAGCATCCAGGATGTATTCACCTCTGAGATCAATGACTTCACCATGGTTCTGTTGACTGTACAATCTGATCCAGATAATCCATCTTCTTCCAATCTTGTTGATGAAGACAAATACATTAAGGAGAGCTATGCAGGCCGATGCACTGTGTTTAACATTAAGAACAAAAAGCAAGTTCCTGAGTTGTTGAATGCTGTGGAAAAGATGAGACATCTGGAGGGTAGACCACTTTGCTTCACAAGAGAAATGTTTATCAAAGCCCAGATGGAGAAGATCATACAACAAGACAAACTCATCACTAAACTACAGGCTGATGGAAAGAAGTTTGAAAAACCCAGAAATCGTAAGTATACACTATTACTTTTGAGCGACAGATAATTATTTAATGAAAATCAATATTTAATGTCCAACCAACTCACTAATGGACCAGTGGGGGGGGGGGGGGGGGGGGGTTGTCTTCATTGTGTGAACCGTAGTTGGCTATGGATCATTTTGTGAGAAAGCCACAAAGGTATAATGACAGTTGAAGACTCCTGAAATACATTAAATATGGTGACTCCCAGGCAACTTTAAAACTCCTATAGTCTGTAGGGTCCAAGTATATTACAGTAGATTACATTTAATGAACTTCAAAATATCATTACTTCTGAAACAATAACATTGATAAGACACTACAAAAATAAACCTGCAATTGTTCCATATAACCTTGGCTTGATAAGGATTTTAATATCATAAAGCAATATAATTCACTCTATACGTTCAAATAAGATACAACAAACCAAAGAACAAAGCACTAATTCTCTGCCCCTTGATATTTTTGTTTCAGGTGATCCTGATGATCAGAGCCTCAGGATTGTGTTAGTAGGTAAGACTGGCAGTGGGAAAAGTGCTTCAGGAAACACTATTTTGAATCAGCCGATATTTCCATCCAAACCCAGTCCACAGTCTGTCACCAAGTTTTGCCAGAAAGCACAGGCTGAAGTACACGGCCGTCAAGTTGTTGTAGTTGATACACCTGGTCTGTTTGATACAACTCTGTCCCAGGAAGAGGTTCAACAGGAAGTGATCAAATGCATCAGTCTGCTGTCTCCAGGACCTCATGTGTTCCTGTTGGTGCTACAAATTGGTCGACTCACTGAAGAGGAGAAAACAACATTGAAGCTAATCCAGGAGGCCTTTGGAGAGGATTCCAAGAAGTTCACCATTATCCTTTTCACAAATGGAGACACACTGGACCATCAAGAACAGTCAATTGAGCACTACATCAATGAGTGTGATGATTCGTTTAAAAAGCTGATTGCTGACTGTGGAGGAAGGTACCACGTCTTCAACAATGTTGATGGAAAAAAATCACAAGTCAGTGATCTGCTGATGAAGGTTGAGAAGATGGTGAAGGAGAATGGTGGAGGATGTTACACCACAGAGATGTTCCAGGAGGCTGAAGCAGAAATCCAAAAACAGATGGAGAAGATTTTAAAAGAGAAGGAAGATGAGATGAAGAGAGAAGTGGAGGAGCTGAAAAGAATTCATGAAGAAGAAAAGAAAACAATGAAAGGAAGGATGAAGGAGCAGGAAGATATGATTGAAAAGGAGAGGGAAAAAAGAGAGACACAACTGAAAGAACAGGAGGATTCTATTAAGAGAGAACGTGAGGAAAGAGAGAGAGAGCGTGTTAAAAGAGAAGTGGAGGACAAAAAACGGATGGAAATGGAGGAAAGTAAACGCAACGAGTGGAATGAAAAACTCAAGGCCTTGGAAAGAGAGAAACAAAAAATGTCAGAGGAAAATGACAGAGTTTTGGAAATTAAGAGAAAATACATGAGAGAACAGCAAGATGCTTGGGAGAAGGAAAGAAGAGCCTGGATGAATAAAAGATACCAGGAAGATGAAGAGAGAAGAAAAGCAGAAGAAAATAAAATGAAAAGACTTCAAGAAGAATTTGATCTGGAAAGACAAAAACATGAAAATAAAAGAAGAGAAGAGGATCAAAAGAGACAAGAAGAAGAATATAAACTTCTGAAGGAGACAAAGGAAGGTGTAAAAAGAGAAATGGAGGGAATTTTTGAACATGAAAGAAAAGAAAATGAAAAGCAAAGGAAAGAAGAGGACAGACGCAGGCAAGAAAAGGAAGAAGCAGAAAAACAGAGAATTGTGGATGAATTCAGAAAGAAAGAACGGGAAGAACAGCAAAGAAGAGATGAGGAGGACAGGAAAAGGAAGATACAGGATGAAACGAAACAAAGGGAGTGGGAAAAGAAAGTTGAGACCTTGGAGAGAGAGAGAAAGGAAGCAGAAGAAGAAGAAGATAGAACATTGGAAAATGAGAGAAAGATAATGAGAAAACAACAAGAGGATTGGGAGCAGAAACGAAGAAGATCGTGGGAAAGAAGACGAAATGAAAATGAAAAGACAAGAAATGATCAACAACAAAAAATAGACGAGCTGTACAATACATTTAATCAGGAAAGAATAAAATATGAGAAGGACAAACAAGATGAAGTTCAAAAGATAAAAGAAGAAGGAGAAAAGCAACAACAGGATCTTAAGGAAGATCATAAAAAGAAAATGGAGGATTTGGAGAATAAATACAAAGAAGATGCCAGAAAAAAAGCTGAGGAGATAGCATCACAAACTGTGTTGCCTGCCCTGGGAGTGAAATTACAGGTTTTAGAACGAATAGCGGAAATGAAAGGCAAAGTAGAAGGACTTCCTATCCAAGACCTGAAACAGTTGCAGACACAATTACAAAAAATAAAGGACGAGTGTGATAAAGAACTGAAAAGACTGGAGACTAGATCTACCAGTAGATGTGTTATCTTGTAAGAACATCATCATATCAACATTTTGGGTAAGTGATTATAATGTATTCATAAATTAATTCATGTCGTTATTCATGTCGGCATTTTGCATTTGGATGGATCCTTACTAAGACATGCAACCATGAAATGTTACAAGACTATCTATATAGTGTTTGAATATGCAAATTCACCTTTACAGAACATATTTAACTTGTGGTTTTGATGGGGATCTGTGGCTAATACATTTTAGGGGGCTGAAATCAATTGAGAACCACTGGCATGCAGTTAGCGTTGACACCCAGGCTTTAATTTTTTCCGTGTTGCGCAAAAACGGAAAGCCTGAAATAACACACGGAGCAGACTGGCCTTCAATTGGGAGTCAACCTTTCGGTGCGGGCGTGGCTCCAAATGCTGTGATGCAGCACAGCGGTGGAGGGCCAGGGGAGGGGCCGGGGGTGACGACACGTTGGTGAGATCAAATCAGATCTACCCGATCTACCGGTGTGGCTGCACTGGTCCCCACCTCTCTAGGCCAAAATCATTGCAGGTTATGCCAGGCTAGCATGCAGCTTTGTATTGATCCTGCAGAAAGAAATTAGTTAGTAGTTACCATATCTAGTAAAAATTACTTTTCATCTAGCACTGTTTGGAAACTCTCCACAATAGCTCTAAGATGAGGTCTCACTCACTGAGTATGGTCTGGCAGAGAGTCCATAAAAACATATCACTTACCTACCTTTAAATCACATTTGCATTTGCACAGTGTGAATTTTGCGCTGGGCCACTTTCCCTAGTGCAGTATTCACACTGAGCCGAGCTTGAAGTCCAATTGATCACCAGTCAAAAATACTTTACGTTATGCAGAGCATGCGGTGTACTTATCACACTTAAGTGCTTCCAATGTGCTGTTGTCTGTCTCCTCCTCTCTGCAGGTGTGGAGGTGGGCATGGCAGAGGGTCATCAGCAGAATGGAAACACCTGATCCATGCAGTGGTCATCAACGTTCCTCAGAAGACCTGTCCATCTCTCTAGGTCTGATCCATGCAGTGGTCATCAACGTTCCTCAGAAGACCTGTCCATCTCTCTAGGTCTGATCCATGCAGTGGTCATCAACGTTCCTCAGAAGACCTGTCCATCTCTCTAGGTCTGATCCATGCAGTGGTCATCAACGTTCCTCAGAAGACCTGTCCATCTCTCTAGGTCGTCCTCAGACCAGACCTCCATCGTTGCTTCCAGTCATGGTTGAGGGAAATGTTGGATTTAGGAAAGCAAAGTAGTAGGAAACAGAAAAACAAATTTCTTTTACATAAGAACATTATAATTTTGTGCAGAACATTATAATTTTGGTCTTTTAGGCTACTGTATGTAATATATAACTGTATATATTGATTGAAGACATTTATTGAAGTTTTAGTGCCCAGGTTTTTCTTCAGAATAAAAAGGACACTGCTTTAATAAATGCAGAAATACAACTATGTTGTATGTTGTTGTATAATGTATAGGTGGGACATTGGAATACATCAGCAACAACACAGGAAATTCTCTGACTCTAATTTTATAATGAATATTCAGGGTTAGATTATTCATATTGCATGTGTTTTTCACTTTCAAGGAGGATGTGCTCTGTCATCCATGGCAACAGTAGGGACTTTAAGAAAGCTTCTCTAGGACTTGGACACAACAAGAACGTAGGCGTGCTCCATCGCAGTTGT
This sequence comes from Benthosema pterotum, assembly GCA_039105355.1. NCBI lineage: Eukaryota > Metazoa > Chordata > Actinopteri > Myctophiformes > Myctophidae > Benthosema > Benthosema pterotum. Next base: position 15,823,316 of record CM076981.1, read on the forward strand.
GCCAGAAGTCCAACATAGTTCAGAAAGTAGGCGATGCCAACGTAGCCCCCCCTTCCACTGGCGTCTCTGGTTTCCATGGTGACACTCCCCTACAGTGTAGCTCTCGTCCATGTTGTTTACCCACTCTCCAAGAGCTGCGTTTTTTTATGTATTTTTGGTGGCTTTCGCCTTTCTTCATTTTTCTAGAGGGACAGACATTAGGCTGACAGGAAATGGGGAGAGAGATTGGGGGTAACATGCAGTAAAAGCCGTCGGGATCGGGAGTCGAACCCACGAACACTGCCAGTGCTGGATTACCAGCCAGGGTGCTGAGCCACGGCCCATGCCCAAGAGCTGCGTTTTGCTGTCAGAGGATAGGTCTGGCAGCCACAAGGCTTATACTGCTACTGTATATCGAGCACTGAGCCATTCATCAATGACATCACACGTCCGAGGAATCTTAAACTGGCTACTATTTACAGAATGAGACAGGATGCTCCTTTAATTATCATATGATACATAAGACATATTCTATTGCTGTTGAATTGTTGAATGTATTGCTGCACCAAACACACTTGCTGACCATACTGACTACTGTATGCCATTGATATTTGAAGTTATCTTGTGTTAATATTTTATTCATACAACAGTTGTTGTATGGATAAAACAATGTTGACTTGCTTAGTGTGACTCTCCCTATGTTTATCTGGGCCATAAAGACATGACCAGATTATATGAGATATGCTGTGGTTATGGATGAACTCAGTGTATATATTTACTCTAGGACATACAGTATTGTAATGGAGGAACTCAACTTTCTATAAGTTGTGTGCTGCTGATAAAACCGAGTGGACACTGCACCACTTCAAATCATTTAAGATAAAGTTTTAGTGTTTGTAACACTTAAAGAAGCAACAAATAAATGTACTGTATATGCAAACTAGAACTCATTGTGGTCGCTCGTTACAAAAAAAAAAGTTCTCCCCAATGGAAATTCAAATGGTGGATGACAACCTGCAGCATAATGTACATGGTGCACTGCCACTTTCGCCTATTTACTAGCATTTATTTGAGTATTAATGTTCCATAAATGTTACTGTTAATCTACTATAACCTTTTCCCTCAATGCCTCATGCCAAAACGGAACAGTAAAATGGGACATTTGTCTCCGAGTAATGTATAGTTTCAGACCTATGTAGAGTTTACACCGATATCCCAGAATGAACATAATACTTGAAGTGGGTAACATCAACAATTGTTTACTATCATGAAGATATAAGATATGATAAGATTGTAAATATGCAAATGTTACAAAAACAATACAATGTAGTAGATAATAAAAAAATCGCTTTAAAAATTTCTAAACAAATGTGTATTTAGGACCATGTAAGAATCCCCCCTCCCAGAGCTAAAATCCCTAAAACTAAAGAGAGCAAGGAATGTAAAACAATTAGCACCATCTTTTACTTTCTCTAATAACAACCTAAAACACAAACCTTGGTTGAAAAACAAAACAAAGTTGCCCTTTAATGTTTTCATTTTTCCCAGTCGAAAATCCAAGGTGGATACATAAAAAGGATAATTTATTTCAATAACTGGAGTGGAAATGACCGTAGGCTAAACACAAGAAACAGGGCATGGGGCATACATTATTTTATACCCCTTTTTTTTTTTTTTTTTTTTTTTTTCCCAGCACAATTAAGAGCTAAGCTATGCTATAGTATACATTGACCAGAACAAACTGTATCCTTATTCACTCCTACAGCCAAGAATCCTATAGCTGATGGCAACCTAAAGATGAATTATAGTGATCATTTATGGATATAATATTGATTGATTAGTTGAACTAAATAACCACTTAGCATATACCCTGTAATGTGTCTGTTTCAATCATACAAATATATCATGGACTAAAACTGTCAGTCCATCAGAATGCATATACTGCAGTGGTTTTCAACCTTTTTGATACCAGCCAGGACCCACTATATTCAGCATTTGAGATATGGACCACCATGTGATGATATTTTAGCCCCACAGACCCCGAAACTAAAGATTTATTTTGCTTTTGTCCACAATTCCAGGCTGGATTTGGAAACCAAACAGTCCAACATACAGATCAAAATGACCATTAATCTTCTACATTCTCTAGTTGTGTAGACTTGGGATAATTCACATGATGAATATTTTAACTTGAGAGTGTAAACATGAAACCAAATGGACCCGCAAGGGTCCATCAGAATGCAATGTCTGGTCATGTGTCATGACATGTTACAGTACCACCACCTAGTGGTGAAAATATAACCATTTTTTCAAATAGCCGACGATGCATAATTAAGTTTAATGTGTAGATTCAAGCATGAGGGAGTATAAATGAATGAATGATAGCTCTAACTCCATACATTGTCACATTCACTACATTTGATTTCAGTTCATCTATCTTGTTTGTTGTAATGATAAACATCAGTTTTCCTCCTTGGTGTCTGTTCCAAACCAACCAGTCAGATCCGGTCTAGAGCCCCGCCCACTACATCCGGTACTGCGCACAGCGTTTCCGTTTCCGCTCTTCAGCTCCACACGCTGTGAGAAGGTTTGTTGTTTGTTGTAGGAAAAGTTATCAGAGGAGAGAATGTAAAAACAACAGAGAATGTTTAATGTAATGTTGAATGTATTTCTGTTGGGAATTAAACGTTGGAGGAAAGAAGTAATAAGTTCTGAACCACTGACTGAAGTTACAACTAATGGAACCAAATGGACTGATTAGGACAAGTTACAACTAATGGAACCAAATGGACTGATTAGGACAAGTTACAACTAATGGAACCAAATGGACTGATTAGGACAAGTTACAACTAATGGAACCAAATGGACTGATTAGGACAAGTTACAACTAATGGAACCAAATGGACTGATTAGGACAAGTTACAACTAATGGAACCAAATGGACTGATTAGGACAAGTTACAACTAATGGAACCAAATGGACTGATTAGGACAAGTTACAACTAATGGAACCAAATGGACTGATTAGGACAAGTTACAACTAATGGAACCAAATGGACTCTTCAAACCAGGTGAGGTTCAGTTGACTTTTATCTGTTGTGTGTCTAAAGTTTATTGATCACAAACTGATTGATTGTGTCAACCAGGTGTGTGTTTGTCTCTGTTTTTGTTGTGTTTGTGGAGAAACACCAACAAATGCATATTTGCTGTTGTTGTTCAAACCCTGCTAAACTACAACGTAAATGAATAGAGCTGGTATGGTTTATTTTAGTGATAATGATTATTAACCACTAGGTGGTGTTGTAACTCCATGTTTAGTGACAGGCATTACATTATGGTGGTTTGATGATTGATGTTTTTATTCACAGCTTGTAGATTTACAGAATATTTCAAGCACAACTAATCAATCTGATCCACATAGAGAAGGAGGTTTAATGGGAATCAGATTTTACAGAGGCCAATTAAGGGATTAGCTTGTCTTAATTACTGTTGGTTGGATGTTGTTCCCTATTTTGGTGGCATTTAGGCCCTTGTTTCGTTTGTGCCGAATCTGGGTTGCACAGGGTTAGTTAAACTCCCTCTGGTGTTGTGGGAGTGAAGTACATTGACATTTACCTGTAACTACAGTGTAGTCACAGGTAAAAAAAAAAAAAAAAAAAAAAAACTTTCTGGTAGCTACAGTATCTGTATCCTGTGTCTACTCCAGGGGTGTAGTGTCAGGGGGACGTGGGGGGACGGCGTCCCTCCACTTCTCACATCTAAAATATTTTTGGGTCTGAAAAAAATCATTAGCATGGTGAAATACATCTTGATGACATCATCAAGATGTGTTTCACCATGTTAATGAGTTTCCTTTTTTCTGAGAGTGTACAAATGGAACCAAATGGACCCGCTAGGGTCCATTTGGTTCACATTTGTACACTCTCAGAAAAAAATAAAATAAAATAAAATGGGTGGAATTCCCCTTTCAGAGGCGTCCCCCACTTCTAAAAGTACCACTACAACACTGGTCTACTCCTACTGAAACATCATGTTGTATCAAAGGAGGTTTAGCTGCCAAAGTGTCGTCTGCTCTGCCTCTCTGTTCTGAACATCTGGACCCGACATGGACACCAGGGTACGGACCCTGAAGGTCATTATAATTAATATGAATACCTGAAGGAAACCAGTTTGACACCATATAAAGTAGACATGCATGGCATGACACTGGACAGTCATGTTTCAGTGCTACATATAAAGTAGTCTATGCTTCAGTCACACAGCCTGGTAATACAAAATATATATTGTGAGTCACACAAAGGCTAGGCCAAGTTGTGTGCAGAAAGTGCAGTTTTTTAGCTCTGGCTTATTGATGCTGGATGACTGAGCTGTGCTATGCGAGGTTCATCAAGGCTATCTGTGCCCGTGTGAATGGTCCACAAATGGTACAGTGCATTTGGAAGTGATCAGACAGACATGATTCCTAGAATTATTTGGAGATGATTCCGGGAATTATTTAGAGAGATGTGTTGTACTATTGTTGCAAGTGAGCTAGTGTCAATGATCAGTACTAGAGCTACCAGGGACAGTAAAGGCTGTTGGTGTGATAATATCACCCAGAGCTCTGCTACGGATAACCAGAGCCTCATCACCTCAAAAATAAGAGGCAATGCTTTCAACGTTATATTTTTGTAATGAATTATTTTTTTTTTTTTTTTTTTTTTTTTTTTTATGAATTAGTCTTTTATCTAACCATTAAGAGTCACATTGAGATTTGACTTTTACAAGTGGCAAAGAGAAGGGGCAAACAATATTTAGGGTGTTAGCCTTGGAAAAACATGATTTGTAATGAAATAAAAATCAGTCTCAGCACTTGTGGCTTAAAGGAGCTATAGGCTATTTTAAATATACATAATAATTAAGTTCATGTACATCTAATTGGTCTTCACTATTCTCAAAATGATAAATGATTTTGCTTGTTGATATTTGCACCCTCTTTGGATGTTTTTAAAAGCAGACTCAAAAAGCAACAACAACACGGGCACGGTGGAACAGTGGTTAGTGCTGTCGCCTCACAGCTTGAAGGTCCTAGGTTTGATTCCCGCTAGGGGCGCTGCTGTGGGTGCTGGCGGCGTGTCTCATCCTCCACGTCATCAGTACCCATACCCGAGGCGGGGTTGGTGAAAGGGCCTTTCTGAGTGGAGTTTGCATGTTCTCCCCGTGTGCCCTAGGGTAGATAGTAGATACCCTCACAAAAACATGCTGTAATCCTGGACTCTAAACTGCCTAACAGTCTAATAATAAGTTTAGCTGATGAGTTGATTAAAGCTTAAAAAAAATGTTGTAATTTCTATTCCAACCTGTATCTCTAGAACCAGCCCCGAGATATCCAGAGATATTTAGCATTGATTAAAAGTAAGAAATCACAAATAAAAAAGAAAGACAAATAATAGTATGTGAGAATTGTAAGTCTGTCAAGTGCCTCAGTGAAGTGCATGAAGTTCATGCAAGGCCAGAACATGTTTTTACAGATAGTCCAGGTCAAACTGTAAATATCACAACGGTCAAAGTAAATTTATTGCAGATTATTACCTCTGATCCACTGTACATACAGTATATGACTGCATGTTTGGTTTTCTCATAGACAGTTCTCTGTTTGTTGATGTCTGAGGTGGGAGTTTTTTTTTATTACAGTACAGGCAGGTGTTCAGGGGAACTTCACCTGTGTTTAGTGATAGTGAGAGAGGGGAAAACTGCAGCCACAATGGACTCTTTTGCATGCATGAAAGGAGAAGTTCAGGCACCATTTACTGGAACAGATACACCCTGCTGTTGTGCTCTTGTGGACAAGAATAAATTATTAACTGAATGCGTTGGATTAGTTTGGTTCAGGGCAAGGGGGCGGGCAGGAACCGTGGGACAAAATATAAAAACAAGGGGTTGTGGAATTAATGTAACATTGCATATATTGTCTCTGCTAGCCTATTGCATAACATGTAAGGAATAACTATCTAAATAAATAGATAAACAAAAATATGCCAAGTATCAAAAAGCACACAGATCTCCACACACACACACTATCTGGAAGACATTTAGTGATGAAAGCATGAGCAGTTAGTTACCACTAAAGTTATCATCTATCATGTTCTCATATTGATCAACTTATTCTGTGATTGTACCCATGTTTAATCTCCTTATTCCATGTATTTCCAGTGTAACAGTGTAAGGTGATCTTTCCTGGGTGTTAATCTCCTTATTCCATGTATTTCCAGTGTAACAGTGTAAGGTGATCTTTCCTGGGTGTTAATCTCCTTATTCCATGTATTTCCAGTGTAACAGTGTAAGGTGATCTTTCCTGGGTGTGTGACCAGCAGAGAGACATTATGGCTGAAGCAGCACATGGTGGTGAGTCCATGATAAAATACACAATACACAATGATTTCACCCAATATCACTAGAATAGTTCTACTACTTGGTAACATTCCAAGGATAATCAAATGTAAAGTGCTTTGTGTAATAAATTTGCATGTAAAAAAAAAAAAGCAAAACAAGGGGCATAAGGTTATCCTTACACTTTTCTCAACATTATTGAAAATACATGATTTACTGAATGCCTCAGCTCGATTTGACACCTGCCCAGAGAGCCAAAACTACTAGTAACTGCTGTACTGACCATGGTATTAATGTGCTTAACTGACCAGCAAACTGTGGTAAACTTGAACCCAACAGAGAATCTGGGTTGTATTGTCAAGAGGAAGGTGTGAGACATAAGACTGAACAATACAAATTCATTTACGGTCCTTATCGAAGCAAAACTGGACTTCCATAACTCCATGGCCCGTTGGAACTGTGGGTTGACAGAACCGTGACGCGGACCCGCTCCAAGCAGGGCTCGACAGTGCGACTAGGGGCTCACATTTGGACTAAAAAGTTCACAGTGTGAGTTGTAAAATTCAGTTATTATGACCAGTGCGACTGGATAATTTGACCATTCAGTTGTGATAAAGACATGGCATGCAGTGCACAACATGTTGATGTTCGATGCATCCTTAGCTTGAAGATCTGTTCTGCCTCCGCCCCGCCCGTCCCTCCTGCAGTGCAGTGAGCACACAGAGCATCAGAGCAACTAACGCAGCAGCACATTAGAGTCTATACTCTAAGAGCAGTACACAGTAACAGTCACAGTAGGATAGAATTTACTGAAAGTGGGCGGGTAATGGGACATTAGAAAAAGGGACACTGTGTTTGAACAGTCACATTAAGAGAAAGAAGCTGAGAAGTTAACCTGCTATGGAGTTCGGTAGAATCTTGGACATTCTGAACAAGCTGTCTAGAGAGGAGTTTGGAGAATTTAAAAGTCTCCTATCAAGTCCGACTAAAGACATTAAAGGCTTCAAACCGCCGCCATGGTCTCGTTTAGAGGATGCTGACAGGACGAAGACTGCCAAGCTGATCCTAGCGACTTTCCCCGATAATCATTCTCAGATCCTTATTCATTTCCTGAATAAGATCAAAAGGAATGATTTAGCGGCAACAATACCCACAGGTATGTGAAGGGAGGATGTAACTTCTATAGTGGATATAAAATCTATATCTACTATTAAACTACCTGTATGTTTATTGCAACAAAACTGATAGGCACCCAACATATACCAGCATGTTTTTTTTATTTAATTAGCCTATGTACAGTACTTCACAGTACATT
>CM076981.1:15833477-15908477 GCA_039105355.1 Benthosema pterotum
GAGCATAGCAGTGTTTTTAAGGGATCAAGCAGTCCACGAAGTGGACCTTGATCCCTTCTTGTTTTTGTCTCTTTTTTCCTCCTTCCACCAGAAATAGCTGTTCTGGCTGAACCGTGCAGTCGGTTTTCGCGAAAATTGGTAATCTGGTAGAGGGTGATGCCAAACGGTGATGATGCGAAGCCTGTGACCACTGGTCAAATGGTGGCGCTATAGCACTCAACTGAAATTGCAAACTTTAAACACTCATAACTCATGAACTGCTCGACTCTCAGAAATGTAACTTATATTCACTTATGCGTCTGCTTATGCCGAACAACTTTTGTATTCTTACTTTTGACCTCTGACCTTTAGATGAACCGCCATCTTGAATTATATGTAAAACAGTTAAAATGTCTCTTCTCCTACAATCTTTGATCAAAATGCATAACAATGACCTACACATGAACTTTGAAGCCATACAAACATGAAATGGGTGTGAATTTTGTTTTCAGTGAAAAAAATGATGTTTTTACGAGCCAATGAAAATTGCTTGTTTGTGAAAATTCTTCTATTATCCCTAATCTACACATGCAAAGTAATCTGTTTATGAGATTTTACAGTTTGGTAGAGGGGGATGCCAAATAGCAGCAAAACCAGTCTTACTCCAATTGCTCAAATGGGGGCGCTATAACAATTCTTTGAAACTGAAACATTTGAAAAACCATAACTCGGGCCTCGTTTGGCCAAAAATCATGGGACTTGTTTCTACATGTTCCTTGATTCATGTGGAACACATCTGTAACATTGACCGGTAAGCTCCACCCCCAGAGTGTCTGCCATTTTAAGCAGTTTGAAAAATGCTCATGCCTGATTTTCTGGCTGGATTTCTGATTTGCACAACAAATGTTTGTTGTACAAGCCGGTTTGCATTTTTTGTACACACCATCACTGTGTTTGTGTGTGGACGTAAAGTACTTCTGTGGCCTGCCGCACCGAGGACAGCCATCGTCAGTGTGTTAATCTCGCGTTAATTTTTTTGACGCCATTAACGCACGGCTGTGTTAACACGAGATTAATGCATTAATGCGTTAACGCATTAACGTGTTAACGCCAACACCTTTAATATATATAAATATATGTGGGTTTTTTTTTTCAGGCTAGCTAGATTGCATTGCATTGTGGGTCCTTTAGGTCGTGGGCCGTGGTTTCAAAAAGGTTGGAAACCACTGCTATAAAGCACAAAGCACTGCATCATTCTAATCTTTTCTGACTGAAATTCGAACAATTTAGCTGTATCATTCCAATTTCAAACTGTATCGTTCCATTTTTAGTCTGAGATTAGTAAACTGTATTGTTCTAATTTCACACTGTATCATTCCAATTTTACTCAGAGAGTAGTAAACTACATCGTTCCAATTTCAAGCTGTATTGTTCCAATATTAGTGAGAGATTATTAAACTATCATTTCAATTTTAAGATGTATCGTTCCAATTTTAGTCAGAGAATAGTACACTATATTGTTTCAATTACAAACTGTATCGTTCCATTTTTAGATTAGTAAACTGTATTGCGACAATTTCAAACTGTATCATTCCAATATTAGTCAGAGATTATTAAACTGTATCGTTCCAATTTTAAGCTGTATCGTTCCACTTTTAATTAGAGATTATTAAACTATCATTTCAATTCCAAGCTCTATTTTAATTATATTCCTCTGGTTGTACAACAATGGGAACTGATGTAGACACACACACACACCAGAGATGGAGCACTCATTAGAGCTGCATGGTGCTTGCTATACAAGCAGGTGTGCAAACCGTTTTGTACAACGCTATGTACCATGGTGTAGTTGCCAACGGGGTCGGGAGTTGGACGGAACGAGGGCGCCTGCTGGCTGAAGCCCATACTGCATCGCAGTGTGCAGTATGGGGGGGGCATACTGCACCGCAGTGTGCAGTGTGCAGTGTGCAGTGTGGGGGGGCCATACTGCACCGCAGTGCGCAGTGTGGGGGGGCCATACTGCACCGCAGTGCGCAGTGTGGGGGGGCCATACTGCACCGCAGTATGGGGGGGGGCATACTGCACCGCAGTGTGCAGTATGGGGGGGGGGGGGCTGCGGGGGGCAAGTGACAATATGGGGGGGAGCTGCGGGGGGCAAGCGACAACGGCAACCACACTTTGCAATTTTTAAATTGCGAATATTCTAGTTTCCATTTGTCACTTTGACCACTAAGCTCCACCCTCTGACTGCTGAATTGTGCATATTGTTCATATTGCTTACTGCTTGGTGGCGTGTTGTTGGGTTGTTTCATTGATGACAACAACTAAGCAAATCATTGTGCCAGGATAGCTCAGTCGGTAGGGTGCCTGACTTCGGAACACAAGATTGAGGGTTCAAGTCCCACTGCTGACAATACAAAGTCTGAGTCTCCAAAAACCCTGCTGTGTTTCCACAATCACATGATGTATTTCTTCCATGTTTCTATGGCTTATTTGTGCATATTTAAGGAGCGGTAGTGGCTCAGAGGTAGAGTAACCGGATGGTAACCACAAGGTTGCCGGTTCGATCCCGGGCTCCTGCAGAGTTAGTGTCGATGTGTCCCTGTCCCACTGCCATCAGTGTATGAATGTGTGTGTGAATGGGTGAATGTGATGCACAATCTATGTAAAGCGCCTTGGATAAAGGCGCTATATAAATGCACCATTTACCATTTACCAAGCAGTCCACTGAATGTGTGTGTTGTTTCCAGTACGTCTTGTGTCTGTTGGGTAGCCTCATTGGTAGAGCGCATGACTTGGAAATGAGAGTTCCTGGGTTCAAATCCCGGCACAGACACCTAGTAATATGAGTCAATCATGCACAATCTCATGTGGTCTTCTACATCTAAGTTCATGGTTCTATGTGTAACCCAGGGTAAAACTCAATGTAATGGTGGTTGTCACCATTCGGCCATGTTGTGTTTTGTCACTATTCGGCCATGTTGTCACTAATGACAGTTCACAGCTCAGTTCACCACTCACTCACAGCTCACCAATCATTTACTCATTCACCAAATCAGTGGCCTTGTGGTTAGAGTGTCCGCCCTGAGACTGGGAGGCCGGGGTTCGATTCCCGGCCGGGTCATACCAAAGGCTCTAAAAACGGGATCCAATGCCTCCCTGCTTGGCACTCAGCATCAAGGGATGGATTGGGGGTAAGACCCTGTGTCATACTAGCGTCATGTCCAGAGGGTGTACTTGTACATCAAGCTGCCTCATGCTACAGAAACAGGAGATAGGCACCTGCCCTATGGGCCTCATGGCTGGGCAAGGCTGTTTGACTGTCACTATTCGGCCATGTTGTCACTAATGACAGTTCATAGCTCAGTTCACCACTCACTCACAGCTCACCAATCATTCACTCAGTCACACCAGATTACAATGTGAGTCAGTCTCACACATAATTACCTGATGTATTTCTGAAGTTCAGGCTCCCATGTTTCTATGGCTTATTTGTGCGTATTGTTCTTACTCCTTATTGCTGCTTGCTTGATCCCGTTTTATTGCTGCTTGCAGCTATATTTTTGTTTTGTTTTTTGCTGGAAAGTAGTCTCTGAAATATTCTGAAATAGTACTGAAATATTATTCTGTTTGTGGCTAAGGCGACCACACTAGGGGTCTTCACGGGGGTTCTGTACCCGACGCTGTGTTTTAACAAAGTCACTCGGACAGGGTCGGAATCGGACACATACGCATCGGAACTCAGAACTGTCAATAGTTATGTATAAAACCGGCTTATATCCGAGAAGACCCGTTCTACTGTGTGTTGTAGGTTAGTTTGTTTTTGTTATTGCAAATGTTAGTAAAATATCTGGTGAGTGATTGTCTGTCTCCACACACTGTGCTGTGCTGTTCTGTGTGGACAGAGAGAGAGGGAAAGGGGAAAAGTTCAGCTGCTGCTGCTGCTGCATCCCGCTGATAGTAGGGTGCAACTATCACTGGTGTTTAATTCTAGACTACATTATATCACAGACCCCGAAAACAGTACTGTTGGTCTAAACAAGGTGAAAACTCAATGCAAAGATCAGATTTATTTTGGGTTTCCGATGGATTTTTTTAGACCTGTGAAGACTTCTAGACCATACTACTGTTATCCTCATTATCTATCCTCACTATTTATCATCATTAATCCGGATTTTTGGTGTATGTGTGTGTTTTGTTTTGTTTTGTTTTGTTGTGTTTTTGTCCCTAACTAGTGGTTATAAATGACTTTTACCTAGAAACTTCACAACTCACCAGCCCCACCCCTCCCTCCCCCCTGCCCCACCCCCCTCCCTCCCACCTGCAAACTTTTAAAACATTAAAAAGTTGATAGTGAAAACAATAAGCAGAACACGACAGCAGAGACAGTGCTTAGGTGTTTTTTTGTTTTGTCCATTTAGGTTCTTGTCCATCATCACAGACACAGACTTAAATAGTCTGTGTCTTTTTAATAGTGTGTATTTGTGTGTTGCGCTGTTACATCCCCCTGTCTAGGGTAAGGGGATGCGACATAAAGATGAGGAGACAGCTTTACAAAAATATGATTTCTTTTATTGACTCTGTTTTTGTTGACAGAGTTTAGATCTTTTCATTTAAAATTCAATGGCTTCAGGGTGTCAGTTTACATTTATAAAACAAACTAACTAGTAAACAAAAGTATCCCCTAACTAAAATCCCTAAAAGAAAGTAACAATTATAAACCTAACTACTCTAACTAAGAATTACAATAAAGTTAATCAAACAAAACTTACTGAACACCCCTACAGGGTGGAAACATCAGGGTGTAACAATAAACAGGAAAACACAACACAATAAGTAACTTAACTAAATAGATCAGTAAATGCCAAAGGTTACTTAAAGTCAAAATAGTACTAACATAACCAAACACAATAAAGACAAGACTAACTTAAAGAACCACTAAACAAACTAAAAGAACAAAATACTCAGACATAAAGGCAGCATGGTGAAGGACAGAGGAATGGAGTCTCTGCTGCAGAATCAAGCTGTCGCCCTCACAAGGGTTGAAGACAAACTGAGCACTTTTATACAAGTAGGGTTATTGCCCAGCCAATAGGAACCAGGCTGTGGACGGGACGGGCCAATGAGGGAGAGGGGCAGGTCCAGGAGGGACCTGTCCATCTACAGCCACCTGCTTCCAATCACCACTGCACCACACCCACTCTCTCCAACACTTCTCTCTCTCTCTGCATTCTCTCACCATTCACCACCTTAGAAACACAATAGGAAAACAATATAACACAGGCCACAAATGATACAAATTCCATGTCAACACAATAATTCCCAAAGTAACCATTTACAATAACACTAATACTAAGGACCTTGGTCCGTAACACCCCCCACCTAAGAGAAAACTTCCCCCCCAAAAGAAAGAAGTTCACCTGTAGGCTGGATCAAAACCACAAAAGGAACTCTGCAAAGACATCCCAACCACTGTTACAATTTTCCATGATAAAAATCCTGTACTAGTAATGACCATCGCACAAGTCTTGAAATCCGAATTGGTCTTTAAAATACCAAAAGGTGATGATTAATGTACAATGTCACTTAGACCAAATTTCATGCAATCTTGCAAAGAACACAATTTAGAGATGACAATTATGCCGAAATAATGCTGTAATTGTTTTAAGCTGCAGTCACGTAGTGTAATAATTTATGGAACAGATGAGATGGTCAATACCTGTTTAATTCTCCTAACAGCACAGGTATAGCCCTGCTGCCACATGCACCCGCCTCAAACTAGCTGGCGTCTGGGCGCTCGGGACAGTCGATCCAGGAGAGCTTTCCAGGACTCAAAAGACCAGCACACTCATTCATGTCATACTAGTATACAGATTACAAAATCACAGTCAGTCAGGAAATCAGAAACGAAAAACACAAAAGCAAGAGACTCCAACACACAAGGAATTAAAGGAACCTGCTAAGTCCTTCAATTATAAGGAAGAGCAGCCAAATTGAACAAACTAGCAGCACCAACGCACTCAGTCCTAGGAGGCAACCTATAAGAACCAGAGTTAGTGAGACATCACATGTTCACAACCTGTACAAAAGCGTTGACTGCCATCAGATTCTTGGCACAAGGTGAATTCGACATTAAGCTGGAAACCACAAAATATTTCTAAGTAGCCTAACCTATTGTATATGTATAAATTATTGTACATGTTGTTAAATTAATTAAACGTATGAACAAATTCAGCACTCCGTCCACAGCATGATGAGAGGATCTACACATATCTGTAAAGGAAATGTTTTGTAATCAACACAGCCTGGGCCAAGGAATCCAAGCGCTGCAAATAAGGCAGATTTTCTAAACACACATGGCCCACATAAAGTAAAGCCATCACTCACATGCCGTCACCCTCTGTGAAAAGAAAGGAAAAGGCATGATCTACACAAGCAGGTATCGAAAAAGGCATAGAGTACCTCTGTCCAACTGTAAAAAAACAAACAAAAACAGAAAAAAACAGAAGGACAAACAGTAGTCACTCACAGTATTGGCCTTCACAAGGTTAAAGAACCAAGTCATAGATGTGTGAGGATGCTCAAACCAGATAAACCACCAAGTAATACCTTCAACTTTGTACGTGGGGGTATAAAACACACCCTTTCACATGTCTGAATGAACACTAGAATTTAAGGCAACAGTTTGAGCATATTCACATCACAATGTCTAACGGGAAAATCCATAAGGACACAAATACAAATAACCCATTTCCTTTAAATATGCCACAGAAACAGTAACGTTTGAACAATCCTCCCCTCACCAGAAGAGCAACAGGAGGGAAAACCTGGTTGATTTTATCCATAATTTTGGTACATATTACAAAAAAAAAGAAAACAGTAACACTTTAGAAATCGGCTTTGGCTAAATAAACACAATAGGTTAATACGGTCTATGAATGCTCACACGTCAGACAAAGTGCTGTGAGCTAAGCTTAACACAAAACTGAGGTACAACCACCTGCTGAACAGAATCCCACCCAAGATTACCAGTGGGCAGAAACAAGTGCACAGCAAAATGGCATCCTACACACTGCACACGCCCAGCGCATCCTGCACTTGAGCGGCCTCCCAGCAGACAGTGAGGTGATGTCACTTCGGTGTGCACAAACAAAAGCCTACCAAAAAAACAAAACAAAATCAGTCCTAACGGGCAACACATCAGCAACCATCTGTCTAGGCTTGGTGGCAGAATGATTCACTGGTGATCAGAACACATGAACATATTATTCAAGACTACACCACAGCTATTCAATGCCTGTGCACGGGTCAAAGCGCAAGCAGGGAATAAAGCCATGGCGCCCGCACTCACTGATACAAACCACAAGATTTTCGACCACTGCCGATAATCAACGCAACGCTGTCGACTGGTAAACACACACATACCCACCAGCACACAAATACCAGAGACAAACGCAAAACAAAATGCAAACAGGGCACTTAAACTCTTTTCCACTCCTAACACTAGATCAGGGCCCAAAAAACAAAACTTCAGGTGTTTAAAGCACTCCCCCGCATTAACCTTGGCACTGTGCACTTGTGTCAAAGAAAAATAAGGAAACTACATGAACCCCACCATTTGGTTTTTCCTTTGGACTCCAAATATCTTTGTGCCACAGAGTGGGACACATCAAAATGAGGGGACCCTCTTAATGGTAATCATACACAAGCCTCCACAAGTGAGACAATTACATACACAAAACTAGGTGGGCTTTAACAGAATGAGAAAAAAAAAAGTCTCTACTCCGCTCCCATAGGGCTGCAGAAAAGAGCGAAAAAAACCCAGATTGATGTGTCCAAAAAAGTAAGTAAGTAACACACATCATTGCATTAACCACCGTGTCTACTTCCTGCTCTTTAAGTAAACTACGGTGCAAATAAGCAGGATTTAACAAAACTCAGGATCTGATGAATAGTCAAAAACAAGTGCCCAATGAGCACTACTTAACAGTTCTCTCTGAAAAATTACATCCTGGCATATAAAACCTAAGCCTTTGGCTAGAAGCCGCCAGCACCCTCAATGTGTTTTTTGTTAACCCCAACCTCTGGTCAATAGACAAGGCCACACCAATCTCCCAAGTCTCACCCACTAGATTGCATTGCCACAACCAACATCACTTGTTTAGGCCAATTCCCAGTGGTAGCAATGTCAAAACACAATCAAATCACTTTATGAGGAAAATGCTTACTGGTGTTGAAGTTCGCTGCACCCATTGTGGTGGAAGAACATCTAACTCCTGCCACCGGCAGTGAGCTAGGCTGAGGGGCAGTACACAGGCTGCATGGTCTTGAGGCGAAGATACAACGCCTCCACTCCTGCATCATGTTGGTTGTCACAACTGGACCACTGAAAGCCTCCCTCAGTAATTGTAGTAACACACCTAAAATAAGCACCTTGAGGAGAGGAGGA
This sequence comes from Benthosema pterotum, assembly GCA_039105355.1. NCBI lineage: Eukaryota > Metazoa > Chordata > Actinopteri > Myctophiformes > Myctophidae > Benthosema > Benthosema pterotum. Next base: position 15,841,906 of record CM076981.1, read on the forward strand.
AGCCCCCCCAACTCCCCGTTCAAAGTACGCCGGAGAATGTGAGGCTGTCCCCACACCCATCGGCCGCACCCGTTCCTCAACACACCCAATCAACCAATTTAAAGTAGGAGAAACTGGGATTGAGGCACCACCTCGTCTATGACACCAGAGGGACAAATTGATTCTAATCAACGAGATGATGCTCACTAGCACCACAAAACTCTACACCAGACCTGCAAAACTCCAGAGAGAACATAAAGCTAAAGTCAGACTACCCACCAGACCACCAAACAAAAAACCTATTGCTGCCTCGAACAAAAAACAAAGCCAAAAATATCTGAGCCAAAAGAAGCCAAAATTACAAAAACAAAATACTAAGGGACCTAGTAAAGGGGGTACCGAAATTACAAAAACATTGAAATTCAATTTTTTGTTCAAAAGTTCAGAATTATTAAATACTAACAAACAATGTCCTACCTACTTTAACGAGCCCCCATTATGTTACATCCCCCTGTCTAGGGTAAGGGGATGTGACATAAAGATGAGGAGACAGCTTTACAAAAATATGATTTCTTTTATTGACTCTGTTTTTGTTGACAGAGTTTAGATCTTTTCATTTAAAATCCAATGGCTTCAGGGTGTCAGTTTACATTTATAAAACAAACTAGAAAACAAAAGTATCCCCTAACTAAAATCCCTAAAAGAAAGTAACAATTATAAACCTAACTACTCTAACTAAGAATTACAATAAAGTTAATCAAACAAAACTTACTGAACACCCCTACAGGGTGGAAAGATCAGGGTGTAACAATAAACAGGAAAACACAACACAATAAGTAACTTAACTAAATAGATCAGTAAATGCCAAAGGTTACTTAAAGTCAAAATAGTACTAACATAACCAAACACAATAAAGACAAGACTAACTTAAAGAACCACTAAACAAACTAAAAGAACAAAATACTCAGACATAAAGGCAGCATGGTGAAGGACAGAGGAATGGAGTCTCTGCTGCAGAATCAAGCTGTCGCCCTCACAAGGGTTGAAGACAAACTGAGCACTTTTATACAAGTAGGGTTATTGCCCAGCCAATAGGAACCAGGCTGTGGATGGGACGGGCGAATGAGGGAGAGGGGCAGGTCCAGGAGGGACCTGTCCATCTACAGCCACCTGCTTCCAATCACCACTGCACCACACCCACTCTCTCCAACACTTCTCTCTCTCTCTGCATTCTCTCACCATTCACCACCTTAGAAACACAAAAGGAAAACAATATAACACAGGCCACAAATGATACAATACAATAATTCCCAAAGTAACCATTTACAATAACAATAATACTAAGGACCTTGGTCCGTAACATGCGCAAATGCGTGCTTATTCATAATACCTTTAATGTTGCCTAACATTGTTTTATGCAAAACAACTTTTCTCTGTGTGGATGTCTGTGCTGTCAAGGCCAGAAAGTATTTTTACCACTCAGTAGTGGATGCTATATAAGGTCTGTTTAGCATATATGCCCTCTATTATGAAGGGTTTGTATTGCCATGTATAGATGACATTATTGATTGGGAGGAAATTGTTAATGGATGAGTTTGGGAAGGGCACAGAGTTAATATTATTGTGTTTATATATTCATATATGGCTGACGGAGATCTTTATATTAAAATACAATGTCTAAACATCCCAATGAGGGCTCTGGAAGGGAGTGTGTTGCAATTGGGTTATTAGGGTTATTATAGTTATGGATTTTTCATTTTAAGAGACCACCCTCTGCTTATTATGACCACTCCACATTCTCAATCACGTCCCTATGTACCACACCGCCTTCACTCATTATCCACTCCCTGTGTACAGGGGTGTAGTGGAGGGGAGACACAGGGGGATGCAGTCCCCTCACTTCTCTCACATCTAAAATATTTTTGGGGCAAAAATATGTTTTTTTTTTGCCCCCCAAAAGATTATTTTTGTTTATTGATACAATTAGCATTGTAAACCAAGCTAAACATGTCAATATTAGTTTTTTAGGGGAAAAAATACACTGTCTGGTACATGTTATGGCAGAGGAGTGCCCTCTACAGGCTGGAGCGGTCTCTGCAGCCAGGGGAGTGCCACTGTTTTGTTGGTGTCACTCACCATAATTGTATATAAAAAGGGTCAAATGGCTTTTATTGGAGATGATTAAAGTACAATGACATTTTGATGATTACAGTATGCTGTTACCTGGGTAAACTGTTCACACAGTATATCTCTACAACAGCAACACAGTTCCCTAAAAGATGATGGTCTGTGGAACTTCATTCTATTGCAATAAAAGTATTGCTTGCTTATTCATAATACCTTTAATGTTGCCTAACATTGTTTTATGCAAAATGACTTTTCTCTGTGTGGATCTCTGTGCTGTCAAGGCCAGAAAGTATTTTTACCACTCAGTAGTGGATGCTATATAAGGTCTGTTTATCATATATGCCCTCTATTATGAAGGGTTTGTAATATTGCCATGTATAGATGACATTATTGATTGGGAGGAAATTGTTAACAGATGAGCTTGGGAAGGATACAAAGTTAATATTATTAGTCAAGTAGGTCTAAATTGTGTTTATATATTCATATATGGCTGACAGAGATCTTTATATTAAAATACAATGTCTAAACATCCTAATGAGGGCTCTGGAAGGGAGTGTGTTGCAACTGACCAGGGTTATTATAGTTATGGATATTTCATTTTAAGTTTTAGTTGGTTTTCTGAACCCACATTACAGATTTAGTTTAGTTTTTTGCATTCATTTTTATTTTTTATTAGTTTCAGTTAACTCAAATGTTTTTTGAATTTTAGTTTTCGTTGTTTTAGTTAGTTTTAGTTAACTATTATAACCTTGCAACTGGCATGGAGGGGCTGTGATAACAGAGGAACGTTTTTCAGCACTGATCACCAGATAATTCAGGCTGTTATTGCTGTATCAATACAGCAGCCTCTTGATCAATTCACCTATCGTCTAGGTGTTCGATCAATAACTTGTGATATCCATGAGTCGAATAAATTACAACACCTTGACCTTGCTGAGACATGCACGCACGCACACACACGCATGCACGCACGCACGCACGCACGCACACACACACACACACACACACACACACACACACACACACACACACACACACGTAGACATGCTATATTGTGTGAAGAGTATGCTCAGAATGCAAGATATGTAAAGGACATTAACTTTATAACACTTTTGATGATTTTCACATCTAATCTGGCTTTTGTATGGACAGCAGGCAGTGTTTTAAGTTGCTTCATTCAACAGTTAGATATTTGATATTGATAGTATCAGTTATGGCCTTTCCTATTTGCAGTATATACTGTAGGCTACAGTAAGACCTTTCAATTTCAAACTCCTTAATGGGGAGACATTCAACTTTGAGTGGGTATTATTTACTTATGTCAATATGTTCTGTGACATAGTTTTGCATCAACAAGTCCTTTTAAATCCATGCAATCCCACAACCTGCTAGTGCAGTCCCCAATCTATTAATCAATGTTCATACTTTACATCAATAATGATTAAAAACACTTGGCATAAGTCACATGGCTCCCAAACATGTATTGTTCTTCTTTTTTCCTTTTGTATTGTCAGGTTGTTCTAGTAAAGCAGCTCCTGGTCCAGCTACACTGACACCCCAAAGAGATCCATCCAAAGTTGTACCGGTACCTGCTGCTGCTGCTGCTGCTGCTGCTGCTGCTGCTGCTAAGAAAAGTAAGAGCCAATCTGGTTCTCCTCTTCACCATACTTTACTGTTTTGTTGGTGTCACTCACCACAATTATATGTATACATGCAAGATCATGCATATTTGGTAGAAGCATCATTTGATATTCATTTGAGTGTTTTAATAATTTAACCAATGGGCCATTGCGGGTCCATTTGGTTTCATTTGTTGTAGACTACTTTAAATTGAGTGGCAAAGTTTTATGTTGCCTAACATTGCCCCTGCCAGCGGGGGAAGGGGTCCCTGGTCTCTGAACAACAGTGAATTACATCACTATAGACACTATATTGCTACTAGCAGGAAAACATGCACATGTATGGTCTTTGGTGCTTTTTTCAGGCAGTGTTTTAAGTTTCTTCATTCAATAGTTAGATATCAGATATTGATTGTATCCATTATGGCCCTTCCTATTCACAGTATATATTCTAGTGGTGACTATTGTCCTTAATGGGGAGACATTCATCTTTTGATTGGGTATTTATCCATGTCAATATGACCTGTAACATAATGTTGTATCAACAAGTCCTTTTAAATCCATGGAATTACTAGTACAGTCAGTGTTCATACTGTACATCAATAACAATAAAAACACTTGGGATAAGTCACATGGCTCCTATCCGTATATTATATATTTAGTGTTTCTTTTGTATTGTCAGGTTCTTCTAGTAAAGCAGCTCCTGGTCCAGTTACTCTGACATCCCAACCAGAACCATCCAAAGATGTTCCTGCTGCTGCTGAGAAAAGTAAGAGCTAATCTGGTTCTCCTCTTCACCACACCTTGGATGGTCTGTACATATTGTAGGACAGGGGTGTCAAACTCATTTTGGGTTGGGGGCCACATGGACAAAATGTGACTTCATTGTCACTTCATATGTCTCCTGGGACATATACCTTGGCATATGTCTCTCTTTTGTAGCATATAAAACGTAAAACCCCAACTGCTCCTTCTTACACTAAATTGTGTTCATATATTTATATATGGAACCTTACTTTGCTACTTCAAGGAAAAGGTGCACATGTATATATTGCTGCAGAATTTGCAGAATTACTCTGATCTCTTTTAATGAGGAATAAGCCTTTCCCCCATATCTCCTTTTCTAGTCTTTGTTGCTTGTTTTTACACTATATATTCTTTCCTTTTGTTTGAGTTTGGCTGTTATATTATATATCTGCTGCTGTATTGTCTGAAAGAAGTCCAACAAAAATAAGTTTTACTCTTATATACCTATTTGTAATCTTACAATTTTTATTTTTAGCACATATAAAAAGGGCAGTGTAAATGTATCAGAGTATATATAAAAGGAAACAGTGCTGATAGGAGGCAGGAAAACCTAGGGCTTATACGAGGCCTCCACCTAAATACAGTCTCCTAACAATAAAACATGATTTAAGTATGATATACAAATGATATACAATAATTACTGTATGTATCACGATACAGGGGCCACAATGATAGATACTAGATAGATAGACAGACAGACAGACAGATAGCAGGCAGGCAGACAGATATCAGTTATATGCTTATTCAAGATAATGACCATGTTACACAAATACAATATTGCTGTATCAATACAGCAGCCTCTTGATCAATTCACCTATCGTCTAGGTGTTTGATCGATAACTTGACCTGTGATATCCATGAGTTGAAGAAAGCACAACACCTTGACCTTGCTGAGACATGCACGCGCACACACGCACACACGCACACACACACACACACACACACACACACACACACACACACACACACACACACACACACACACACACACACACACACACACACACACACACACACACACACACACACACATTTTAAGTTGTTTTAAGTTGCTTTATTCAACAGTTAGATATTTATTGATGCCCTTCCTATATGCAGTATATACTGTAGGCTACATTAAGACCTTTCAATTTCAAACTCCTTAATGGGGAGACATTCAACTTTGAGTCCGTATTATTTACGTATGTCAATATGTTCTGTGACATAGTTTTGCATCAACACGTCCTTTTAAATCCATGCAATCCCACAACCTGCTAGTGCAGTCCCCAATCTATTAATCAATGTTCATACTTTACATCAATAATGATTAAAAACACTTGGCTCCAAAACATGTATTGTTCTTCTTTTTTCCTTTTGTATTGTCAGGTTGTTCTAGTAAAGCAGCTCCTGGTCCAGCTACACTGACACCCCAAAGAGATCCATCCAAAGTTGTACCGGTACCTGCTGCTGCTGCTGCTGCTGCTGCTGCTGCTGCTGCTGCTGCTGCTGCTCCTGCTGCTAAGAAAAGTAAGAGCCAATCTGGTTCTCCTCTTCACCATACTTTACTGTTTTGTTGGTGTCACTCACCACAATTATATGTATACATGCAAGATCATGCATATTTGGTAGAAGGATCATTTGATATTCATTTGTGTGTTTTAATAATTTAACCAATGGGCAATTGCGGGTCCATTTGGTTTCATTTGTTGTAGAATACTTTGAATTGAGTGGCAAACTTTTATGTTGCCTAACATTGCCCCTGCCAGTGGGGGAAGGGGTCCCTGGTCTCTGAACAACAGTGAATTACATCACTATAGACACTATATTGCTACTAGCAGGAAAACATGCACATGTATGGTCTTTGGTGCTTTTTTCAGGCAGTGTTTTAAGTTTCTTCATTCAATAGTTAGATATCAGATATTGATTGTATCCATTATGGCCCTTCCTATTCACAGTATATATTCTAGTGGTGACTATTGTCCTTAATGGGGAGACATTCATCTTTTGATTGGGTATTTATCCATGTCAATATGACCTGTAACATAATGTTGTATCAACAAGTCCTTTTAAATCCATGGAATTACTAGTACAGTCAGTGTTCATACTGTACATCAATAACAATAAAAACACTTGGGATAAGTCACATGGCTCCTATACATACCAGAGTATGTGAGCGGCGCGGAGCGGCCGAGAATCCCGCTCATCGCTCTCGACGTATTTGGTCCCGCTCGCAATCCGCTCACGTGGACCCCCTCCCAGGCCGCTCCCGCTCCGCTCCCAGCTCATTTTCATCTGGGCAGCTCCGCGCTCCTCGCTCCGCTCAGCCCCGCCCGCTCAGGAGCAAAATTTGACGGCTGGAAAAAAAGGCTGCTGCTTTTTCTTTGTCGAAACACATCGTGGTTATTGCCCCCCTCACAGCATAAACATTTAAGACAGGAGTTATATGTGCAGTTACACTGCTGTCTATATTAACCCAGACAGGTGCGGCGAATAACTATAATTAATCTTATGCCGCGCTATTTCGTTTCCAAAATGCTATACGGGATAATAGGTTATTGATGATGTTACACTGTGGGGGAATTGGACATCATTGGGGGGGTCGCTGCGCTCAAATACGTTGCCGTTATGATGTGCAGTGCTTCAAAATAAATAGCGAGGTGACGCATCTAAGGCAAGATAGACAGCAAGACAGTCAGGTTACTTTTTCTTTTTTCCAATTTCCATCATGATCATCATCTCCTCCTTCCTCCCGCAGCATCGGAGAGGATTTTAAATGCCTTGATCGTGTTGCTGGCACTGTAGGCCTATAGTCGCCATCTGAACCACACGTTTATGCTGTGCTCTGCACTGAACACGTGTGCCGTTGTCTGGACTGAACGGCTTGGAGCGGCCTGGAGTGGAGGATAATTCTCGCTCCAGAGCGCGCTCCGACCCATTTGAAAACGCGCTCAGCGCTCACTTAAAAATCCACGCGCTCCGCGCCGCTCACGATCTCTAATACATACCGTATATTATATATTTAGTGTTTCTTTTGTATTGTCAGGTTCTTCTAGTAAAGCAGCTCCTGGTCCAGTTACTCTGACATCCCAACCAGAACCATCCAAAGATGTTCCTGCTGCTGCTGAGAAAAGTAAGAGCTAATCTGGTTCTCCTCTTCACCACACCTTGGATGGTCTGTACATATTGTAGGACAGGGGTGTCAAACTCATTTTGGGTTGGGGGCCACATGGACAAAATGTGACTTCATTGTCACTTCATATGTCTCCTGGGACATATATCTTGGCATATGTCTCTCTTTTGTAGCATATAAAACGTAAAACCCCAACTGCACCTTCTTACACTAAATTGTGTTCATATATTTATATATGGAACCTTACTTTGCTACTCCAAGGAAAAGGTGCACATGTATATATTGCTGCAGAATTTGCAGAATTAGCCTTTGGCCCATATCTACTTTTCTAGACTTTGTTGATTGTTTTTACACTATATACTCTTTCCTTTTGTTTGAGTTTGGCTGTTATATCATATATCTGCTGCTGTATTGTCTGAAAGAAGTCCAACAAAAATAAGTTTTACTCTTATATACCTATTTGTAATCTTACAATTTTTATTTTTAGCACATATAAAAAAGGGCAGTGTAAATGTATATATAAAAAAAGGAAACAGTGCTGATAGGAGGCAGGAAAACCTAGGGCTTACACGAGGCCTCCACCTAAATACAGTCTGCTAACAATAAAACATGATTTAAGTATGATATACAAATCATATACAATAATTATGTATCACGATACAGGGGCCACAATGATAGATACTACAGTAGATAGATAGATAGATAGATAGATAGATAGATAGATAGATAGATAGATAGATAGATAGATAGATAGATAGATAGATAGATAGATAGATAGATAGATAGATATTTATTCGACATAATGACCATGTCACACAAATACAATAAAAGACTCCCTGGCTGACAGAGATCTGTATTAAAATACAATGTCTAAACATCCTAATGATGTCTCTGGAGGGAGTGTGTTGCAACTGGCATGGGGAGCTGTGATAACGGGAACGTTTTTCAGCACTGATCACCAGATAATTCAGGCTGTTATTGCTGCATAGATACAGCAGCCTCTTGATCAATTCACCTATCGTCTAGGTGTTCGATCGATAAATTGTGATATCCATGAGTTGAATAAAGCACACACCTCTAGACATGCTATAGCATGTGAAGAGTATGCTCAGAATGCAAGATATGTAAAGGACATTACCTTTATAACACTTTTGATGATTTTCACATCTAATCTGGCTTTTGTATGGACAGCAGGCAGTGTTTTAAGTTGCTTCATTCAACAGTTAGATATTTATTGATGCCTTTCCTATTTGCAGTATATACTGTAGGCTACAGTAAGACCTTTCAATTTACAACTCCTTAATGTGGAGACATTCAACTTTGAGTGGGTATTATTTACGTATGTCAATATGTTCTGTGACATAGTTTTGCATCAACACGTCCTTTTAAATCCATGCAATCCCACAACCTGCTAGTGCAGTCCCCAATCTATTAATCAATGTTCATACTTTACATCAATAATGATTAAAAACACTTGGCATAAGTCACATGGCTCCCAAACATGTATTGTTCTTCTTTTTTCCTTTTGTATTGTCAGGTTGTTCTAGTAAAGCAGCTCCTGGTCCAGCTACACTGACACCCCAAAGAGATCCATCCAAAGTTGTAGCTGCTGCTGCTGCTGCTGCTGCTGCTGCTGCTGCTGCTGCTAAGAAAAGTAAGAGCCAATCTGGTTCTCCTCTTCACCATACTGTACTGTTTTGTTGGTGTCACTCACCACAATTATATGTACTAGGACCTTACCCGTTGTGAATATACGAACACCAAATGATCTACAGTGTGGTTAATGTGATTTAATATCAATGTGTCATAGCAAAGCAAGGTGCACAGTTAACTGGTGATAAATATTTTTGTTGCATTGAAAGTAGGTGTTTGTGTGGACATCATGAAACCACTGGTTTAGAAAGTGGAGGGTGGTGAGTCTTAGTAGCGCATGCACACACACACACACACACACACACACACACACACACACACACACACACACACACACACACACTTTCCAACGCGCGTTAGTCCAGGCTTTCCGTTTTCGCGCAAGGCGGACGAAAATGAAAGCCTGGGTGTCGAGGCTACATGTTACCTAACATTGCCCCTGCCAGCAGGGCAGGGGTCCCTGGCCTCTGAACAACAGTGAATTACATCACTATAGACACTATAAAATAAACTACAGTTTCAATGTTGATCTGGCTGGTGTAGACCTCAGCATACTGTATATGGAACCTGACTTTGCTACTACCAGGAAATCATGCACATGTATGGTCTTTGCTGCTTTTTTCAGGCAGTCTTTTAAGTTGCTTCATTCAATAGTTAGATATCAGGAATTGATGGTATCCGTTATGGCCTTTACACTACTCTAGGCTACAGTAAGACCTTTAATTTCAAACTCCATGTTTTACTGGTGATTATTGTCCTTATTGGGGAGACATTCGTCTTTTGATTGCGTATTTATCCATGTCAAAACCTGTAACATAATGTTGTATTAACAAGTCATTTTAAATCCACGCAATCCCACGACCTGTGTACTAGTGTAATCAGTGTTCATACTGTACGTCAATAATAATAATAAAAAATCTTGGTTCAAGTCACATGGCTCCTATACATACCATATATTATATATTTAGTGTTTCTTTTGTCTTCTCAGGTTGTTCTAGTAAAGCAGCTCCTGGTCCAGTTACTCTGACATCCCAACCAGAACCATCCAAATATGTCCCTGCTGCTGCTGAGAAAAGTAAGAGCTAACCCACAGTAGTAATGTAATTTGTATTGTTAAATTATTTTTTAAATATTAGGACCTTCTTCATTAATTTTTGACCCCTCTATCACATGGAACTACTTTTTGGGTGTAGTGATATGGACACAATAGTATCACAAGTTCACAATAGTACATTCACAAATGAATAAAAGATGTGCTAATATTTTAGAAATAGGTCAACAATACATATTAGTTTTATGTAAGTAAAGTAAATGAACAAATCATTTAATGAATGAATGAATGAATGAATGAATAGAATGAATGAATAGTAGTCAACTAATCACCAATACATTTTTGAAGATAAAAAAAAAGAAAATAGCCGATCCACAAGATCAAAATGGGCAGTAATGGAATGCGCTGTGAGATTGTAGAGTAGCTATTTTCAAAGTACAAATGGAATTGGAATAGTGCGGTAAAATGGTTGCTGTGGACTGCCTGGAATGTCCTCAAGGACCCCTTGAGGTCCCTAGACCAGACTTTACACATCTTGTAGAGGGTGCTGTTTCAGATTGCATTTAAGAACAAAAAAGGCACCCTAAGAGTCCTCCTCAGTGTGCGTAGATTTTGTTCTTACCTGCGAACAAATCACAGCTACGAAAACATTGAGGCATCCCAAAATGTTCTTAAAAACTTCTTAAGAAGGGTTGGTGCATGAGGCCCAATGTTTTTGTTTATCTTCTAAGGTGTTTCTAGTCAAGCTGAGACTGTCCAAGCTACAGTGCCATCAGAACCAGAACCACCTTCACATCCCCAGGATGCTGCTGGTGGTCAGAAAAGTAAGACCGTTTCTGTTTCTCCACTTCACCACACTGTACAGTCGTGTCACTCACCACAAGTATATACAAGCTTCTACATACTGAATTTGACAACTGTTGATTCCTTCAAACCACTTACATGACAAATTGTTAAGCTGTTCAAATAACATTTGCCCTTTCCATTTCATAGTGTTTTAGTAATGTATCCTATGGATGGCTGTGCCTCCATTTGATTGCCTTCATACATAATTTACACACTTTGATTCATATTCAATCTCAAGTTTAACAGTTCCTTTGAATATGTTAAAATAACAAAAAAGGGACTTCTGCATATCCAAAAGGACCGGTGGGAGGTGCAAGTCTATAGTCAGGTACAAACTGCAAAAAAGTAAAATATACCTTCCAGGGAAGGGACTGCACACGCCAGGGAACAAAGATGAACATACTGCATCATTTACATTTTATTAGGACAACATGTTTCGCTGTAGCTACCGGTATGTCAGGTACTATATAGAAATGTGAGTGTTTCAAGAATGGAGACATTCATTATGCAGATGCACCCCTTAGATGTGGTTATAAATGATTAAATCGTAAATGGTGCATTTATATAGCACCTTTATCCAAGGCACTTTACATATAATCAACAAAAATACTGTATAAACGCAACACTTGTTTTTGCTCCCATTTTTCATGAGATGGACTTAAAGATCACAAATTCATTCCAGATATACATATCCAGCAACTTGCCATAGCCATTGAAGAGGAGTGGACCAACATTCCACAATCTGCACTGCATGAGGCAAATGTTGGTCACACAAGATACTGACTGTTGGGGGATATTGACCCCCAATAAAAAAAAATGCTCATTTCAGGGTGGCCTTTTATTGTGGACAGTCTATGGCACAACTGTGCACTGTCATGACGCATCTTGATGTGGCACACCTGTGAGCAATCTCAGCAAAGTGGCAGTGCTCGCTATCACACATTTAGACAGATTTGTCAACAATGTTTGAGAGAAATTGTAATATTGTGTATCAGGAATGTATTTTAGATCTTTAAGTCCATCTCATGAACAACGTGAGCAAAAACAAAAGTGTTGCATATAGATGCATCACATTCACCCATTCACACACACATTCATACACTGATGGTGTCACTGAATCCATGCAAGGCACAATCAACAGATCAGAAGCAAGGGGGTTCAGTGTCTTGCTCAAGGACACTTCAACAGGAGCTCAGGTTTGAACCACCAGAACCGGCAACCTTGTAGTTTACCATCCAGTGACTTAACCCCCTGAGCCAATAGATGTACAGTACCTGTATGGAGGTTATCTGGCTATGATTGAACTTATATGAAAAATATGCCAATATGCCAAAAGGCCATGTTTTGATAATCCAAGGGATTGTAACATCTAGTCCTACAACCTCCACACACATATATATATGTATATATAAGAACCACAATATCGTAGGGGGGGGGGGGGGGGGTGTAAGTGAATTGTCCCACTCCTAATGTACGTTGTGCTTTGGTCCTTCCACTCAGCTGAGCCTGACACAGTTAAAGTGACAAGTGAATCAGACACATAAACACATTCTCACATTGCTCCTACTGCTGATGGTGAAATAAGGGGACAGGAGATCTCGGGCCGCCGCGAACTCGGACCGAGCAAAACTGCGGAGATCTCGGCTAGGTGGTGTGGAGAAGTCGGCTAGGTGGTGTGGAGAAGTCGGCTAGGTGGTGTGGAGAAGTCGGCTAGGTGGTGTGGAGAAGTCGGCCAGGGGGTGTGGAGAAGTCGGCCCATTAGACATGCATAGGCACCTTTATCACTGCATATCATAGACATGCATAGGCACCATTATCACTGCATATCAACCATTATCAGGCCATATACCAACCATCATCAAGTCTTTTATGCTTGATATGTCTTGCTGTTGTGACAATAGACATGTATATAGGCACCATTATCACTGCATATCAACCATTATCGAGTCATGACAATAGACATGTATAGGCACCATTATCACTGCATATCAACCATTATCAAGACATATGCATGTTCAATAATACTGGTTTACTCTCAACTAGAGTTGAATAATTAAATGTTTTATCTTTACCAGAGTTGAATAAATACATATTTCACTCTTTACCAGAGTACTTTAAAGTTATTGAAGTAATTCATGTAAATCTATGCTTCAGATTGCAGTAATGTGGCTAAAAGGATACATTCTATATGCTTTAGGATACAAAATGTTTGTTTTGACTATAGCAATGGCTAACAGGTTGACACATGCCTGAACTCCCAGAGTTGAATAAATACATATTTCACTCTTTACCAGAGTTAAAGTAATTAGACAATAACACATATTTAAAACAGTTTGAAACATTGTGGATGTGTTCTTCCAAACTGCAGCAGGACTAGGGTTGAGGAAAGGAAACGGAACTTTAGACAAGAATAATGTAATAATCACTTTTATACACTTTGAGCTCCCAAGTATAATGTTACATTATACTTAAACATCTGAATTACGTAATTTTCATTTCCCAATTGTGGGAAACAGTACACAGCAAAAATTGGAGAGTTAAAATTTCAGGGTTACATATTTCAGAGTTGATTTCAACTCCCAAAGTGTATTTCAACACCTTTAGAGTTAAATTGGCTTCAGTGTTGGAGTTATTTCATAGAGTTGATCATGTCAGAGTTGTCTGGAGTTAATTTTACTTTAAAGTTATTGAAGCCATTAGCAAGCAATTTCACCTCGGGTCCAAGTGTGAACATACCCTCAGCAATTATCAGTCAATCACATCACTTTTGCTGGACCAGGGAAACAAAGCAGTCAATTCACTAGATCAACATGACAATTAATCTTCTACATTCTGTTGTAGCCTTAAAAAGTGCACAATAATAAGGATAATGATATACAAGGGCCTAAAACAGCTGACACTAGCTCACTAAGTCACTAACTATTCCACAGACATGGGCCGACCTCTCCACTCCCCCGGCCCGACCTCTCCACAGCCGCGGCCCGACCTCTCCACTCCCCCGGCCCGACCTCTCCACAGCCGCGGCCCGACCTCTCCACAGCCGCGGCCCGACCTCTCCACACGATTCGGGCCGACTTCGCGGCGGGCCGACTTCTCGTGCGACCGTGAAATAATAGTGTATATAACTGTGTATATTAACATGATGTTTGACTGTCCTGACATGTAGTGTGTCAATAATATTTACAACTAGAAAAAGTGCTCATCGGAGCACAGGTTGGAGACTGTGGAAGACCAGCCAGCTCTTTGAATGTGAAGAACCAAGACAGAGAGGAAACACCTGCTGGAACTCAGGTCAGTGTGGAAGAAGTAGGTTCTCATTTTGGTTTCAAGTTGTTATTTTCATTACAATCCTATTTCCCTTAAACACCTCCTAGACCTGTTACATTATCCATAGGTGTGGTTTGGGTGTTTTTAGCTTTCTGAATGAGCAACAAGTCAAATGTTTTTAACTATAGACAATTATATAGCTTACCTAAACACAATGGACACAAGGAAGTGACCTCCCGCAGGCAATCTACAGCTGTTGATTTGAAGACAGGCACAAGGACGCACGTGTGTGCTGCCTTCTCAAACTGGATACATGCTGTATGTTAGCAGGTGTTATCTATTTCCCAAATCTATTTGACAAAATTATCTATTTAAGGGACTGCGTTACAAACACACCCATGACTACACCAGGGAAGAAGAAAGGTGACTCCAAATGTTTTGTCCACCCACAGTGGAGGGAATGGCAGGCATTAGAAAACGGGACATTGTTTGAACAGTCACTTAACTCTTTATACCCCATGGATGATAAAACGGCTTGTAGAGAAAGTAAACAAGATTATGTACAGATGCCAGAAACGTAGAGACGATTGATTAATCCACTTTAATCCTGGTCGATACACTACCCGAATCAACATCTTCGGCTAACGGCGTAAATAATGTCCAAAATGTGGAGGTGCATGCGCATTCGTGCACAATCTGCACATGTGTGGTATTTAGGTCCATATCTGAGCCTATTGTGGCAATCGGCAGCCAGATTAAAGTTGGTTTAACTTCAATATGATTCAAGTTGGCTTGGTAGCATGTAGTGATGCCTCCACACTGTGTGTAATGGTGAAAGAGCCCATTGTTGTTGTTCTAGGCACTGTAGGCAGGAAGTGACACTATCTCTGAATATTGTGTGATAAATAATGTATACAACTGCTGTTTGTGATTGTTTGTTTTTGAGAACAATTAAGCAATTACTTAATGCATATAAATGGCATTCTGGACCAAATGAGGGCGCTACAGGCTGGCAAAGTGGCACCCAATGAGTTTTAATAATGAAGCTGAGAGGTTAACATGTTCTGTTTTTAACAGGAATCCCCAATGGAGACCTCTACAATCTTAGAAATTCTGGACGAGCTGTTAAAAGACGAGTTTAAAGCATTCCAGACACACCTAACCAGTCGGACTAAAGACATTAAAGACTTTCGGCCCATCTCATTGTCCCGTGTAGAGGATGCTGACAGACCTAAAACTGCCACACTGATGATGCAGACCTACCCAAATAATCATTATCAGATCCTTATTCACATTCTGAAGAAGATACAAAGGAATGACTTAGTGATCAAGACACACAAAGGTAGGTTAACTATTAAAATTTTATTGCACAAAAATGATGCAGGCAGCCTGGCACCCAAAATGTACTGGAAATTCATGTATGTATTTATATTTGTTTTAGTGAATAAATATAACAACTTCTTGTTGCTAGGATCCGGCTGCAGTAGGCCTATTCACTGTTTCACACTACTTCTGTATACATAACTCTAACGCAATAACAGTTAATACTTTTTAACATTACAAACGGAGCAATATTGTGTAATTACAATAGTAGATAAAAGATAGTAGATAGTAGAAAAAAACATGGTCTGTGTGAAATAAGTAAGCCCTTGACTAAAAGTAACAAAAAAGGACTTGGCTTATTCACCCTTTCAAGGAAATTCCAATTCACCTTATGAATTCTCTTTTCCCCATTTTCTACTCAGTGTTGGAACTCAATAGAAAACGAATCAGAGAAGAGAAAGATGCTTGGGAGCAGGAAAGGATAGCATGGGAGGGTAAAAGAAAGCAGGAAGAAAAGAGAAGTCAAGAACAACAAAACAAAATGGAAAGGCTTCAGAAAGAACTTGTTCAGGAAAGAAAAATACATGAAAAGAAAATTAAAGAAGAGAATCAAAAAAGACAACAAGAAGAAAAGAAACATCAGGAAATTCTGCAGAAGATGATGGAAAAACTGGAAAGGAAAGAAGAACAGGAAAAGAAACAAGTGGAGAAAAAACGTGAGGCCTCTGAGAGAGGATCAGAAGAACTGAGAAAACAAAACAAGACCTGGCAGAAGGAAAGAGAAAGATGGAATAAAAAAGAACAGGAAGACAAAGAGAGAAAAGAGAATGAAATAAAAAAGCTTCAGAAAGAATTTGAACGTGAAAGAAAAGAACATGAAAGAAAAAGAAAAGAAGTGGACAAACGCAGACAAGAAGAGGCAGCAGAAAAACAGAGAATTGTGGATGAATTCAGAAAGAAAGAACAGGAAGAACAGCAAAGAAGAGATGAGGAGGACAGGAAAAGGAAGATACAGGATGAAATGAAACAAAGGGAGTGGAAAACTAAATTTGAGGCCTTGGAGAAAATGGAAAAAGAGATCAAAATAGTGTCAGATGAACTGAAAAGAAAACATAAAGCTGACAAGAAAACAGAGACAAAATTGATGAAAGGGACGGAAGACAAAATTCAAAAGGAGAGAAGAGAACAGCATGATGCCTGGGAGAAGGAAATAATATTGCATACAAGACACCAGGAAGACAAAGAGAGAAGACAAAAAGAAGAGAAGAAAAGTTCCAAGAAAGCATTTGTATGTGAAAGAAAAGAACATGAAAGGAAAAGAAAAGAAGAGGAACAAGAAGAGGCAACAGAAAATCAGAATTATGGATGAATTCAGAAAGAAAGAACAGGAAGAACAGCAAAGAAGAGATGAGGAGGACAGGAAAAGGAAGATACAGGATGAAATGAAACAAAGGGAGTGGGAAAGGAAAGTTGAGGCCTTGGAGAGAGAGAGAAAGGAAGCAGAAGAAAGGGAGAGAACATTGAGAGAGGAAATGAGAAAACAAGAGACTTGGAAGCAGGAAGATGAAAGGATAAAAGATGGAGTAAAACATCTCCATCAGGAAATTGACAAATATATGGGTATGTTACTCTACTGCTACTGCTGCTGCTACTACTGCTGCTGCTGCTGCTGCTGCTACTACTGCTACTACTACTGCTGCTGCTGCTACTACTTGCATACCATTTTGCTGCCTTGTTTCAAGCCTTGTATCCTAACTGCAAGATGGTGATTTGTTATGTTGAGGGTGAGGGTTAGAGGAGGCTATTCGTTTTAGTAGAAATCGACCACAAAACCAAATTAAAGTTGGCAAATAAATCGCAACATGCTTGTGGGCTGTGGGCTGGGGCAAGGCTCAGGGCGCGTATCACCTCAGTCGTCTTGCAGCATTTGACATGATGTGACAAGATCGGCTTGTAACCTACTGGAATTATTGTGTGATATTTCTAGAATTGGCTACACAATATAGGCTCCAGCTATGATAGTTATAATATGCTGACAATGATCTTGGCTAAAAGAGAATTATTAATTATTTCAACCTTTTGTTTTTGTAGATTCTGGACTCAGGATTGTGCTTCTTGGGAAAAGTGACAACAAAAAGGCAACACTTGGCAACTTGATAATAAGAAATCAACAGTTTGCATCACCTAGATTTTATAATCTCACTCAAAGTCCAACCAAGCAGGTGGCAGATGGGGATTGGGAAGGAAGGTCTGTCAGAGTAGTAAAAACCACAGAACTCTTCAGTCAACCTGATGGATCAGTGAAAAAAGAAATAGAGGAGATCTGTTCATCAGATTGTCCACCTGGACCAAACATATTCCTGCTGCTGTTGAAGTCTAATGAATTTACTGAGGAAGACAGAGAGAGACTGAAATACATGATGAGTTTGTTTCATCAAGAGGACTTTAACAACTTCATTGTCATCAAAACTGACGAGGGACCCGAAGACAACATCCCTGTCAAACAGATCATTGCAGATTCTGGAGGAAGACTTTACAGTATGACCAAAGATAACATTCTGTCACTGGTAGAAAAGATGGAGAACATTGTGAGTCAACACAAAGAAAAATGTGATGCCTCTGTTAAAGGTAACACTATTACACCAAAATCCATCCCTCCTCTGAACCTGGTTCTGTGTGGCCCAAGAGGACCAGTGAAGACCTCCACAGCCAACACCATTCTGGGTCAGATCCAGTCCAGCTCAGGGTCTAGTTCCCCTACAGCACATATGTCAAAGTCAAGGCCCGCGGGCCAGATCCGGCCCGCGAGATGATTTAATCTGGCCCCAGGCTTGTAGAGCAAAAATGTCTGAGTCTATCAAAAAAAAAAGTAAGTCTCTAGCACGTTCCTATCAAAAGTTATGGTCGTTTAAAGAAATGGCTTTGAGCTCTCTTCTGAACGGCACGGAATGCATGTTGTCCAGCAGGGGGAGTCGTTTACCCAGGCTAGGCTGCTGGTGCTGCAAAGTGAGAACTATACTTCAGCAGTACAAGGGTGTGTAACCGAGAGAACTATACTTCAGCAGTACAAGGGTGGATAAGCGAGAACTATACAGTGTACTTCAGCAGTACATGGGTGTATAACCGAGAACTATAATTCAGCAGTACAAGGGTGTACAACCGAGAACTATACTTCAGCAGTACAAGGGTGGATAAGCGAGAACTATACTTAGTTAACTACACATACTTACTTAAATTTAGTATTTGAAATTTAAATGCTATTTTCGTATGGTTTATTGATGCTCTGTAAATAAAAATAGCATCTTTCATAGCAAATGTCTTAATCTAGGCCACAAGTATAAAACCAATAATGAAAGTCATTAATATATATTAATAGCTATTCTTGATAATAAATATGACTTGTGTGATATGCTGTAGTGTAGAAGTAACGGCTGTGTACGTAAACATGCATGTGCCGCGCATGCTTGCGGTCTGCGACTGGTTGCTACGTGGCGCTCCGGCCCCCATGAAGTCACATTAAGTCCAATGCGGCCCCCACCCCAAATGACTTTGACACCACTGCCCTACAGAGTGTGTGAAGAGACAGGCAGAGGTGTTTGGTCGCTCAGTGACCCTGGTGGAACTGCCTTCCTTGGATGAAACATCTGAAGCAATGCTTCACAATGCATTGAGATGTGTCTCTCTCTGTGATCCTGAGGGTGTGCATGCCTTCCTGTTGGCCGTTCCTCTTGGTCCTCTCACTGATGAAGACAAGGCAGAGTTACAGAGCATCCAGGATGTATTCACCTCTGAGATCAATGACTTCACCATGGTTCTGTTGACTGTAGAATCTGATCCAAATGATCCAGCTTTTGTCAACTTTGTAGATCAAGACAAAGACATTAAGGAGCTGTGTAAGAGCTATGCAGACCGATGCACTGTGTTCAACATTAAGAACAACAAGCAAGTTCCTGAGTTGTTGGATGCTGTGGAAAAGATGCAACATCTGCAGGGTAGACCACTTTGCTTCACAAGAGAAATGTTTGTCAAAGCCCAGATGGAGAAGATCATACAACTAGAAAAACTCATCACCAAACTACAGGCTGAAGGACAGAAGTAAAAAAAAACAGCACTTGTAAGTACAACACTATCAATTAATTTGGCAATTCATGAACATCTACTGTAAATCCGCTATGACACATTATTACCAGTTAAAGTCTCTTTGTTTTCTATCAAGCACGGATCGACTTCCCGTTACTGTAGTGGACGTCGTCATAATAAGTCCCTATTGTGGAGAGTGAGGTTCCAAACACACTATAGTGTTGAGCCAGTAAAACTAACTTGTCTGTCTGTCTGTCTGTCTGTCTGTCTGTCTGTCTGTCTGTCTGTCTGTCTGTCTGTCTGTCTGTCTGTCTGTCTGTCTGTCTGTCTGTCTGTCTGTCTCCTCCTCTCTACAGGTGTGGAGCTGGACGTGGCAGAGGTCATCAGCAGAATGGAAACACCATCCATGCTGAAATGTTGTGACATTGAGGGCAGTTGCAGCCTAAAAGAGGGACACTGAGGCCGCTGATGTTATCACACAGCACGTTTTCTTTTACAGGAAGTAATTATAAATCGATTTTTGTTGACTTTTTATTGAAATGGTATACACAAAAGTGAGAATTTCTCATGTTATTGGGCATGTATTGTATTGTTGGGTATGGCCATATAATGACCACAGATGTGGTCGAAAAGTGTACTTCTAAGTACACTTCATTTATGTTTAATCGGCTCTCTTGAAGACCTTACCACTAAATTGAATAATCAGAATATTAGTTTCTTTAGATTTTTTCAACTTCGCAATTTTGCTCACACTCACTTTAAACCCTTTCCCAGTTTACCAGAGAAAACCCTACTGAAGGCCATAATATCTACATCAGATTCTATGAATAATATGTCATCAATTTACAATACTTTTGTTTTTATTCCTGTGCAAAGCTCACCTCTTTTTGGACATCATGTTTCAAAACAATTAGCCTAGTTTTTGTTTTATCTATATCCCCATGTCCTTTAATAGCTACTGTATTTTTGGCGTTGCTCCTGTAGGAGGCAGATTAAACACATCTCAGGCTGATCCAGTTGCATTTGCCTCCCTCATAGCGAGACGGCAAATACTGCTGCACTGAAAGAGCACTAACCCTCCTTGCACATCCTCATGGTTAAAGGACCTATCCTCTATCCATTTAGAAAAAATAAAATATACGGTCAGATGCCTTTTCTTTCTCCTGGGACACGGGGTGGGTAAGGGTGGCTGGGTATCTCCGTTTTGTCCGTTTTGTCATTTTTGTATTGTTTTGTCTGTAGTCATGCCTTGGTGTATTTTAAATAGAAAAAACACATTAAAAATTATATATATAAAATGTTAAAAATGTCTAATGAGTACCCTATTAACTGTTTTTTTCCCAATGGAAATATCCCAAAAATGGAGTTGTCTTATATTCAGGGGCTATACAATATGACATTCAATGTTCTTTTTCTGTAAATGGGTCTTGAAAAATAAGGGTCGTCTTATAAACGAGTCGTCTTATATTCGGGACAATACGGTATATGGATAGACATGAACATGCATGTAAGCAAGCGAAATAAAGTGAATAACAATATCAATTCATATTATATACTGTATGCAATTTATATTGTACGGATGCTCAGTTTTCCATATGATATGTTGTATTAACTCAAAATCTGAAAAACAAATTACAAGCTATAGAACTAGTCCCTTCTAGTTCAGTTCCAGTCACAGCTCAGCACAGTGCAGACCTCCAAGAGAAAGACCAGACCGGACCATTGATTATTCTCTTAGCCTCAGACACAACCAAAAGGGAAGACAGGTTAGTAATTAAAAAAAAAAAACATTCTACTTTACTTGCAGTAATTTGAACGATCCACATTTTTAGTCCCCCCCCCCTCCCCTATTTTTCTCGTTTATCTTGTTTACTTTTTTTGTAAGTTAAATCTTCAATAAACAACTGTGCCATGGATACAGAGCTTCTGTGAGACTGCACACTTCTACTTCTTCAAAGTCAAAATGAGCAACTAAGAACATAAAACCTGTTTTATTGTGGGAGCTTCACCACACGACTGTTGTTAATAAATAAAACAGGGTTTATGTTCTTAGTTGCCCATTTTGTCTTGGAAGATTTCAATATAAGTGTCCAGTCTCACAGAAGCTCTGTATCCATTATTATTAGTTTGATTGTGGAAAGTTAGGCAAAATCGCTCATATTTTCCTACAGCCTAATTTTCCTAATTAAATGTACAATTTCAGGAGAGAATAAATCATTGTCTTGACATGCACCATAGGAAGTAGACATCATGTTTCAGGGCTTCATATAAAGTAGCCTATGCTCAGTGACACATCCTGGTATTTTTTAATATATTTTGTGAGTAGCACAGATTAAAGGCTAGGCCAATTTGTTTGTAGGCTACAATGTGCAGTTTTTAGCGCTGGCGTGAGGAAACGCGTGGCTGTAGCAGTTTCTGAGCTTGAAGATTGGCCAATTTGGCCGGAGCGCGCTGGCTTCCTTTTGTTGTTGTGCTGACAATGGACCAAAAGTAATTTCCACATCCATATTCGACTTGGGTTGTGATGAATCAAACACAATATCTAATTAGTAAGATTAAAAAACGGCAGGATACAACCGTTTTTGTTTCGATTTTCTTCTCACAAATTATTTGACTGTCCCACAATCAAATAATCCAGGCACAAATAATCCAGGCACAAATAATCCAGGCACAATTGTGTGTGTTGTCATGATTTGTCACAATCAGAGTTGTCTTTGTCCGCAGCGTAATCTTTCATGAATTATTTTGGACAAGTCTATCAGGAGATGAGGAGTCATTTCTGGGCCACTGGCAACGTCATGCTATATACAATAGGTATGGTTTTGCCCACCTATTTCGTAATGAAAACGTGTCTGGCTCATTAACCATATGGCCTGTGGCATCATATGGGGGTCTGTAGCGTAATTCATATCAAACTGTGAGCGCTAGAAATGTCTGAAAATCACTGCTATTTCTTCCCATTTTCCAGTATTGATGTCAAATCAGATCAGGATGTGAATGGTTAACCTACAGGCTTCACTAGCTTATCAGCAACCTTTTTATTGCCATGTGTAAAACTTTTCTCTGACAATGTGGACAATGTGTTCTATGTTCATCCAGACATCAGAACAGCGAACTCTAGGTCTGATTACAGCTCAACTATTCAAATATTTCATTTGGAATTTGTCTAAACACACGAGGGCCATGGAGTCATGACAGACAGGTAAGGAGAGATGTACACACATGATTTTTAAATATATTAACTGTAAATATGTATTGTAGCTTATACTGTTATTGTAAGCTGATGTTAATGACGAGTAAGAGCTGTAGGCCTATAATCACATTGAATTATATCTAGACTGCAATCAATTTTTGCATAATGTGTTATTGAAGGACTTTAAAGGACTTAACCTAGGCTATTTTAAACAATTAACTTAGTACATCTAAATCTATTTCTAATTGGACTTCACTATGACCATAAGATTATACCACTTTGGCTTCATATTGATATTTGCACCCTCCTTGTATATTAAAATTGTTCTGACCAAGATTCTACAAAATGTCTTCTAAACACTTTCTTAAAAGCGTCATGTTTCTACATCACTGGTGTGTAATATTTCATGTCAACAAACCCAAAAATGATCTGTATATGACCACTGACTCCATGTTGAAAATATGTAATTCCAGGGACCTCCCAGAAAATATTTGCTGTGATGTGTGTGAGGATTCAAAGATTTGCGCCACATTTACATGATTTCCCAATAAATAGCAGACCTACAAGTGGCACGCTATGAGCTTGTAGGCTTGACATTTTCAATAGCTAAAGCTAGTGCTAATGTTTAGTGTCCTGTTATGAGCCTGTAGGCCTAAATCTGCTGTTTTACAATAGCTAAAGCTAGTGCTAATGTTTAGTGTCCTGCTATGAGCCTGTAGGCCTAAATCTGCTGTTTTACAATAGCTAAAGCTAGTGCTAATGTGTTAGTGTCCTGCTATGAGCCTGTAGGCCTAAATCTGCTGTTTTACAATAGCTAAAGCTAGTGCTAATGTTTAGTGTCCTGCTATGAGCCTGTAGGCCTAAATCTGCTCCTTATGGAGGCCTAATCTCCTTATTCCATGTATTTCCAGTGTAACAGTGTAAGGTGATCTTTCCTGGGTGTTAATCTCCTTATTCCATGTATTTCCAGTGTAACAGTGTAAGGTGATCTTTCCTGGGTGTTAATCTCCTTATTCCATGTATTTCCAGTGTAACAGTGTAAGGTGATCTTTCCTGGGTGTGTGACCAGCAGAGAGACGGTATGGCTGAAGCAGCACATGGTGGTGAGTATATGATAAAATAGTAGTGGTTCTAATTGGTGAAGAAATAAGTTAAACTACATCAATGATTTCACTCAAGAATAGTTCTACTTTAATACCATTTCAATCACCCTGTTTGTTAACAGCAACGATGGCAAACTGTGTTCACATGGATTTACATTTTTCTAAAAAATACTACCTGTCTATTCAGCTAAAAATAAATATCCTCCATAACTTTGGCAGAGTGGCAGGATGCACCATCGTGCACATCTAGGTGTACTCTGCACACCTCTGTCCTCTCTAGAACCTTGAAGGAGGTGGAGCCACTAGAGAAATAAACACACTATGGCAAGGATTTCTAAAATATTGGGTCACAGAAACATTTAGCTTTAATTGTAAAGAAAGAAATAATAAATAAACAGAGAAAAGGGGTAAGAAAATACTCTTGAGGCTGTCCAGTGACTGCAGTGAAATGCATAAAGTTCATCCAAGGACATGTTTTTTTTTATTAACTGTCCACGTCAAACGGTCAAAGGACTTTTATTGCAGATTATTACCTCTGATCCACTGCCTCCTACTCTGTACACCTACATTATATGACTGAATATAAATCATTAATGAATTAAATCAGGTACCTGGCAAGTTTCTGCTAGGTATTTTTATACTAAGACTACCATCTGAAAACATTCTATTATGTATCAGTTGCTATTTATATTTCCATTGTCCATATACTTTAGATAAGGCATTTTTAAACAGATATTTTTCATAAAATATTCATTTTCCCATACGTGAATGTATAATATCACATTGTGAACTATTTCCCTCGTTGTATTACTTATTTTATGTTTTATTTTGCTATAACCTATAACACCAAACATGGGGAATTTTCACATAATGTTTTTGTAATTTTCCAGTGTAACAGTGTAAGGTGATCTTTCCTGGGTGTTAATCTCCTTATTCCATGTATTTCCAGTGTAACAGTGTAAAGTGATCTTTCCTGGGTGTTAATCTCCTTATTCCAATATCACTAGAGAAGTTCTAAAACAAACAGAAAAGGGACAAATTATAATCCCATCTGTGGAGGAGCAGAAATAGTTCTATATAATAATAATGGAAATATCTGAAAATCCAGGAATTAATTCGTTACCAGCAAACTAGTCTTCACCAATGTGTTTTTAAAGGTGTCTAATAACATCTCCTAAAAAGTTGAAATTCAACTCCTGTGGAAAACCTAATAAAAAACTGCACAAAGTTGGTGTACCAATAGCCGATTTTCTAAAATTCGGAAATGTTTAATTTGGCCTTAAGTTACTTGTGAGGAGTCAAATAAGGGGTTTTTCATTATTCTGAGTTAATTTACAGTATAGAATTTGTTTTTCACTACAACCATTCCTTCGAGGAAAAACTGGCCCACACCTCATTACATTTACATAAACTTGTATTTTATTACAATTTGTTTAACATTAGTCAGAGCAAACAGTTATTTCACCCTGTGGAATGCTTCACGAGGCAATGTGTGAATATACATCCTCAACAGTACTCTGCCAAAAAAGTAACATGTTACTCTGTCAAAACATGCCTAGTTACTCATTACTTTTGAGCTTGTTGTTGCATGTGAAAATAGAACAGATTTACAAGGTAGCAACAGACAATAACAGAGATCCATTGTAGTTTGTTGATCCTAACCCACTGCAGTATTCTGCACACATGACCTACTCTACACATTAACACAGTTGTCGCTAAACAGATTGTGTTGTACATTTCTATTCCCTTGCGTGTGTGTGGGTGTGGGTTGGTAGGGGGGTCTTGGGAAAGTAATATGTAATATTTAAAATCTAGTAATAAGTAAAGTAATATTATTACTTTTTTCCTCAATGCCTTCATCATGAATAGCATTCTTATTATATATTCTTAACAGCAGGTAATGCCTTGACAGACTTCACAAGCTGAGATGCACTTGATGTCATTCTTCTTGCAGCTGCATCGTTGGTTGCTGCAATCTCCATGGCAATTGCAGCTTTCAGCTCTTCAGGAGCCATGGGGTCCAGAGTTGGAACTGGCTCATAACCATGAACACCTGTCACTGGGGTCCAGAGACATGCTCTGTAGAAGGAGCCAGTCCCGAGTCTGTAGGTAGGCATGGAGCACATGTTGTGCTGCGGCACTCTCTGTTGAAGTTGCTGTATCAAACCTCACCCAGAGTAGTACCTGGTACATGTAGAGGAAGATCACTGTACCAGCCTTATCACTGTATATACTGAATGTCCCCTGCCCAAAACCTGAAGAAGAATGCACTTGAAGGTTTGTTTCGTTCAATATAGAAAAAAAAACATTATGATATAAATATTAGTATTATTACCTGTCAAACAGAGTTGTTTTACCATGACCAGTGATAGCAGAGACCATATCACACCCAGTGAGGGCGTGACAGGAAGCCTGGTAGCCTCTCTGTTGTTCAGTGAGAACTTCTCGAATCCTCCCGACATCATAAGAGCCCTTTGATGACGTGAAGAAGAGTGGGTGTTTGGTTCCTGGGCTATGGTGCACCAACATTACAGTATGTCTGTGTCAACTTCCCGGACCTGAAAATAGAATATGTGCAATGCATGTCCACCTATACAAAAATACGTAAAACTAGTCAAAGCTCTTACTTTTAACTCATTGACCGCGATCGGATCTTCTTTGTTTCCTCTCCATTGCCGCGGCTCAAACCAGTTCGATCGGTAAAAAAGCCCTTATTTTGAAGCTCAGATCTCCTAAACAGGATGTGCTGTTTCTGTTATGCTGTGTCTGTTGTCTTGCCTAATCGATCATCTGGCGATGTACCCAAAAACATCCGGGTCACAAGTCAGGAAGAGCTGTGTAGCCCTGGCTGCTTAACCCATGCGCCAGCGACATTGAGGGGGCAAACCGGAGGAGAGCCGTTTGAATGCATTGGGTTGAATGCATGTCAATGGGACGGAAAAAAAAAAAGTTGTCCCCAATTCTGTCCCAAATGAAAGTCAGCAACGGGATGATCATCAGACGATGCGCACGGACTAATAGTTGGATTAAAGAATGAAATCTACATCTCGTCGTGATACGAGCCGTCGTCGTGACCGGCGGGAGAAATCTAACGGGAAGTCCACGAGCAGCTCGAGAACGGCGCTTTAAGAATTAAGAGAGTCATACCTAATAAAATATGTATGTTACTGACAAGGCAGACAATTGCTCTCACAATTAGACACAATTAAACACAATTAGACTGATGCTGACACTTGAGCATCAGTGTCACTTGGCTCCACAGTGATGTTAAGCTTCCAAAATGTTGAAGAGAGGAGGTGAATGAGCTGACTGTTTTTTTCTGGCATTTGTCCAAGAAATGTGCTCTTGGTGTGCAGTGTATTAGATCTGGTGGTTGATTGTGGATGGCTTCTCTATATGGTGAGAACAAGGTCGGACTTGGCAGGAGATTGCCACCAGTGACCTAAGCTACTTGCAGCATCTTGGCCGGAACTCTCATCATTGTGGTCTTTGATGGAACTTACAACTTGCCAAAAGATCATGATCACATCCGCCATAGCAAGAAGTCATGCTATGATGTCCAGATTCAACCAGATCTGACACACTGGGCACCAAGAGCGAAGTTCTTGGACAACAGCCACAAAAAGAGTCAGCTCATTCACCTCTTTTCTTCAACATTTTGGAAGCTTAACATCACCATGGAGCTGAGTGACAATGATGCTGACACTTTAACTGTGAGAGAGCCATTGTCTGCTGCTACAGGTGGCTCTGTTGAGAACAGTAACGTAGCCTACATATTCTATATATATATATATATTTTTGCATAGTTGGACATGCATTACATATATTATTATATTTTCAGGATTTTCAGTATTGTAATGTTGGTGCACCATAGCCCAAGCACCAAACACCTACTCTTCACAACATCAAAGGGCTCTATGATGTCAGGAGGATTCGAGAAGCTCTCTGAAAAACAGAGACGCTACCTGGTTTTCTGTCAAGCCTTCACTCGGTGTAATATGATCTCTGCTATTGTTGACCATGGTAAAACAACTCTGTTTGACAGGTAATCATACTAATATTTTGGGCAGGGGACATACAGTATAAGGCTGTCACTGTGATCTTCCTCTACATGTACCAGGTACTACTCTGGGTGAGGTTTGATACAGCAACTTCTCATGCAAGGCAACGGCTGGATGATCAAACCGGAGACTCTACCTCCAACTGAGAGTGCCGCAGCACAATATTCGCTCTGTGCCTACCTACAGACTCGTGATTGGCTCCTTCTACAGAGCATGTCTCTGGACCCCAGTGACTATGGATAGTTGGTGTTCATGGTTATGAGCCAGTTCCAACTCTGGACCTCATGGATCCTGAAGAGCTACTCCAGTTTGAAAGCTGCAATTACCATGGAGATTGCAGCAGTCAATAATGCAGCTGCAAGAAGAATGACGTCAAGTGCATCTCAGCTTGTGAAGTCTGTCAAGACTCATTACCTGCTATAAAGAATATATACAAATATAAGAATGCTATTCATGATGAAGGCATTGAGGATGAATATTCACACATTGACTCATAAAGCATTCTACAGGTGAAATCACTGTTTGCTCTGACTAATGTTAAACAAATTGTGTAGAGGCCAAAACTGACATTAAGAATTTTCTTGATTTATTATATTGTTTCTTATTGTTTTTGCATTATTCATATTATTACAAGGTGACAGTATTTTTATTATTATCACTAGTTGCAACATTATTTGCAGTATTCTTTTCTAATGTTTGGTGTGATTTTTATACATTTTCTCAAGTTCGAGACTGTTACTGTACTGCGCATGTGCAATGTGTGTATATGTGTGTGACGTCAGAGAAAAGTGAAAGTAGTAGTTGAAGAAGAACAAAGAGCAGTGGAACGAGACAAGTTTTTGACCGTAAAACGTATTCGTATTTGTAACCCTAAGTATTCATACTGTAACAAAGAAATCGTAAAGAACCCGTGTTTATTTTGTGTTTGATCCAGTTTTTATTTTCGGTTGGATTCTTTTTTGAGAAAAGCTCAAGAGGAAATGTAACAGTGAACGCTGGACTGCACTTGAAATAAATGCCACTGAGTAATATACGACGACTTCTTTGGATGTTGTGAGTTCAAGAATTAACAAGAAGTGGAGTATAAAGATACGTGTCAATACTAAAGGTTCTGCTGTACTCTGACTAGTCAAATCGCCCTTACAAATAGTAATGAATACAACTTTATGTAAATGTAAAAGGAATGGGGTAGTTTTTTCCACTAAGGAATGGTTGTAGTGAAAACAAACTATAAATTAATTCAGAATAATGAAAAAACCCTATTTTGACTCCTCACAACTTAAAGGAGAATTCCACACCAAAACATATTGGACATCAATCTACCTTGATTCCTGTGACATGATACATAACGTCCTTGATTTTTGTCACTGAACTGGGTCAGCCTGGGAAGACACAGATGTTGACTTTTATGGGGTTATTATAAACAAGAGGCTAAATCCGGCAAAAAGCAGCTGTAGAGAATGTTAGACAGCAGCTGTCTCATCACACTCTGTGATTATTCGCCATAATCATAATATTAACAATATATAATTTTCATTCTACAAGACTCATAGCTAGCTATCTGGTGTATTAGCCTGGATACCCAGGCTTTCATTTTCATCCTCAAAGCTGCTGTATCATCTAGGTCAGGAGTTAACGGGTGCACAGCCAAAAATAAGTTTGTGGACCAGTGCTGTAGAATAGATCATAGACTTGGTCAGCTGGATTGAACATAATAATGTTCAATCAGAAAAACAGACACACAAACAATATTATTGTTTGTGTTTTTGTTTGTCAAACATCTCCCCAGTAGAGTTCAGTCAGGTAACCAGTTGAATGAATGAGAGACAGGAAGACAACCGCTTGTTTTTATGACTCTCTAACAATACATTACATTAGCCTTTAATATACGGTAGTAATAATGAGTTAAAAACAGTCAGTTATGGCAGATCCCCTGTGTGGATACCTAGTTAGGAATTTATATGATTACCGTACTGTCAAATTCAGTTTCCGCCAATATCATATTTTTCATGTTTTTTAAGTGTCTAAAACTCAATTTGACAGTAATCATATAAATTCCTATCATTGTTGCATTAATAATTGCTGTATGCTGACAGACAGTGCCAGAAGCAGGTTCTACCTCCACTCATAATTTAGGTGGATTTTAAAACATTTTCATTTCCTTCATTGAAAGATATGTCAGGAGTCCTGTCATATCTTTCAATGAAGGAAATAGTCCTGTCACAGGACTATGTACAGTATTTGGAATCTCATTGAAAAGCTACTACAGATTTCTCCTGTGTTCAATATATTTTTGCATTTGGCCTCTGTGTGGACACAGATGTGTGGATTGGGATGTCTTTTCTTTCCTTTTATTTATTTATGTATTTATTTATTTTTAACAAAGGAGGAAATTGTCTGTTTTGCTTATCATCCATAGTGTATCCAGGCCTCAGTGTCTGTTCCACAAGATGTACATGCTGATGGATACAGTAAACTACAGATCAGTATAACAGTGAACAGTCCTACACTGCCCCCTACTGACAGTAGTTAGATGATGTTTGTGCTCTCCAAACCCTACATGTCCTACCCTGCCAAACTCTACATGTCAAATGATTATCATCCATGTGATACAAATTTCCAAAATACACAATAACTACACAATTCTGTGGGTTTAAGATAATACTGTACAGGGACAACCGGTAAATATAAAATACATCAGTCAGCATTCATAAATGTCTCCTAGAAAAAAAAAAAAAAATATATATATATATATATATATATATATATATATATATATATATATATATATATATATATATATATATATATATATATATATATATATTCTTTGGTCTGAGTGAGTACTTTTTAAATCGGTAGCTGACAATCCCAAACCTCTCATCCCTTTTTTTACTATTTTTAAAAACTTTTAGGAATAGTTCACTGTGCCAATATATTGACATGTTGTGAGCATGTAGACTGGCCATTTAAACTATAGATTTTTTTTTAAATAGTTTAATAGTTTAAGCCAAATAATTTAAGGGATAAGGGTTTAGTGGTGATGAAAATCTAGGCCCTAGTGTCTTTAGAAACTAGTGCAGTATTTATTTTTTCATTCATAGAGAGAGCACTGCTGTGAGAAATACAATGTCATTAAAACAGCTTCACATAGTTTTAGTTTTTGAAGTGATTTTTCATATTGATAGAATTGTATTGTATCACATTATTGTTGCAGGAGATCTGGAGCAGAATCCAATAAAACGCATTGATAGCAAAGAGAGATTACCTCCTGACAGTGAGTACAACTTATTGCTGTTCCATTTTGACCAAATGTTGCAGTGAACTATGAAACCCTGCATATTGTGTCACATCATGAATCTCATTACATGGAGAAAGCTTCATATATTGTGCCACTATGACATCATCAGGGATGTAGTAAATCATCAAAGTTCAATGGATCAATATCAAAGTAAATACATGCCTGTATATGGAGTTTCGTTATGGCATCAATATTAGTTATGTCAATTACATAAATATGTAGATACAGTATATGTCGAAACCTGTTATGACCTTCCATATGTTGTTCCTTCCCCACCCATCCTTCCGCTTCAATGTCGCCCTTTTCACTGATAGTTGTCCATTCAAAGTCTATATAGATGGACCTGCTCCAATGTTATTAGTGCAGCTGTGTCCAGCAGCTGGTAAACAGTAGAGTCCTAAACAGGCCCAAATGTACCTGGGCCCTCATCAAACCCTGTACACTCAAGATACTGCCACCGCTGCCACCCTTAGATCTCCATATATGGCACAGACCTGTTCAGGAATAGAATGAACAGGAATAGATGCTGTGTGTGTGTGTGTGTGTGTGTGTGTGTGTGTGTGTGTGTGTGTGTGTGTGTGTGTGTGTGTGTGTGTGTGTGTGTGTGTGTGTGTGTGTGTGTGTGTGTGTGTGTGTGTGTGTGTGTGTGTGTGTGTTCCATCGTTACAGTGAGTCAGGAGGAGAAACCCACTGGAAGCTCTGAGATACCTCCTCACAGTGAGTACAAATGAACAATAGTATTATCATAGTTACAGTGGGTTGTGAAAGTGTTTGGCCTCCTTGAACTTTGTGACCTTTTGCCACATTTCAGGCTTCAAACATAAAGATATAAAACGGTATTTTTTTGTGAAGAATCAACTACAAGTGGGACAATTATTGATTTGACACATATTTTATCAGAATTGCTCCCTTGTAAGCCATTTCGATTTTGAACTCCATGTCAAAACTGAAAACTCAGGTCCATCCTGCTCGCTGCCGCTATGCTTGATTCTACCCTTTTTCCAAGATATTTTTTCCACCCATCAGTCTTATTGGTATTGTTAAAGATGAAGGTTTCTTTTTGTTGTGGACAGTATTCGTTAAAGGACCACTTCACCACTTTTCAACATATACTTCATATAATAGATCCTCACTAATGTACATGATAAAATACCACTATTTATTTCTACTCAGTCTGTGTCTCACAGGAGGGCTGTGGACAGTTCACAAACTTCTACCAATGACATCATCAATGGTGGAATCCATGCAGAATGATGATGTCATAGGAAGAACAACAAATAGTGGTATTTTATCAGGTACATTAGTGAGGACCTGTTATGTGAAGATACATTGAAAAGTGGTGAAGTGGTCCTTTAAAATGGCGTCTTTATTCACTCCCCCCCCCCCCCCCCAGTTCATTAATTATGCCTGGTTTGTTTGGTGGGTGGTGATGGGTGGAGATCCACCTGAACTGAATCCACACCCACAGCTAAGGTTGGGCGCTAAAGCATTTTTTTCCTATCGGCAATTGTCGGGGCAAAATTCACTGATGGACGATACATTTGTCTAATTTCCTTAGAGTTTACTTTACAGTTGGTCGCGCTGCTCGCGCATAAAAAAGACGGAGCACAAGCTCTCAATGCGCCGCTGATGTGATGCGTTTAGAACTCCCAGACCACCTGTCTCTTAATGCTGTTTGCAACATTTGTAGTACTTGTGTATACAGATTTGTTCACGTTGAGAACATAGACACGGCTGGCTGTCTGCACTCTGCAGTCAGTGTAGTGCCAGAACACGCTCTTGATGCTAAAGTAGAAGAGTTGAGGGGCAGAAAACAGCCTGGTCACGTGGTTCATGTACTCACTCAAGCCCATAGACAATGCATTCCGGTTGTCCCTAATTGTTGTCCTCATTCAATAGAAGCCTATGCAGAAAAGCTGTCATTGGACTGCCCCCATGAAGTGAATGTAGTTAACATATCTCTGTCTGTTGACTCTACGGCTCTGCAACAGGCTAAGCTACCGCAGCGATGTGAGAGAGTGAAGGGTCTGATTTATAGACAGGCAAGTGGGCAGGGTCTGAATCCTCCTGTAATATCCATGTGTTCATGTCCTCCCTGCAGAGGGCTCACAAAATAGAGAAGCGACTCCACACTGGAGAAGGATTTAGGACACCAGAGCTTGTTGCTAACGATTTGTTATCACTCGTCTTTTACTTTTGTCTCTTTTTATTGTGTCCCCACAACTTCCAGTATATTAAGCTACATGGGTCTGACATGAAAAGGTTTTGGAACCGTTAGCTTCCTAAACTTCTCAAACTCTGCCCGAACCCGACCAGGACCAAACCCGAACAGACCCGACCCAACATTTAGTGCCGGGTCGGGCCTAAAATCTATGCTAATCAGTAGGGCCGGGTTGGGCTTCGGGCTCCATAAAAAAAATATATATTGAATTATTTTATTATAGTAAAAATATTTTTTTTTCCTGTATACCGATAATGAAGATGGTGCTGACTGGCATTTCCCTTTTACTCTGTGGAGAATTCTCAAATTCTGCCTAAATCCTCAAAGTTTAGGGCTGGGTCAGGCCTAAAATCTATTCCATTTAGTCGGGTCGGGCCTCAGGCCTGATCAGTTAGGGCCCAGTTAGGGCCGGGCCTTAATGTTCAGGCCCGTTGAGACCTCTAGTCCTTCCCTCGTCTATCCAGTGTTATGATCACGGCAGTCAGTACTAGGGATGTCACTAACAGTTCATTTCCTTGCCGACTAGATTATCATCCATATAGTACAAACTGACAATAATTACACAATTCTGTGGGTTTCAGATAATACTGTACAGGAACAACTAGTGAATATAAAATACATCAACATTTATAATTTTCTCCTAGAATACATGTGTCTGCTCTGAGTGAGTACTTTTTAAAACGGTAGAGACTAGAAAAATGCAGTATTTATTTTTTCATTCGTAGAGAGAGCAGCTGCTGTGAGAAATACAATGTCATTAAAACAGCTTCACATAGTTTTTAACTTTAAGCGATTTTTCATATTGATAGAATTGTATTGTATCACATTATTGTTGCAGGAGATATGGAGGAGAATCCAATAAAACGCATCAACAGCAAAGAAGAACTACCTCCCGACAGTAAGTACAGCTTATTGGTGTTTCATTGTGACCAAATGTTGCAGAAACCCTGCATATTGTGTCACATCATGAAACTCATCATGAATCTCATTACATGGAGAAAGTCTCCATATATTGTGTCACTATGACATCATCAGGGATGTAGTAAATCAGTGATAAATATCAAAGTAAATGAATGCCCATATAATATGGAGTCCCCTTATGGCATCAATATTAGTTATGTTGATAACACCAATATGTAGATATATGACAAAACCTGTTCAGACCTTCAATATGTTGTTCTTTCCCCATCCATCCTTCCACTTCATGTCGCCCTTTTCACTGATAGCTGATAGCCTGCTCCAATGTTATTCATGCAGCTGCGTCTGGCAGCCACTGAAAAGTAGAGTCCTAAACAGGCCCTAAAATGAACACCCAAATGTACCTGGGCCCTCATCAAACCCTGGACCCTCATACATGCCTGTATATGGAGTTTCGTTATGGCATCAATATTAGTTATGTCAATAACATAAATATGTAGATATATGTCGAAACCTGTTATGACCTTCCATATGTTGTTCCTTCCCCACCCATCCTTCCGCTTCAATGTCGCCCTTTTCACTGATGGCTGTCCATTCAAAGTCTATAGATGGACCTGCTCCAATGTTATTAGTGCAGCTGTGTCCAGCAGCTGGTAAACAGTAGAGTCCTAAACAGGCCCAAATGTACCTGGGCCCTCATCAAACCCTGTACACTCAAGATACTGCCACCGCTGCCACCCTTAGATCTCCATATATGGCACAGACCTGTTGAGGAATAGAATGAAGGAACAGGAATAGATGCTAAGTGTGTGTGTGTGTGTGTGTGTGTGTGTGTGTGTGTGTGTGTGTGTGTGTGTGTGTGTGTGTGTGTGTGTGTGTGTGTGTGTGTGTGTGTGTGTGTGTTACAGTGAGTCAGGAGGAGAAACCCACTGAAAGCTCTGAGATACCTCCTCACAGTGAGTACAACTGAACAATTTATATTTCATATAGGTTTGATATTTAATAGTATCTTATAATATGATACATAAAACTACATTCTATTATTTGTAAAGCTTATGATCAGACTGCAAGGTATTATTCTTAGCACATTCTTCTTAGCACCCCAGACAGTTTTTGAGTTGCTAGATTCAGTTATTATTGGCTTCTTACCTTTTCCCAAACCTTGTCGGCCTTTCCAAAAATCCATAAAGTTTGCCCTCTCCCTGCTCTCAGAAGTCTTAAAGGTGGATTGCCAAATATTTTCCACCCATTTTTATAATCTTCAGTCTTGTTGTTATTATTAAGGATAAATGGGGGTGGGTGGAGATCCTTCAGAACTGAAGCCACACCCACAGCTTTAGTGTTTTTTTTTTTTTTTTTCATTGGCACGTTTCTCTGGAAACCTTCATCACCCAGGAAGAAACCCTAAATACAACCGGAAGGCATCATTGCACATAAAACACACCAATTAAAGGGATATTTTACTTTCAAAAACATTTTATGGTCTGCACAGTCTCATGTGAACACACCAGACAGTTTATACGTTACTTACAGTTTATAAGTGTGTACTTATGTATGTGTACTAATTCTATTCCTCTTGATATTTCAGGTGATCATGATGATCAGACCCTCAGGATGGTCCTGATAGGGAAGACTGGCTGTGGGAAAAGCGCCTCAGGAAACACTATTTTGGACCAGGACATATTTACAGCCAAAGCCAGTCAAAAGTCTGTCACCAAGTTTTGCCACAAAGCACAGGCTGAAGTAGACGGTCGTCAAGTTGTTGTAGTTGATACACCTGGTCTGTTTGATACTAGTATGTCCTTGGAGGAGGTTCAACGTGAGATGAACAAATGCATCAGTCTGCTGGCTCCAGGACCTCATGTGTTCCTGTTGGTGTTAGGGATTAACCGACACACAAAAGAGGAGAAAAATGCATTGAAGTTAATCCAGGAAGCCTTTGGAAAGGATTCCAAAAAGTTCACCATCATTCTTTTCACAGGAGGAGACAATTTGAAGCATAATGATGTGTCCATTGAGGACTATATCGAAGATTGTGATGATTCATTGAAGAAGCTGATTGCTGACTGTGGAGGAAGGTACCACGTCTTCAACAATAAAGATAAAAACAATAGAGAACAAGTGAGTGATCTGCTGATGAAGGTTGAGAAGATGGTGAAGGAGAATGGTGGAGGATGTTACACCACAGAGATGTTCCAGGAGGCTGAAGCAGAGCTACAAAAACAGATGACGAAGATTTTAAAAGAGAAGGACGAAGATATGAAGAGAGAAGTTAAGGAGCTGAAACGACTTCATGAAGAAGAAAAGCAAACAATGAAAAGGAGAATGAAAGAGCAGGAATTTGAAATATTTGAAAAGGAAAAGAAAAAAAGAGAGACACAACTGAAAGAAATAGAGGAATCTATTGAGAGAGAACGTCAGGAAAGAGAAGAGGATGCCAGAAAATGGATGCAATTTATCAAGGCCTTGGAGAGCGAGAAACAAAAAGCATCTGAGGAAATTGATAGAGAGTTGGAACTGAAGAGAAATGAAATGAGAGAACAGCAAGATGCTTGGGAGAAGGAAAGAAGAGCATGGATGGATAAAAGACGCAGGGAAGATGAGAGAAGAGAAGAGCAAAATAAAATAAAAAGACTTCAGGAAGAATATGAGCAGGAAAGACATGAATATGACAAGAAAAGAAGAGAAGAGCATCAAACCAGACAAGATAAAGAAGAAAAAAATCGACAGGCATTTTTGCAGGAGAGGAAGAAAGAACTGGAAAAAAGGGAAATGGAGGACAGAAAAAGGAAGGAAGAATTGGAAAATAAACTACTGGAGTGGAAGAAAAAACTTGAGTCCTTGGAGAGAGAGAAACTTATAGGACACAAAGAAGTGAGAAAACAAAAAGAGGCCTGGGAGAAGGAAAGAGAAAGATGGAATAAAAAAGAACATGAAGACAACGAGAGAATAGAAGAAGAACGGAAGAAAATAAAAAAGCTTCAGGATGAAATTGAACATGAAAGAAAAGAACATGAAAGAAAAAGAAAAGAAGAGGAAAAACGCACACAAGAAGAGGAAGCAGTAAAACAGAGAATTGTGGATGAATTCAGAAAGAAAGAACAGGAAGAACGGCAAAGAAGAGATGAGGAGGACAGGAAAAGGAAGATACAGGATGAAATGAAACAAAGGGAGTGGGAAAGGAAATTTGAGACCTTGGAGAGAGACATAAGGGAATATGAAGAAAAGAGCAAAACATTGAGAGAGGAAATGAGAAAACAACAAGACGCCTGGGAGCAGGAAGATGAACTTGAAGATGGAAGAAAAAGTCAAGAAAAGCATCAAGGAAAAAAAAAACATAAGGGTATGTTTTTACAAGTTCTTAACAACAACAATAACAATAATATTAATGCAAGTGCCAATAAAAATAAATATATATATATATATATATATATATATATATATATATATATATATATATATATATATATATATATATATATATATATATATATATATATATATATATATTGCTTTGATACTATTATTCTTAAATGCATTCCATACATTCCATATAGTTATAGTATATGCCAGTGTATATGACACTGTCAAATTGTGCCAGGAGCAGTTACCATTAGTGAAAGATTATCTACTGTATTTATTTATGAAATAAATAAAATATTGTTACTGTTTTAAGGCATATTAGACTCCATTAGACTGTACATTTTAACTACTGAAAAATATATTTTGAAATAGTTTAAAAAGGCAAAGAGGGATAAGAGATTTAGCAGTGACAAAAATCTAGGGCATTATGTCCAATTGCCAGCCAAGGAATCACTTATAATTACACTAAATTCATTTATGATGTATGATATTTCAACTATCGTAATTATAGTGTAATTAAAGTGATCATAGTCTTTGCCAAAAGAGAATAATTACATATTTTAACATTCTTCTTCTTCATCTTTTCAAGCAAACAACACTGTTAAATGTCTCATTGCAGATTGTGGAAGAAGACTTTACAGTATGACTACTGATAGCCTTCCATCACTGTTTGAGAAGATGGAGAACATTGTGAGAAACCGTCCTCTGAACCTGGTTATGTGTGGCCCAAGAGGACCAGTGAAGACCTCCACAGCCAACACCATTCTGGGTCAGATCCAGTCCAGCTCAGGGTCTAGTTCCCCTACAGAGTGTGTGAAGAGACAGGCAGAGGTGTTTGGTCGCTCAGTGACCCTGGTGGAACTGCCTTCCTTGGATGAAACATCTGAAGCAATGCTTCACAATGCGTTGAGATGTGTCTCTCTCTGTGATCCTGAGGGTGTGCATGCCTTCCTGTTGGCCGTTCCTCTTGGTCCTCTCACTGATGAAGACAAGGCAGAGTTACAGAGCATCCAGGATGTATTCACCTCTGAGATCAATGACTTCACCATGGTTCTGTTGACTGTAGAATCTGATCCAAATGCTGCAGCTTTTGTCAACTTTGTAGAAGAAAACAAAGACATTAAGGAGCTGTGTAAGAGCTATGCAGACCGATGCTCAATGTTCAACATTAAGAACAACAAGCAAGTTCCTGAGTTGTTGGATGCTGTGGAAAAGATGAGATCTCTGGAGGGTAGAGCACTTGGCTTCACAAAAGAAATGTTCATGAATTCCCAGATGGAGAAGATCATACAACTAGAGAAACTCATCACCACGCTACGTGCTGAAGGACAGAAGTCAAAGATCGCCAACATTGGTTAGTATACCACTTTCACTATTCACCTTTTCTTAATTCACTTTAAGTTTATATTGGTAAATACACTCAACAAAAATATAAACGCAACACTTTTGTTTTTGCTCCCATTTTTCAGGGATGGACTTAAAGCCCTAAAATTCATTCCAGATATACAATATAACCATTTCTCTCAAACACTGTTCACAAATTTGCCTAAATGTGTGATATTGAGCACTTCTGCTTTGTTAAGATAATCCATCCCACCTCACAGGTGTGCCACATTAAGATTAAGTGTGACATCATGATTAGTGCACAGGTGTACCCCAGACTCTCCACAACAAAAAGACACCCTGAAATGTGCAATTTTCTTTTGCCTTATTGGGTGTATGGGTCTCCGAACCAGTCAGTATCTGGTGTGACCACCATTTGCCTCATGCAGTGCAACACATCTTCTTCACATAGAGTTGATCAGATTGTCAATTGTGGCCTGTGGAATGTTGCTCCACTCCTCTTCACTGGCTATGTGAAGTTGCTGGATATTAGTGGGAACTGGTATGCGCTGTCGAAATGGTAATAATGTGGTAATATTGTGTTATTACCATTTTTACAGTGTGTAACAGTTCCCACTAATATCCAGCAACTTCACATAGCCATTGAAGAGGAGTGGACCAACATTCCACAGGCCACAATTGACAATCTGATAAACTCTATGCGAAGAAGATGTGTTGCACTGCATGAGGCAAATGGTGGTCACACCAGATACTGACTGGTTCGGAGGCCCAAACACCCAATAAGGCAAAAGAAAATTGCACATTTCAGGGTGTCTTTTTGTTGTGGAGAGTCTGGGGTACACCTGGGCACTAATCATGATGTCACACCTGCATCTTAATGTGGCACACCTGTGAGGTGGGATGGATTAGCTTAACAAAGCAGAAGTGCTCAATATCGCACATTTAGGCAGATTTGTGAACAGTGTTTGAGAGAAATGGTTATATTGTATATCTGGAATGAATTTTAGGGCTTTAAGTCCATCCCCTGAAAAATGGGAGCAAAAACAAAAGTGTTGCGTTTATATTTTTGTTGAGTGTATATTGAAACAACAGACATCTTATACTGACAAAATATAATAAAAATAACAATAAAAAAACATTTACAAATCAAAGCTCAGTCTGATGATAGCTTACATGCACACAGCTTAAAAGCTGGATGCTGCTTTGCATGCTGTGTAATATTTTGATTCCCATAGTAGAAAGTGTACTAATTCTATCCCTCTTGATATTTCAGGTGATCCTGAAGATCAGGCCCTCCGTATGGTCCTGATAGGGAAAACTGGCAGTGGGAAAAGTGCCTCAGGAAACACTATTTTGAATCAGAAGAAATTTAATTGCAAAACCAGTCAAAAGTCTGTCACCAAGGTTTGCCAGAAAGCACAGGCTGAAGTAGACGGTCGTCAAGTTGTTGTACTTGATACACCTGGTCTGTTTGATACAACTCTGTCCCAGGAGGAGGTTCAACAGGAGATGATCAAATGCATCAGCATGCTGGCTCCAGGACCTCATGTGTTCCTGTTGGTGTTACCGATTGGTCGACTCACTGAAGAGGAGAAAAAGACATTGATGTTAATCCAGGATGCCTTTGGAAAGGATTCCAAGAAGTTCACCATCATTCTTTTCACAAGAGGAGACATACTGGAGGATCAGTCCATTGAGGAATACATCGAAGAGGAGTGTGATGATTCATTTAAGAAGCTGATTGCTGACTGTGGAGGAAGGTACCATGTCTTCAACAATATTGAAGAAAACAATAGAGAACAAGTCAGTGACCTGCTGATGAAGGTTGAGAAGATGGTGAAGGAGAATGGTGGAGGATGTTACACCACAGAGATGTTCCAGGAGGCTGAAGCAGCCATCCAAAAACAGATGGAGAAGATTTTAAAAGAGAAGGAAGATGAAATGAAGAGAGAAGTGGAGAAGCTGAAAAGAACTCATGAAGAAGAAAAGCAAAGGATGAAAATGAGAATGAAAGAAGAAATTGAAAATGAGAGGAGGAAAATAAAGATACACCTGAAAGAAAAGGATTGTAAGAGAGAACGTGAGGAAAGGGAGCGTGTTAAAAGAGACGAGGAGGACAGAAAATGGAAGCAAATGGAGGAAAGACAACGGAAGGAGTGGAATGAAAAACATAAGACCTTAGAAAGAGAGAAACATAAAGCATCAGAGGAAAATGACAGAGTTTTGGAACTCAAGATAAAAGAAATGAGAGAACAGCAAGATGCTTGGGAGAAGGTAAGAAGAGCATGGTGGAAGAAAAGACAACAGGAAGATGAAGAGAGAAGAGAAGAACAACAGAAGAAAATAAAAAAGCTTCAGGAAGAAATTGATGAGGAAAGAGAAAAACATGAGAAGGCCAAAAAAAGGATACGACAACAAGAAAAAGAGGAACGAGTGAAACTTGAAAAGGAACACAGAGAAGCACTGAAACTGATGGAGAATAAATACAAAGATGAGGCCAGAAAACAAGCTGAGGAATTAAATGAGTTCAAAGGGATTTACCAGAAGGAGTATGACGATCTCATACAAAAACAAGAAGATGCCATACGTAAATTGCAACAGAAAGAGGCAGAATTGAAACAGGGTCAAGTGAAATACAATCTTTCGAGTCATAAAGAGAGTGTACTGAGAGAGGAAGTAGGAGAGAAAAGTAATGAAATAGAAGAGAAAGAGAGAGAAATAGAACAACTGAAGATTAAACATTATGAAGAACTGCAAAAGCGTTACAAAGAACTGGATGAGATGAAGAAGAAGAACTGTGTCATCAGCTGAGAACATCATCATGATGTCAACATTTTGTGTGAGTGATTATTCACAAGTAATCAAATGATTTGATATGATCAAATGGTGCATTTATATAGCGCCTTTATCCAAGGCGCTTTACATAGATTGTGCATCATATTCACCCATTCACACACACATTCATACACTGATGGCAGTGGAAACCATGCAAGGTACCTACTTGCACAGGAGCAATTAAGGGTTCAGTGTCTTGCTCAAGGACAGTTCAACACTAACTCTGTGGGAGCCCGGGATCGAACCGGCAACCTTGTGGTTACCATCCGGTGACTCTACCCCTGAGCCACTGCCGATATTTTGCAATTCATATTCATCATATTTTGCAATTAATTTTACTACACAGCTATGACAAAATGTGTCCTCAGACACAGTTGCATTTCAATGTTCAGAATGGTACAAAATCTTGATCTGCAGTATATGGTGTAAATGTAATGTAAAATGATGTGGTTTAACTACTAAACTATAGTATTGATCCTGGAAAAGTAGCCCGATGACGGCACCCTCTACACTGCCTGCCTGCCTGCCTGCCTGCCTGCCTGCCTGTCTGTCTGCCTGTCTGTCTGTCTGTCTGTCTGTCTGTCTGTCTGTCTGTCTCCTCCTCTCTACAGGTGTGGAGGTGGGCGTGGCAGAGGATCATCAGCAGAATGGAAACACCTGATCCATGCAGTGGTCATCAACGTTCCTCAGAAGACCTGTCCATCTCTCTAGGTCTGATCCATGCAGTGGTCATCAACGTTCCTCAGAAGACCTGTCCATCTCTCTAGGTCGTCCTCAGACCAGACCTCCAACATCACTTCCAGTCATGGCCATGGGAAATGTTTGATTTAGGAAAACAAAGTCGTAAGAAACATAATCTTTTTTTTCCTTTTACATAAGAACATTACAATGTTCTTATTTTGTGCAATAGTTGTATATTTGTACTGTATATACTGATAGTCGTATATTGTATATATTAATAGTTGTATATTGTATATACTGATAAAGACCCAATTATTGACGTTTTAGTATCCAGGTCCAGGTTCTTCAGAATAGGAAGGACACTGATTTAATGCATGCAGAAATACTATGATTGTTTTATAATGTATAGAACATTGGAATACATCAGCAACACAAAAGGGACACTAAGGCTCTCTGAGTTCAATGATGGTGACTCTATTTTTATAATGAATAATCAGAGTCAGATTATTCATATTGCATGTGTCTTTCAGCAGCACTTTCAAGGAGAATGTTCTCTGTCATGTCTTGTTACATTATTTACTGAATGAGACGAGATGCTCACATAGTTATCCTATAATATGATATATAAGACATTACTTTTGCTGTTGAATTGTTGAACATATTGCTGCACCAGACAGCATTACACTCATCCACACACTTATACTGCTGATCATACTGACTACTGTATGACATTGCTATTTTAAGTTATCCTCTTGTGTTATTATTTTAATAAATACAACAGTTGTTAATTGACTTGGTTAGTGAATCTCCTGCCACAAAGACATGACCAGATATGTGAAGTTCCAAACACAGTGGGATTTCTGTTTGAGGTTTTCTGGTGTTCTTATGGATGTAGGATCTTAGTGTATAAGTATGCTCTATACCATGTCTTGTCCATGCAGTATTATACTTTATAAGTTAAAAAATGCCAATTTGTATTATCTTAAGTGTGACTTAACTATGGGTTCCACATTAACTATGTTTACAAATGCAAATGTAGGGGAAAAAACCTACCTTAGCAAGTGTAATGTTGTAGTGTTTAAACGGAACATTTACCTTGTCTGTTAATATTTATTATTTAATGAAATGTTCAGT
The DNA here is from genome assembly GCA_039105355.1 of Benthosema pterotum. Classification (NCBI taxonomy): domain Eukaryota; kingdom Metazoa; phylum Chordata; class Actinopteri; order Myctophiformes; family Myctophidae; genus Benthosema; species Benthosema pterotum. Next base: position 15,885,921 of record CM076981.1, read on the forward strand.
TTAAACACTACATTGCTAAGGTAGGTTTTTCCCCTACATTTGCATTTGTAAACATAGTTGTAACCCATAGTTAAGTCACACTTAAGATAATACAAATTAAAAATATGTATTTACATTGTATTTACAGACTGATAATACGATATGTTCTACACGTTGTAGCTTACTGCACATTTTCACCATTGCTAAAATGATTGATTGATAAATGTTTGTAGAAAATGAAAGTAGACTACAGGTTTATATAAATGATGCTATGAGGATAAAACCAGGAAAAAGAAGTTCACAATGCCTGTTGTCTGTGAGCTTGTAATGAAGACCAACTAGGCATATTTTCATATTGCTGATAATGCATAATTATATGTAATGTGTGTGTAAGTTTAAAAGTTATGAACGAGTATGAATTAATGAATGATAATGAATGAACTCACACATTGTCACGTTTAGTTAATATCAATTCAATTCAGTTCATCTTTCTAGTTTGTTGTCATGATAAACATCAGTTTTCCTCCTTGGTGTCTGTTCCAAACCAACCAGTCAGATCCGGTCTAGAGCCCCGCCCACTACATCCGGTACTGCGCACAGCGTTTCCGTTTCCGCTCTTCAGCTCCACACGCTGTGAGAAGGTTTGTTGTTTGTTGTAGGAAAAGTTATCAGAGGAGAGAATGTATATAAATGTATGTAAACAACTGATATGGAGAAAATATATTCCTTTAGAGAATGTTTAATGTAATTCAGGAGAGACGAATGACACGAAACCACATCAACTAATGGAAACAAATGGACTGATTAGGACAAGTTACAACTAATGGAACCAAATGGACTCTTCAAACCAGGTGAGGTTCAGTTGACTTTTATCTGTTGTGTCTAAAGTTTATTGATCACAAACTGATTGATTGTGTCAACCAGGTGTGTGTTTGTCTCTGTTTTTGTTGTGTTTGTGTTGAAACACTAACAAATGGATATTTGCTGTGGATTCTTGTTGTTCAAACACTGCTAAACTACAACGTAAATGAATAGAGCTGGTATGGTTTATTTTAGTGATGGTGATGATGCTGATTAACCACTAGGTGGAGGTGTTGTAACTCCATGTTTAGTGACAGGCATTACATTATGGTGGTTTGATGATTGATTGATGTTTTTATTCACAGTTTGTAGATTTACAGAATATTTCAAGCACAACTAATCAAGCTGAGTTCACATAGAAAAGGAGGTTGGTGTTGGAATCAGATTTTACAGAGGCCAATTAAGGGATTTTCATGTCTTAATGACTGTTGGTTGGATATTGTTCCCCATTTTGGTGGCATTTAGACCCTTGTTTGTGCTGAATCTGGGTTGCACATGGTTAGTTAAACTCCCTCTGGTGTTGTGGGAGTGAACTACATTGACAGGTACATTTGGTAGTGTAGTAAATGTTGTGGACCAGAACCATTGCAAGACGTTGTACTATGTTATCAAGCCTCATGGAAATGGAATGAGATGTAATGCCATATAGTACCATATAGACCAGGGGTTTTCAACAGGTGGCCCGTGGACCACCAGTGTTCCCTGAGAGGATTCCAGGTGGTCCCCAGACTAAATGATGAAGTTGGTGTAAACACGAAACCAAATGGACCCTTGCGGGTTCATTTGGTTTCGTGTTTACACTCTCAAGAGTTAAAATATTCATCATGTGAATTAGCCCAAGTCTACACAACTAGAGAATGTAGAACATTAATGGTCATTTTGATCTGTATGTTGGACTGTTTTGTTTCCCAAATACAGCCTGGAATTGTGGACAAAATCAAGCAAACAAACAAACAAAAAAACTTTAGTTTCGGGATCTGTGGGGCTAAAATGTCATCAAATGGTGGTCCGGGGCTCAAATGCTGAATAAATGGTGGTCCCTGGTATCAAAAGGGTTGAAAACCACTGACATCGGCCTATGTAATGATGTATGTTTGCAAACTAATATTGCAATGACCCCAGAAGACCACTCTGGGTTTGATTGATTGATTGATTTGATTTTCTCAGAGCAGAATATCACATTGCGTTAATTCCTAATCAAATTTCACTAAAATATTGTTCTATATTGCTCTATTGTTCTTATCAATTTACAATTTAGATATTTAACAGTCACTCTTAATACACAGTGACTCTTATTTACGTATTTGTAATGCATGCCGCTGCACACTACTAGAAGAACAAATATATGTATTTAAATGCAGTACTGCTTCGACACAGAGTTGGTTGTGTGACTTTAGATTATTATAAATAACTTGCATGGTAAAACTGACATGTAGGCGTGTGATATTCTCATTTCATCAGGATTTACTGCAAGGAATTGCTTAAATACTAAAGAGCCAAAATAACTAAGCCAAACACTTGCAGTAATGTACCATGCCATGATGGTTTAGGACTTTTGTGGTTATTGTATTAATACAAAATGAATAAGACCCTTGTTAATAACAGTGAAAAGGACTGTGTACGCCATGATATTCACTGTTACCCCTTTTTTGGTGGGCCCTGAGCTTGAGCCTCTTAGTGATGTCTGTCTGACACTCAACCTCAGGGGACCCTCTTGCTCAGGGATCCAGGGCCTGGGCCCCAGGGGACCCTCTAGCTCAGAGGTCCTGGGCCCCAGGGGACCCTCTAGCTCGGGGCCCTGGGCTCAGGACCCCTGAGCTAGAGGGTCCCCTGGGGCCCAGGACCAGGACCCTGAGCTAGAGGGTCCCCTGGGGCCCAGGACCTCTGAGCTAGAGGGTCCCCTGGGGCCCAGGACCAGGACCCCTGAGCTAGAGGGTCCCCTGGGGCCCAGGCCTTGGACCCCTGAGCTAGAGGGTCCCCTGGGGCCCAGGCCTAGGACCCCTGAGCTTTCCCTCTTACCTGAGGTAAGAGGGAAATCATGCCATGCCCATCATGCTACATATAGGAGTTGGCCTGACGGTGTGTTGCGTGTTCGAGTCCCGCTCATGACAACCTTTGCTGCATGTCTCTCCCCTTGTCTCTCTCTGTCCCTCTTCCCTGTCTGTCTTCATTTAAATCTATCAATGAAGGCAAATAATTAAGAAAATAGCAGATCATACATCTGTACGAAGTCACAATGCATCTTGTTGTGAAGCATTGTGAGCTGCTATTTTCAGTAGATTTTTACTACACATTTTTTACTTTTACATTTTACTTAACCCACCGACTGCTGTCCACGCGGGCTCGTGAAGTTCTCTGTCCGTCCCCCCTGCCAATCACGCGGATCAGCCCAATCACGACGATAACCATTTCCCCCATTATATGTTAGATTAAACCCTTGTGCATCCACCCTGTGGATTTCAAAGGTCTACATCAAAGGACAACACCACAGCAGACGATAACAGCACACCATGCACAGACAGAGTAGCCAATTGTATCTAAAAATCAACTGAAATAAAGCCTAACTTGCTGTGCCACCGCACCGCAGCAGCAGCAGGAACAAGAGAGAGAGCAGACGGCTGCGCACACACACACACACACACACACACACACACACACACACACACACACACACACACACCCCAGTAGTCTGGGGACCACCAGTGGTCCCTGAGAGCATAAGGTCCATTTGGTTTCATTTTGTGATCTCAAGAGTTACAGATCCATAAGGGTCCGTTTGGTTACAAAGGATCCATCATTTAGCTGGATCTAACTAGCAATCCTCAAACAATCAGTGCCACCGCACCATTACAAAAAAAAAAAAAAAAAAAAAAACAGCAACCAAGGCTTTTTTTTAACCTTACCTTGTCTCCAAATAACAGGTCAACCACCAAAGATCAGGGAAAAGATCGAAATTAGATCCAAAAGTCAATAAATCCAAGCTCCTTCGGTGTACAGATCCATAAGATCCTGCCCTTCTCCTCGTCTCTCTCTCTCTGTGTTTGTTGTGTGGTTGCTATGGAAACACGTGGCTGACACACGTGGCAGGGAGAGCCACGTGGTGAGGCTCTCTCTCTCTCTCTCTCTCTCTCTCTCTCTCTCTCAAGCAGTGTTGCCAACTGCCAAAATCCGAAATGCACTAGTGACAATTCCAAAATTGTGCAGTTGTTTTCAAGCAACTCACCAGCAAGAAAGCACTAGATTTTTGACCAGGAGTTTTTCCAATCATTTTGGTGCTAGAGGGGGTCTGGAAAAAAAGCTAAATATAGTGTCAAATGTGCCAAGTTGGCAACACTGCCCCAAAGAGGTTCCTACAGTGTTGCCAGGTTGTCGGAGAGAAATAAGTAACCAGGTCTCAAAATAATACTACTTTACACATGAAATTGTTCAAATCCATCAGGCATTGAACCTGGCAGTTCTTCAAGCTCGTTGTGATGTGTTGTGGAAGTAAATGAAAAAAAAAAAAAGTTGTTTATTGAGGTTGGCATGATTTTATTTATAATATTATTTTATAATATTATTTTGATGTATTTATATGGTTATGGGTATTGTATAGTACATTTTGGTATGGTGCCGTTCAAGTTTAGTACAGTACATCACAGTGTGTGATGTGGATGTGAGTGTGGTATATTTCCCTAACTGTGCTATATCATAAACTAATTTCTGCAAGAAAATGCAGCCACAGAACATCATCTGTGGGGACTACATGAACATGCCATATCTCTAATGAAAGGTTATGATGTCCTCTTGAATACAAAAGAAGAAGCGAGTTTCTAGCATGTACCATTTTGGAGTTATCAGTGATCAAAAACAGATTGATGTGACATAATTCAGTCACTATTGAGTAACAATGCTGCTTTCCAAGGCTGATATTTACATAACGGTAGATGCTATTTCATTCTTTATTTTTTTTAGATTCAAGCAGGCATCATGAGGTTTAATTTGATATATGGCATGGATATGTAGCAGTAATATTACCTAATGTTAAATGCTAAATAAAACTTTGAATTGAGTTATTGAAAATGGCCTCTGGCCTGCTGCATCATCTGCCATTATAACGCACTGTATTCAATTGCTAATATCTACAAAACAGAACATGTTATCAACTCACTTATTTTTTTCCATGAAAGCAAAGAGATGGAGGAATTTTTTAAGGTATTCCGTGTCTCGAACGGCCCACCATAGATTTTTCCATAATTGTCTAAAAGTCAGGTATTCCTGGCAGTGACACTTACTGTCCCCCTTTCTTGCAGCAGCGGGTGGGTTAAGTTAACAAGGTCTTTTCCCATCAGTGGTTGAATTAGAGGCTCAGGCTCAGAGTCACCAGATGGCAACCACAAGGTTGCTGGTTCAAACCCAGGGCTCCCCCAGAGTTGGTGTCGATGTGTCCCTGAGCAAGACACTGAACCCCTAATTGCTCTGGTCAGTACCTTGCATGGTTTCTTCTGCCATTGGTGTGTGAATGGGTAAATGAGATTTACAATCTATGTAGTGACTTGAATAATAGTGCTCTATACAGTAAATGCACCATTTAAGAAGTTGAGTTGTGTTTCCCAGCATTCTAATTAATTTTCAATGGGACCGGCGTTTTTTTGCTCAGAAAACAACCTGCGATCAAGAGAGCGTTTAACGTCGGTCGTTTATCACCCGCCGTCACTGATTTGTGTTGCGCACGCGAGTTTTTGAAAGCTCAATCCAGTGAGCTTTTTTGTAAAACGCTGGGCGACTTACAACATAGTGAGGAGCCACTCTACCAGTAGTAGCGCAGTACCTGTGCAGTGACTTCACCGTTTGTGTTCCAGGGGCGGTGCTTTTTTCCTCTCTCAGCTGCAGCTGAATGGCGCTGATGGTAGGGCGTTTAATTCTAGACTACATTATATCACGGACCCCTAAAACAGTACTGTTGGCCTAAACGAGGTGAAAGCTCAATGCAAGTTAATATCACAAAGTTGTGTGCGTAAATGGTAAACCTCCTCCTCGTCCTCCTCCTCCACACACATGGATAGAGTGCAGCCTGTAGCCTCTCTCTCTCTGTCTGGGTCTCTCTCTCTCCCATGCTCTCTTGTGAGTGTGAATAATAACATGGCAACTGGTCAATACGTCAGCTATATAAGTTCATAAAGTCGGGTCTCTCGGAATGCCCGTGCATGTCGCATTTCGGACGGGTTCGGCGCCGCCATTTGAAAGAAATCTCGGAACAGTTCAGATGGGAAAAAATGCCATGGATCGACTCTTCTGGTTCTCGTTCTGGTTTATTTATTTGAAAATATTTTCGCATCCCTCTGGAATGCCCTTTAGTGTCATCTTGCCTTACCTCAAGGTGCAGCGGCTCAGAGAAGATGTGCTCTGGTTGAATCACTAAATATCAACCTGCAAGTCATCAGTATCCAACTTGAACTCATAAATACCAGAAATATTTTCTGTGGGTTGAACTGTTGCAATGATTCCCTTTTCTTACGTCAAGGACCCTTAAATTGACATTTATTAGCCTGTGGACCCCTTTTGAAAAGCCACACAGCCACACAGCCACACAGCGACCCCCATGACAGTAGGTTTTTATAGCAAGGATTCTCAATGGTTTTCAAGAGTCAAAGTATCTCAAAATGATAACAGCAACATTGACTATGTATCGTATTGTATTATATGCAAATAATCGATATAGACTTGTTTTGCTTTGCAGATAAACGATTGTATTATTACTACATGCTTGTGCATGAAATTTAGCATTTTTAAAGGAAAAAGAACAAGAGTGGTTAAATTACTTAGGAAATAGTTATTGAATCATTGAATCGTATTGGATTGTTTCGCTAGAATTCATGTATCGTATCGTCAACCATGTATCACAATACGTATCAAATTTCAAATGACTGTTAAAATGTATTGTTACATCCCTAACATGCCCAGATAGGACTTCTGTAGCCTGAAGCATATACAGTATTATCATAGACCAGTGGTTTTAAACCCTTTGCAGGGACCACTATTTATTCAGCACTTAAAGCCACAGTGACATTTGATGACATTTGTGACCGCATCTGACGCTTTGTGCCTCAAGGAGGCCTAGGTCAATCTTCTGTTTTTTACAGATTATTAAAGTATACAATGTAAGCTTTCATTTGATGCATCACTCAAGGAAATTGGAGCATTTTTGTAGGAGTTGTGAGCATTTAAATCTGGGTGTCCCAAAATAGGAAAACTGAGAAAAAGGCATTTTAAGTTTGAGAAAAGGTTCACACCTACAGCAGAGTAGAAGTGGGTGTTAACAATGGGAGGTGACAACGGTCTTCCACTCCACCCATAATGCCTCATTTAAATACCCTAACCACCCCCACAAACTGTAGGCTAACTGTATACAGTATATCAGTGGTTTTCAACCTTTTCATACCAGGGCCCCACTATTTATTGAGAATTTGAGCGACGGACCACTATTTGATAGGTCAAGGTCAAGGTCAAGCTGACCATTAATCTTCTACATTCTCTAGTTGTATAGACTTCTTAACTAAGTGGAACTATAGGCCCAATAAATGGCTTGTGTCAGTTTGTTCATGTAACCTTTCTGTGTAAGATGGAAAGTAAAACCACTTTTTGAAAACATGTGAAGATGCACGTACGATGTGTCTGCACATCATTTTGTCTCACTCTGGTTAATTGCTTATGTCAGCTTGTTTATATAGCCTTTGTGTGGAAAATAAACCCCTTTTTGAAAATGTGCAAAAATGCACGTGCAATGCATGTGCAGACTATTTGTGTGGTGTGCACACCCCCAACTGAACTCTCAGCATCTTACTAGAGCTGTTCCCACACTATTGGGCCTGAATCTAGTCAACCACATCCACCATAAGGCTTCTGTGCAGAGGGAAACGATATGTGGAAATAGCAAAACTGAAAGCTTGGGTCCAAAGGTCATGTGTAGGTCACTTTCATGCATGTTGATCAAAGCAGGATGTTGATCAAATTGTAGGATGAGAGGGAGTTAAAATGTTTTTCATATAGGCTAATTGAAAAAGCGGTTCATGTAAAGGTCATAGGTCACAAGTCAAAACACAAAAGTTGTCTGGCATTATACTCATAAGTGTATATACAGTAAGTCTCATTGCTGATGGTTCATGAGCTATGAGTGTCCAAAGTTTGCATTTTCAGGTGAGTCCTATAGCGCCACCATTTGGCCAGTGGTCATGGGCTTCACATCATCACCGTTTGGCATCACACTCTACCAGATTACTGAGTTTTGTGAAAACCGACAGTACAGACAGAACAGCTAGGTTGGATGGAAGAAAAAACAATTGGCAAAAACAAAAAAGGGAGCGAGTCTCATTGGACCATTAACAAGTCCACTTCATGGACTGCTTGGCCCCTTAATAATTTTAATCAGAGATTTTCTGTGACTATAGGCCCAATAAATGGCTTGTGTCAGTTTGTTCATGTAACCTTTGTGTGGAGGTTGTAAAGTAAAACCACTTATTGAAAATGTGTGAAGATGCACATACGATGTGTCTGCACATCATTTTGTCTCACACTAGTTAATTGTTTGTCAGGTTGTTCATATAACCTTAGTGTGGAAAGTAAAACCACTTTTTGAAAACGTGCGAAGATGCATCGTATGTGTGGATCGTACGTGCATCTTCACACGTACGATGCGTGTGCATACTCATTTTGTCTCAGGCTGGTTAGTTGTTTGTCAGGTTGTTCCTATAACCTTTGTGTGGAATGGAAAACCCCTTTTTGAAAACGTGCGAAAATGCACCTGCGATGCACTAGCAGACTGATTCTGTGGTGAGCACATGTCCTACTGAACTCTCAGTACCGCTTTCTAGATCTGTTCCCACAGTATTGGGCCTGAAACTAGTCAACCACATCCTCCATAAGGTGTCTGTGTCTGGGGGAAAGGATATGTGGAAATAGCATAACTGACAATACTGTACACACACACACACACGCACGCACGCGCGCACGCACACACACACACACACACAGGCGAGGAACAAAGACCTCCCTCTTTAATAAATTGTGAGATAAGTGAGATGTTCAACTCCACGTAGGTCCCCAGATGGTCCCCTGGAACATATACATAGGGATTATAGGGATACTGATACTTTAACTAGCTCATTTAGGCTCATTTTCATTACAACAGAGAATGAACCATTTTCCAGAGTAGAGTAGATGGGACATAGTTCTGACCCCCCCCCCCCCCCCCCCCCCCCCCCCCCCGCTCCCCTCCGCCTCTCTCCCTCTGTCTCCCCCTTGTCTCCCCCTTCCATCTCCCGCTCTGTCTCTAGAAAATTAGCATTTGATATGCCCCCTAAGCACCTAAGCATAAAATATAGAGATGCGCAGTGACGTCACCGCCCCTGTTCCACTAGTGGATTCCCCATTAATTTTTCTCATAGACTTTTCGAAAATAATTTATATCAAGACGATTACGCCGCGGACAAAGCCAACTCGAGTCGTGACGAATCATGATGACACACACAAACTTTTGGGACAATCAAATAATTTCTAAGATGAAAAACGAAACAAAAAGTCCTGTATCATGCCGTTTTCTACTTCTTCCTAATTATATATTATATGACGATATTGTGTTTGTTGTCATGATTTGTCACGACCGAGTTGGCTTTGGCCGCGGCGCAATCGTGTTTTTATTAACCATTTTCTAAAAGTCTATGAGGAAAATGAATGAGGAATCCACTAGTGGAACAGGGCTGGTGACGTCACTGCGCATCTCTAGGCCTATATAGAGAGAAGGAAGGGGGGTGGGGGGGGTGTGGGTGGGGGGGGAGAGAAAGGGGGAGAGGGGAGAGATAGAGGGACACCGTGTTTGAACAGTTCCATTAATCAGGTGTATTTTTGAGTTAACAGAATGAAGCTGAGAAGTTAACATGCTCTGTTTTCAACAGGAATCCACCATGGAGTTCACAACCATGACCCGTCGGAACCGTGATCCGTCTGAACCGTGACGCGGACCTGCTCCAAGCAGGGCTCGACAGTGCAACTCGGGGCTCACATTTGGACTAAAAAGTGAACCGCGTGAGTTGTATATTTCAGTTGCATGCAGTGCATATTCTCTGAGTTGCAGTTCTATACTGAAAATTATACCACTCTACAAGCTAACAACATGTTGATGTTCGATGCATCCTTAGCTTGAAGATCTGTTCTGCCTCCGCCCCGCCAATCCCTCCTGCATCACAGTGAGCGCACAGAGCATCAGAGCAACTAACGCAGCAGCACACAGTAGGATAGAATTTACTGAAAGTGGGCGGGCAATAGAACATTACAAAAAGGGACACTGTGTTTGAACAGTCACATTAAGAGAATGAAGCTGAGCAGTTAACATGCTCTGTTTGTAGAAATCAACTATGGAGTTCGGTAGAATCTTGGACATTCTGAACGAACTGTCTAAAGAGGAGTTTGGAGAATTCAAAACTCTTCTATCAAGTCCGACTAAAGACATTGAAGGCTTCAAACCACCGCCATGGTCTCGTTTAGAGGATGCTGACAGGACCAAGACTGCCAAGCTGATCCCGCAGACCTTCCCCGATAATCATTCTCAGATCCTTATTCATTTCCTGAATAAGATCAAAAGGAATGATTTAGCGGCAAAGATACCCAAAGGTATGTGAAGGGAGGATGTAACTTCTATAATATAGAAGTTTAATAGTGGATATAAAATCTATATCTACTATTAAACTACCTGTATTTTTATTGCAACAAAACTGATAGGCACCCAAAATATACCAGCATGTTTTTTATTTGATTATAATATGTACAGTACTTTACAGTACATTATTATGATTTTCAAAATATCATATCAGATAGTAAACCCTATATAGCTACATAATAAGTTTTTGAATGCTAAATGTAACTAGACATCACTGCTTTTATAGTCAATGGAGCATAGCAGTGTTTTTTATTTTAGCTGGAAAGTACTGAAATATTCTGAAATATTATTCTGTTTGCGGCTAAAGCGACCACACTAGAGGTCTTCACAGGGGTTCCGACCCGTCCAAGACCCGTCGTTTATGACGGTGTGTTTTAACAAAGACTGATTGTAGAACTACCACCGCTGTTTAATTCTAGACTACATTATATCACAGACCCCGAACAGTACTGTTGGTCTAAATGAGGTGAAAACTCAATGCAAAGATGATAGATCAATGAGAAAGTTGCGTGCGTAAAGGATAAACCTCCTCCTCCTCGTCCTCCTCCTCCCCACACATGGATAGAGTGCAGCCTGCAGCCTGCAGCCTCTCTCTCTGTCTCTCTGGGTCTCTCTCCCATATTCCCTCGTGAGTGTTAATAATAAAATGGTAACTGGTCAATACGTCAGCTATATTGGTTCATAAAGTCGGGTCTCTCGGAATGCCGTTGCATGTCGCATTTCGGACGGGTTCGGCACCGCCATTTGAAAGAAAAATGACACGGATCGACTCGGTTCTGGTTTAACTATTTGAAAATATTTTCGGTATGCTACAGTTCGGAATCGGCGATATTGCACAGATTTATTTTGGGTTTCGGATGGAATTTTTTAGGCCTGTGAAGACTTCTGGACCATACTACTGTTATCATCATTATTTATCCTCACTATTTAACATTAACATTATTAGTCAGGATTTTTGGTGTATGTGTGTGTTTTGTTTTTTTGTGTTTTTGTCCGTAACTAGTGGTTATAAATTACTTTTACCTAGAAACTTCACAACCCACCAGCCTCCCCCCTGCCTCCCCCTGCCTCGCTCTTTTAAAACATTAAAAAGCTGATATTGAATTGGAAAACAATTACCGTTATATGGGGGAGAACACGCCAGAGACAGTGCTTCTTTCATCTGGCTGATTATATTAGGGATAACTTGTGTTTTTTTTTTGTGTGTGTTGTGTCCATTTAGGTTCTGGTGCATCATCACATTCCCAGGATGCTGCTGGTGCTGCTGGTGAGAAAATAAAACCCAAAAGGGTTCTCCACATTGTATTGTTTTGTTGATTTCACTAAGCATTAACTTAACTAAGCATTAATCCAGCATTATATGATGTTGTGATCAACATACAGTAGGTTCAGGAGTATAGAGACCACCCTCTACTTATTATGACCACTCCTCATTCTCAATCACGTCCCTATGTACCACACCGCCTTCACTCATTATCCACTCCCTGTGTACAGTTACATGCATGCAGGGGTGTAGTGGAGGGGCATGGGGGGGCGGGGACGGCGTCCCCCTGTGTATTTTGGGGGCAAAAATGTGTTTTTTGACTTGTCATTTACTTTTATTGGCACAATTAGCATTGTACAGTAAACCATCTTTCTCAATATGCTATACACACAATTAAAACACTATTTTTAATAGACACAGACTTAAAGTGATTTCACTTTTGTCAGATATCACCCCCCCCTCCCCCCCCCAAAAAAAAAAAAAAAAAAAATGTTATCCTCTGGTCTGTAAACACTGAGCTGCATTTTCTCATGACAGATGGTATACAAACAAATTCTATGCATTGAAAATGAGTGGAATTCGAAAATGTGGGTGGGAAAATGTAGTAAGCTACACTACTTGTTACTCTTTAAAAAATGTAGTAAGCTACACTACATGCTAACCCCAGAAAATTGTATTAAGCTACACTACAAGTTACAGGAAAATGTAGTTAAACTTATAGCTTAGCTACTACTACTACTACTACTACTACTACTACTACTACTACTACTACTACTACTACTACTACTACTACTACTACTACTACTACTTGAACCTAATCTAATCCTACCCCCAAACCCCTACCCAACCCTAACCACAGGCGGGACGCAACACCTATCTTATGTCTTAGCAACTGTTGATTAGCTGTTATTTGTCCTACACACACACACAGTCAATTGCAACATAATAATAATAATAATCCTTTAGTTCGCCATGCAGGAATAAGTAGGTAAGTTGAGGAAGGTTGTCGGTACAGCATATTCCCAAATTCATGCCTAAATTCCTTCTTTTTGCGTTCCAGCTGCGCCTCATCCAGAGGTGACCATGACTTTGTCCACTCGGGTAAATACTCAAGGTTTTCTGGCAACTATAGAGACTCAAAATAATGTCACATGTTGTTATGCTTGTTAACACATTGCCTGCTACTCCCTTTGGTCACATGTTATTGTTACGTTGTTAACACATTGCCTGCCGCTCCCTTTGACAGGAGACCTCTGTGAAAATATTAAAGAAGAACAAGGTGAAAATTACCTCGTGGCTCCAAGCAGATTTCCAGCTCATTCTGCAGCATGTGCACTCTGGAGGTCTGATTGATGACAGAGTGTATCGACAGCTGAGGGATAAAGCTCCACTAAAGGCAGAAGATGCTTGCATTGACCTCATCGATGCTCTCATGGCTAGAGGAGAGAGAGATTCATCTGGGTTCCTCAAACTGCTCAAAGATCCAGACATCCACAACACCTACAATACACAACTCAAGGACTGGATTCTTTCTCTTGAGCTGCCAGTTAATACTGAAGAAAAAAGGTGCTGCCAAGCCAGGCATAACAAAGATTAGGGTTACGGTTGGAGGGGTCTAGGGGTTTAGGATTAGGGTTACGGTTACGGTTAGAGGGGTCTAGGGTTTAGGATTAGGGTTACGGTTGGAGGGGTCTAGGGGTTTTGCGTCTCAGTCTGCAGAGCATGGCCATTCTGAGAGGAAAAAGTCCTGCTGATGACAACGTGATAAGTGTGATCTTATCTACTGATAACGGTGGAATCGGCGGGAGCAGCAGGGTTTCAGCTCAGAGCTCCAACAGGACGATCAAATACAGAGAACAAATCACACTGCAGTGACATGAGTGACAAATCGAACAACTTTTTATAGGACTGTTTTCTGCAAGCTTACAGGATGTTGTAATTTGAACCTTTATTTATGTTTGTTTTTACCTTGTGTTTGCATTGTTTAGGCTACTGTAAATAAATCTGGGGAAATACCTACAGTGTAAACCACTAGACTCTAGTGTTTTCAACTGTTTGACACCAGGGACCACTATTTATTCAGTATTTGAGCCACGGAGGACCATCATTTGATGACATTTTAGCCCCACAAAGACCTAAAACTAAAAAATTCTTTTGTTGACAATTCCAGGCTCGATTTGGCAAACAAAACAGTGTAGCCTTCTTAATTAAATATCGTTAGTTCAGATGATGAATATTTGAACTCCAGATGTAACTCTCAAGAGTTACATCTGGTTAACCAACTGTCCATCATTTAGCCTGGGGACCACCTGGAACTCTCTCAAGGACCACTGGTGGTCCCCAGACCAGCTGTTGAAAACCCCTGGTGTAAACTGAAGAAAGTGTTTTGTTTTATTTGTATTATTTATTTTCTGAGGGCCACCAGCCTCTCCTACGTCCATCTTTACAATGTCTGTGTGAACACAGGCATCGAAGACAAAAGTGAGGACGCAAATTGTGATTGGGCGCAATGACATTTGTGACGATTTCATTGGCTGATGCAGGAATGTGACGTACAATATATAATGATGTGTGTATGATTTTTGGTGTTAAGAGCACCACTCACCTCACACAGGTGTGACTTTCATGCTCTTTGACCGTCTGTGACAACATTTAACAGGAAGTTCAGTAAGGGTCAGTGACCCTGATGTGATTCTGTTATTTAATGTGGTGAGCCACAGAGAATGGTCTACAGACCATTATTTTATACACTTTGTAAGGTTGTAGTAAATGTCAACTCCTCTTGTACAGATGGCATTGTGACATTAAAATAAAGATTTACTTTTATTTTTGGGAGTGTGTTTGGATGTGGGTCTGTCTGCCTGCCTGCCTGTCTGTCTGTCTGTCTGTCTGTCTGTCTGTCTGTCTGCCTGCCTGCCTGCCTGCCTGCCTGCCTGCCTGCCTGCCTGCCTGCCTGTCTGTCTGTCTGTCTGTCTGTCTGTCTGTCTGTCTGTCTGTCTGTCTGTCTGTCTGTCTGTCTGTCTGCCTGCCTGCCTGCCTGTCTCTCTGCCTGCCTGTCTGCCTGCCTGCCTGCCTGTCTCTCTGTCTGTCTGTCTGCCTGCCTGTCTCTCTGCCTGCCTGCCTGTCTCTCTGCCTGCCTGTCTGTCTGTCTGTCTGTCTGTCTGTCTGTCTGTCTGTCTGTCTGTCTGTCTGTCTGTCTGTCTGTCTGTCTGTCTGTCGCAGTGAGACAGTTCACTGATACCACAGACTGTCAAAATGACTGATCACTGGATCAATAATGTGTGCATTATAGTGTAATGTTTTGTAGTCATATTATGCACTAATCATTTAGGGATATTATATCTGTGTTTTTTTTTTTACCCTTTTCATACCAGGGACCACTATTTATTCAGCGTTTAAGCTATACAGTAGAGGACATAATTAAACATAATTTAACTCTTGAGAGCATAAAATGAGACCAAATGGACCCTCACGGGTCCATTTAGACCCTCACGAGTCCATTTGGTCTCATTTTATGCTCTCAAGAGTTACAGACCTATAAGGGTCAATTTCGTTATCAACTGTCCATCATTTAGCTGGGGACCACCTGGAATCATCTCAGGGACCAGTGACCACTGGTTGAAAAACACTGCTATACAGAATGTAGCCTATTATTATTATATTATTATGTGGCATATGGCATATGAACTTCCTTGTCTGTCCACTAGGTGGTGCCCATGCACACAGATTGATTGATTTGTTCAGGTTTCATCACATACATTTTATTGTTTTATGATCTAATTACACGCCAAAAAATAATGTTAAACCTTAAACTTTTTCTTTTTAAAATGCATACGTTTTCTGTGGTTCTATGAAGCCATTTGAGCTGCAGTGAAAACAGTGATATCTTTCAGAAAATCCCATCCATTATCAGATAATAATAGAACTTGAAAAAGAAAAGAAAAAAAGAAACATTAGTTTCTCTTCATTGTCAACCGCAGTTGAAAACTAAAACTCATATCATCATCATCATCATCATCATCATCATCATATCACAGTGACATAATGGCAGTGACAACTAGTGGTGGTTTAACAAAAATGTGTACTTCTATAGCCTAGGAACCTTCCTATGTAGGAACTAGCTCTAGCTTCTGAGTCTGACTTCCATCGATCGTTTTTCAACGGAAAAACAACCTGGATTTGCGCCCTCTACCGATATTGTCAATAGAAAAGTTCCATAGGAAATAATTTTCCTTCAGGGAAAAACGATCGCGTTCTGGCCAAAAAGTCCAATTCCTCCGTGTGGTGGGGGCTCACAGTGTTTCCACTAAGGTAAGTAGGCTTTCTAATGACACAAGACGTGTTTATTTTGGTGAGTAGGTAAAACGTTCTTTATATATCCACTAGAGAAGAGAGGCTGGTCGGGTGCAGTAATGGCCGAATGCACGGAGACCAACAGAGCTCCAATGCAGGTCAGACTCAGAAGCAGTGGAGCTCTGGACCAGAGCTACCTGTATCTAGGAACCATGGTAACTTTATGTGGGTGAGGGACACTAAGACAAGCTACACAGGAAGTAAACTTTACTGGAGTGTTGTGTGATGTTTTCATCCCTCCAGCCCCATCTGTGATGTTGGAACTCCAAGGAGGATCATGTGTAAGTCACTGATGTACAGTATCTAGAATATCTCCTCGTCTCTTTATGTGGATTATCATTACAGTAGTTGTAAATGAGTGTGAAGGTCCATGCAGTTCCCAAATCTACCCACAATGCAACTATAGATTTAATAGATAAATAATGTGATGAATCTAGAGTTACAATACCCTCCATTGAGTCTATTCATACAACTTTTCACCTCCAATCTGATTGTATTAAACATTAAACTCACCAACATTGATCTGCTTGTATTAAACATTAAACTCACCAACATTGATCTGCTTGTATTAAACAACATTAAACTACACCAACATTGATCTGCTTGTATTAAACAACATTAAACTACACCAACATTGATCTGCTTGTATTAAACATTAAACTCACCAACATTGATCTGCTTGTATTAAACAACATTAAACTACACCAACATTGATCTGCTTGTATTAAACAACATTAAACTACACCAACATTGATCTGCTTGTATTAAACATTAAACTCACCAACATTGATCTGCTTGTATTAAACATTAAACTACACCAACATTGATCTGCTTGTATTAAACATTAAACTACACCAACATTGATCTGCTTGTATTAAACAACATTAAACTACACCAACATTGATCTGCTTGTATTAAACATTAAACTACACCAACATTGATCTGCTTGTATTAAACAACATTAAACTCACCAACATTGATCTGCTTGTATTAAACAACATTAAACTCACCAACATTGATCTGCTTGTATTAAACAACATTAAACTACACCAACATTGATCTGCTTGTATTAAACAACATTAAACTACACCAACATTGATCTGCTTGTATTAAACAACATTAAACTCAACATTGTATCTGTATGGCGGAATTCTCCCCCAATATGTCACGCATCAATTAACATGTTTTGAGGTTGTAGATTTGATCTATTTTTAAAAAAAATGTTTTTGAATAGCGTAAAGAGATGCAAAGTAGTTTAGGAATTATGGACACACACGCACACACACACACACACACACACACACACACGTCAATCAGTCAATCAGTCACCATGGCGATACAGTCTTTGTTTATGAAGCTTGTCATCAGTGGTCTGTGGTTGGAGCGCCGGAACGTTCGTTGTCATGGAAACGAGAGAGAGAGAGAGAGAGAGAGAGAGAGAGAGAGAGAGAGAGAGAGAGAGAGAGAGAGAGAGAGAGAGAGAGAGAGAGAGAGAGAGAGAGAGAGAGAGAGAGAGAGAGAGAGAGAGAGAGAGAGAGAGAGAGAGAGAGAGAGAGAGAGAGAGAGAGAGAGAGAGAGAGAGAGAGAGAGAGAGAGAGAGAGAGATGGAGAGAGAGAGAGAGAGAGAGAGAGATGGAGAGAGAGAGAGATGGAGAGAGAGGTCAGTAGTCAGTAATATAGTATGACAACTATGAAATGAACTTTGCATTGCAGTCAGACAGGGGCGGATGTAACATTTCCCAATTGGGGGGCAGGGGAAAATGGTATGGGTGCGGCTTCATTGCCTGTGTCGCTTCGCGCCACGGGTGATGAAGCCGCACCCATACCATTTTCAGTCAAGTAAAGCATCAATAATAACATCAGTTGTTGTTGAAGTTGCAACAGACACGCAGCATGCATAAAGCTAAAGGTCTGACTCAAGAGTTTTCTGTTTTCAATGATGAAATGCTGTTGGTTTAGAGGTGACACAGCTGTAGTTAGTTAGTAGCAGTAGTAGTGTTTCAAATCATTTTAATTTAAAATGATTTGAAGCACTACTACTGCTTAAAATTTTTAAATATACGCACTATAATTTGAAATACCTTGGGTTGTTTTGCATGCCATCATGTTAGGAGGGGAAGACTTCAACCTTTTTGATACCAGGGCCCACTATTTATTCAGCATTTGAGCCACAGAGGACCACCATTTGATGACATTTTTCCTCCATGGACCCAAAACTAAAAGATTTCTTTTGCTTTTGTACACAATTCCAGGCTGGATTTGGGAAACCAAACAGTCCAACATACAGATCAAAATGACCATTAATCTTCTACATTCTCTAGTTGTGTAGACTTGGGATGAATATTTTAAGTTTTGATAGCCAATTGGACCCGCAAGGGTCCATTTGGTTTCATGTTTACGCTCTCAAATAGTTACATCAGGTTAACCAACTTTCATTTAGCCTGGGGACCTCCTGGAACACTCCCAGGGACCACTAGTGGTCCTCGGACCATCTGTTGTCTCCAGCAGGTGGGGAATATGTTTTGCACCCTGTCTGTCTGTCCGTCCGTCCGTCTGTGTGTCCATCTGTTGCCAGCTAATCTCTTCTCTTTGCACACACCCTCTCTGCATGGCAACGATGAACCTCTGCCCCACATTTTTCCACAACGGCCTGTTATAGCGCCACCAGGAGGCAGTTTTTTACGATTTTACATAAACTGTACCTGCATCAATCTGCGTGAAACGGTGCATGTCTTGTCCACCCTTTGACCTGTATTTTTCACTTCAGCTTTTTACAGCGCCACCAGGAGGCCGATTGTTGTAAAATACATTTTTTCTCATTACTCCTCCAGATTCTGTTCCAAAATCCTGCAATTTGTTACACACTAACGCTACAGTCATGTGATCGAGACAGATCTGTCCAGTAGTTCATATTCCATCCTAATTGGCTTTCAAAGTTTGCCGGATTTGCCTGCTTTGAACAAAAAGCATCAAATCATGAACACAGCTGCAATTTATGTGAAATCCTTAACACAATTTCCTACTAGGTGGACAATTATAACCACACCCTTTTCAACTTTGGCCTGTTATAGCGCCACCAACAGGTGGAGTTTTGCAAAACACATTTTTGGGATAAAAGATACCTCAAATCATCCAATTACCAGGCTTAAATGGCACCTTTTTCACACTGGCCCAGAAGGGCACTTTTTCTAGTTTTCTAGAGTACCACGTAGAAATGTGAGGATGAATTCATTGTTATGAAATAAATGTTCTAATCAGGGGAGAAAATGCGGTAAAAGATGGAACATCTGTTGTTGCTACATAATTGATGTTGAACGTTACGTTGATGTAATGTAGGCTGCGCTGCCATCTGTAGCACTTTGTCTTAGCAAACATGTATAAACTCCTTAACGGCAACTGGCAAAGTAGCACTGATTTATCCAAATGCAATTCAATTAAAGAGTTGCTTTTTTGTAGTTGAGTTGTGGGTGCTGGCGGCGTGTCTCCTCCTCCTCCGCGTCATGAGCGCACATACCCGAGGCGGGGGTTAGTGAAAGGGCCTTTCTGTGTGGAGTTTGCATGTTCTCCCCGTGTCCCCTAGGGTAGATCCCCTCACATGTTCTCCCCGTGTCCCCTAGGGTAGATCCCCTCACATGTTCTCCCCGTGTCCCCTAGGGTAGATCCCCTCACATGTTCTCCCCGTGTCCCCTAGGGTAGATACCCTCACATGTTCTCCCCGTGTCCCCTAGGGTAGATACCCTCACATGTTCTCCCCGTGTCCCCTAGGGTAGATACCTTCACATGTTCTCCCCGTGTCCCCTAGGGTAGATACCCTCACATGTTCTCCCCGTGTCCCCTAGGGTAGATACCCTCACATGTTCTCCCCGTGTCCCCTATAGTAGATACCCTCACATGGTCTCCCTGTGACCTTTTTTTCTGGATGTTTACTGACACTGACATGGTGGAATATAGCAAGCGAATTAAATAAGTCGTCGATAACTAACTGTTGTTGTTTTACTCTGGCTTGTTGTTCTGCCTTCTGCTGGTCCACTCCAGGTATGGGATTTTAGTTAGAATGGCGCTGACTAACGCCACTCTGATTGGTTGTGGTTGGGGCAACATCCAATCAGAAACAACCACTACGCAACAGGTGACGTCAGAGAAATTCCAGTCAAGCAGGACGTTTCCAGACTCATTTGTCGGTGAAAAGAGAACGTTCATAATTATGTTGAATGTTTATGTTGCCAACAGCAAATGAGTATGGTACCAGGCTATGTTCCTGAATCCTTCCACGTATAATAATAATAAAAAAGAAAATAATAACACATTCACAATCATCTTTTACTTTCTAATAACCTAAAACATGTTCCTCGTGGAACAAACATATAGTTGAGTCTTCAGTAAACCTCATGTTTCGAGGTTCAGTATCTCTCCCCTTTGGTGCTGAAACCTGCATGTTCATTGATCCTTGTATTCAATAAAATGTGCTAATGAAAGGTGTAATCAATGCATCTCTGGCGGAGCTGTCCACTCTGGCGTGGTGCTGAAAGGTGTTCATGCATCGTATGGGAGCTGTCCACTCCGTGGTGCTGAAAAGGTGTTCATGCATCGTAGGGGAGCTGTCCACTCCGTGGTGGTGCTGAAAGGTGTTCATGCATCGTAGGGGAGCTGTCCACTCCGGTGGTGCTGAAAGGTGTTCGGTGGTGCTGAAAGGTGTTCATGCATCGTAGGGGAGCTGTCCACTCCGGTGGTGCTGAAAGGTGTTCGGTGGTGCTGAAAGGTGTTCATGCATGGTAGGGGAGCTGTTCACTCCGTTGTGGTGCTGAACAGGGGTAGGGGAAGCGGAACAGGCAGGGGAACAGCTTACTCTGTCACTTCGTTAAGTTTGTCAACGAAACCTCTAAACGACAGAGAAAGGGGGGGTGGTCTCTCTCTCCACTAGTCAGTCATTCCATCCATTCACTGCAGTCACGTGGTTCCAGAGAGAGAGAGAGAGAGAGAGAGAGAGAGAGAGAGAGAGAGAGAGTGTTCGTGCCTGCGTGCACATGTGTGTGTGCGCGTCAGAGCGCCCCACACACACACACACACACACACACACACACACACACACACACACACACACACAGACACACAGAGCAGAGCGGCTCATCGCGATGATTCCGTGCGGAGAGGCAGAGCCTCTCTCTCTCTCTCTCTCTCTCTCTCTCTCTCTCTGACTAGCAGACTGTTCAACGTCTCTCTGTCTCTGTCTCTTCTTTGCTTTCTTTTATTCCTTCACAATCATCCATGGAAATAAGCCTGGACTGGGATTATATGGTGGTCAGTCAGTCAGTCAGTCAGTCAGTCAGTCAGTCAGTCTTGTTAATGCTGTGAAAGACACAGTCGCTTTCACTTCATCTTAACGCCGCGATTCACTGGAGAGGAGAGGAGAGGAGGTGGTAGGAAAGAAGGGGGTAGGAAAGGAGTTGAGGAGAGGAGAGGAGGAGGTGGGAAAGGAGTTGAGGAGAGGAGAGGAGGTGGTAGGAAAGGAGGGGAGGAGAGAGGAGAGGAAAGAAGGAGAGAGGAGAGGAGAGGAGAGGAGGTGTTGCATGCCGGTCCGGCGGGGCTGTGCGGTGTGTCTGTGCACGCACACACGCACGCACGCGCGCACAGACACGCCGCCCGCGCGCAGACGCTATGGACGTGTCCACCGTGCTGCTGTGGATTCTCTGTTCACTGTGGATCTTACTGAGATGCAACACGGCGAGCGGAGACTCTATCATTCACATCGGTGAGTGTGTGTGTGTGTGTGTGTGTGTGTGTGTGTGTGTGTGTGTGTGTGTGTGTGTGTGTGTGTGAGAGAGAGAGAGAGAGAAAGAGAGAGAGAGAGAGCGTGCATGTGCACGTCCATGAGACGTGCTTGTTGACATGATATGATTGTGCGTCTGCTGCGTGAACCCCCCCCCCCCCCCCACACACACACACACACGCCCACGCACACACTGACACACACGATATCTTTTAGACTTTTATCAAATCTACAAGCTCTTGTCTTGTCGTACAGATTAATGGTGCCAAATCGACCCCTTATAGCTGCGGGTTTGGAGCGACATACAGTGCAGTGCTGGTCCATTTGGTTCCATTCTCCTTGTTTTTGCACACTGCATGCTGGGGGGGGGGGGGTCCTTCATAAAGTTCCAAGGGTCTAGCTTAACTGGTCCATTTGGTTCCATTGGTTAGACTGTCAGAGTTAAAGGGTTTCCACATGTAATTTACATGATTCTTGGCGAGTTTTTATCATCCCAGTGTATTTTTACAGCCCCAAAAAAGTTGTTTTTTAAACAGTCAGTCTTTTTCTGTGTGTCTGAAAGGAAGCTCCTGATTGGACACTCTCAGATTCTCCTGTTTAGTGACGTCACCCTTTAAGTCATTAGTATGCATGGAGGCCACG
>CM076981.1:15913477-15923477 GCA_039105355.1 Benthosema pterotum
TGAGGACGTGTTCCACATTTAATTTACCGCATGAATAAGTTACCCATAATGTTAACAGAGCAGAGAGGAAGACGGCAAACAGAGAACTTGTCGCTTTTAAATGACGCCACTGACTTTACAAGGCAACGAGCATCGATTTTAGAGAGTGGAATTCTCTATAATACACACCACTACCGACTGACTTTATTCATTCATATTTATATTTAGTACATGTCACAGCTTATTATTATGTTTTACCTACCTTGGAGCTCTGACAGTGTGTTTTACTGTTGTCAGCTGATAACTACATTTCTTAGGATTGTTTACATTGTTTGTAAACATTGTGTCAATGTGTTTTCAGGGTGCCATCATGTCTCTGTATCTTAGTTCATTATCTATTAGTTTCCTGCTCTCTCTGACACACATACTGTAACCTTGCTATGTTGAGGCCAGGGCCCGATATAGCCATTGCCAGCCCTACTAGGGTGGGCTGGAAGAATGGCAGGGTGTATGGGCAACTCCAAAGGTTTTCATATGAAACAGTGGTTTTCAACCTTTTTTTTGACACCAGGGCCCACTATTTATTCAGCATTTGAGCCACGGAGGACCATCAATTGATGACATTTTAGCCCCACAGATCCCAAAACTAAAGATTTATTTTGCTTTTGTCCACAATTCCAGGCTGGATTTGGGGAAACCAAACAGTCCAACATACAGATCAAAATGACCATTAATCTTCTACATTCTCTAGTTGTGTAGACTTGGGATAATTCACATGATGAATATTTTAACTCTTGAGAGCGTAAACATGAAACCAAAATGGACCCGCAAGGGCATTATTTCAACCACACACAATTAGAAAAGGGAGAATAATATATATATAATATATATAATATTTGTACACTCTCAGAAAAATAAAATGGGTGGAATTCCCCTTTAAGAGGCGTCCCCCCCAGTGAAAGCACTAGGCTACTAACACTGATTACCTGTGCTTGCTGCTGGTTCCTCTGTAAGTGGGTTCTCCTCCCCACCTTCACTCTCTGTGTCACTGTCTAATATCACAATCGTTTTTTTTGAGTTTTGGTTCAGTGACATTTTCAGCTCTTTCCCCCTTCCTCTTGAAAAACTTTGTTACACTTTGTTGCAAAGCCATTTTGTTTTAGTTGTTTACTTGTTTTGACCTTTTAAGCAGTGCATTCCCTCCCTGTGACAAACGTGTGGGTTTACCGCATATTACTGATGGCACTCTGTTTTCCAGGGCTCTAGTAGTAGAAAGCCCGCCTACTATATCCGGTTTGCACAGATGCCTTACTATAGGGAAACGAACGTGGGTTTCCGTATCCGCTATAATACGGATGTCTGTGCACCACAGAGTTAGTGTTGCCAACCTGGCGCATCCTCCTTCCAACTTCTAACGCATTTCGGGAATGCCACTAGTGCATTTTGGATTTTTGCAGTTGGCAACACTGCGCACTGGCAGTCTGGCAGTGACTGTGGAGGGATAATTAACAACATCATCATTTTGCATCGCAAAACTGACAAAAACACGCGGTTACAATTTAGAAGCACTTTGGTCCAGAGAACACCAAAATAATGACTTAATGTCGTTTTCTTCTTGGACATTTTGAAGAGAGGTTGGTTGTTTACGAGAATGTCTCCGTCATCTTCATCATCATCATCATCATCAACCAGCCAGGAGCAGGCTATCCCCCCTCGGGGGTCTTTTGCGACATTGCGGGGTAAGAAACTGAGCGCTTGAGTGCTGTTCATGCAGCCTGAATAGGGACAACGTGGAGTTGGAAATACATTGTTTATGTTGTGATTTGTGTGAAAACGATCTAAAATTGGTTGAGAAAGAATAACACCAGTAGCCGGGCTGTTGCCCGAGTCCACAGCATTTCTTTCTATGTCAGCTCCAGGACTTGTCCCTATTTGCTGTTGCTATTCTAAATAGAAGTCTATGTAGAAGAGCCTCCATGACCCCATGAAGTGAACGGAGTTTGCATAATTCTATCTATACTGTAGGCTATAGACGGAGTTTGCGTAACTCTGTCTATACTCTGTCTCTGTGGCTCTGGCTGTGCTGACTTCTCTCCGTGCGGTGACAGGTTATTTAACGTAATATTTTAATAGACCCGGCGGGACCCGGCGTGAAATCTTTTACCGGGTCTCAGACCTGGTGGGACCCGGCTCACTTTCACCCTGGTTACATCTGGTTAACCGACTGTCCGTCATTTAGCCTGGGGACCACCTGGAACTCTCTCAAGGACCACTGGTTGAAAACCACTGATATTACCTTTCATTGGGTGGGCATCCAGGATGCACGTTTGGGTGGGCTCTGCCCACCCCTGCCCCCTCTAGATCCGGCCCTGGTTGGGGCTGCTATTCAGTCATTGTATGAGATTTCTGTCACCAGAGAAGTGATGAACATTTTCAGAATGTGTGTGAGAGGCCAGTAGAGTAGCCTGGGTGCTTCTGACCAGCTTGAACCAGAATGTTCCAGAATCATCGTTGGTAGATGCACTTTGTGTTCATTATGGGTAGCTATGGTAACTGTGACAACTCTGTTATGTTTATTACAACGGTTTTAAATATTCTGTTCATCTTGTGAAAGGTCGAGAGATATTTTGATGCGATGACGGCTTGTTTTGTTTGTGAGTTTTCCAATAAATGTTTTCTCCCGGAATACAACTTTATTATTCTACAAACTTGACTTGTTGGCTGGGATTACTTACCTTGTTGTGGTCTCATGGTTTATTTGGGTATTAGCTGTGTGAGTATTTTTCTGATTGAGGTGATTTTTTCTAAAGTTCCCCTGCTAAAAGGTTTGTTTCATGTTTAAGTAGATTCTTAATGTTGCAGCTGTAAGGTTTCAATTGAACACTTGGGGCTCCATTTTCGTTACCATCTAAACCCCTTATCCTAAAACCCTTATCTTTTTTTTGTTTTACTATTTTGAAAAAGCTTTTGGAATAGTTCAACTCGCCAATCTATTGACACATTGTGAGCTTGTAGACTGACCATTTAAACTACTGAAAAATGTTTTTTTAATAGTTTAAAAAGGCAAAGAAGTTAAGGGACAAGGGGTTTAGCGGTAACGAAAATGGAGCCCTTGGTGTGTATTTAACAGTAATATGGTTTTAAAATGGTTTTAAAATGCCTCTCAGTGACTTTAGAACAATTGTAATTGGATTACTTTCTCCAGTAGTCCCTGTCCTCTGGCTGTTATTGTAGCAGGTTACAGCCTCTGTCATGATGGCATCCAAAGGTCTAGTATCTGCCCCCAGACCAGAGGGATGTCCCTTTGGTCTATTGGTTAAGATGTTGGACTTCCATGTGAGACCCGGGTTCGAATCCCGGGCGTTACATTTAGACGACTGGTTGGTAGTCTTTCCTGATTTGCTCTTCACATATTTTGGAGCTGTCGAAGTATACAGTCCCTTTATTCTCCCGAATATATATCTTTTTTTTTAAATCTATTGTCAGATTGTTGTATTAATAAATTTGGCTGAATAGTTGGGAAAATAACCAGCTATATGTGAAGGAGTGTCATATCCTGATATTTTAACTACCATAGTGGATTCTGCAGAGGAGTAGGCTATTACTACTATTGCAAGAGTGGATCATTATTGCTGTTTGGATGATTATCCACAAATACATGTAGCATATAAAACAAAACACAGTAAATACATCTGGGTATTGAAAACCTCAAGGGATGGAACCATGACGTATATACTGTGCGACCACATTAACTTGAGATTTGAAATGCTAGCACTTGTGAATCTCTAATGGAGTATAGGCCTATTACATTGTGGGCTGTATATCGAGATGGCAGGAATGTGACATAATTGAAAAGGACAAATTAAACATATTGAACCTTTTTTTTTTATAACACAAATAAAATCACTACAGCCTCAATGAACTAGTGAAATTATGACACCTCTCTTAAGGATTGCATTGAAAGCTGCAGTACCGTGTTCCAACAGACCGCAATGGGGGGCGCTGTCTCGTTTGGGGGTGTGAAATGTGTACTCCCGGAGGCAATGGTGCAAATCGTAGGATAATCCCGGAAGGTTCATTAATATTCATGAGGTGCTGCTCCGAGCATCCAATCACGTTCACGCGAGGAGGCGGAACTTCCGAAATGCAGCGCTTGTTTTATCTGCCGGCTACTACTAGTCGGGCGGGGCGAAGGAAGTTTTACTGAGGTTATGTTTAGGGTTAGTTACCGCATAAAGCACCGTCTAACTCTAACCCTAACCTAACCCTAACCCTAAACATAACCCCAGTAAACCTAAGCTATGCCTATACCTAATCCTAACCCTAAACTTAACCTCAGTAAACCTATGCCTAAACCTAACCTAACCCTAACCATAACCTCAGTAAAACTTCCTTCGCCCCGCCCGACTAGTAGTAGCCGGCAGATAAAACAAGCGCTGCATTTCGGAAGTTCCGCCTCCTCGCGTGAACGTGATTGGATGCTCGGAGCAGCACCTCATGAATATTAATGAACCTTCCGGGATTATGCTACGATTTGCACCATAGCTTCCCCGACCCGTGTGTCTCAGAGCAGATCTACAGGTAGTAGAAGGTGGCGACATTGAGGAGTCAAAAACTGAGCGCTCGAGTGCTGTTCATGCAGCCTGAAAGAGGGACAAACGGAGTTGGAAATGCATTGTTTTTTAACGAGGGGTGCCGCAAGTAATAACTATTTTACGCATATTTTCAACATGTCAAAATGTATTGTACAGCAACAATGAAACTGTATAATAATGTTTATGTTGTACTATTACTAAAACGTTGTAAAGTACAGTGATTTAAGATCATTAACGCTGGACTGTTGCCTGAGTCCAATGCATTTCTGACCACTTCAGGTCCAGGACTTGTCCCTATTGTTGTCCCCATTGTAGAGGACATCTCCCTGCACATGTTACATCCGCCCCTGGTTTCAGTGCAATGAAATATCATAGTAAAACCACTGATATCACTGCACCAGTGCTTTCTCTCTCATTCTCATTCCCTGCACACATTAACTTCAGTTTAGATCCTCAATGTAGTGTAATATTTATTATTTTCTGATTTTAATAGCGCTGTCATTTTGTCGTCAGTTTCAGTAGGAACCTTTTACACAGGTTCCGTTTCAGGAGGAATCTTATGGAGGGCGGACAACAACAACAACTTCTGCCAGAAGATGTTGAGGGGTGATTGCACCAGGCTGCGTGATGGATTTGAAGTCGTTTAAAACAGTTGCTGCTGTTGGCTAAAGTTAAGTTATACTCGGTTGGAAATAGTTAAAACAACAGACTATACATGGATTATAAAGTGTTCCTGGGAATGAAACCTGACAGATAATGGAAATAATGTTTATTAATATGAATGAATCCTCGTGGATGTAACTTTCCTCCCATTCCAACCTGATCACAATCATCTGTGAGTACATCTGTGGCTCCTTTAGTTTCATAACGTTGTCATATACAGTATGGCCATGGGGTTTTCAACAGGTGGTCCGGGGACCACCTGTGGTCTATGAGAGGGTTCCAGGTGGTCCCAAGCTGAATGATGGGCAGTTGGTTAACCAAATGTAACTCTTGAGAATGTAAAAATGAAACCAAATGGACCCTTGCGGGTCCATTTGGTTTCATTTTCACACACTCAAGAGTTAAAATATTCGTCTGAATTAGCACTATTTAATTAAGAAGTCTACACTGTTTTGTTTGCAAAAATCCAGCCTGGAATTGTCAACAAAACCAAAAGAATTCTTTAGTTTTAGGGCCTTGAGGGCTAAAATGTCATCAATTGTTGGTCCGTGGCTCAAATGCCGAATAAATGGTGGTCCACTGGTGTCAAAAAGGTTGAAAACCCCTGCTATACAGCCAAGGGGGTTTTCAACAGGTGGTCCGGGGACCACAAGTGGTCCTGAGAGGGTTCCAGGTGGTCCCCAGGCTAAATGATGGAAAGTTGGTTAACCAGATGTAACTCTTTGAGAGCGTAAACATGAAACCAAATGGACCCGCAAGGGTGAATGAATGAATGACATTTTTATTGAGAGTTACAGTACAAGTCCAGTCCACACTGCTACAAAACTGATAACAGCTTGGAGAATTACAGTACAATTCAAGTACAACTGCATCAACTCTGACAGAGCTGATTGGACACACTAGTTAAGCATACACTTGTTTACAATAGTGTCCAACTTGTTCATTTCATTAAGACATTCAAATACATACAAAACAACTACTTCAGTGAAGTCAGAAGCAGTTCTGAGTGAAGTCAGAAGAAGTTCTGAGTGAAGTCAGAAGAAGTTCTTCTAACTGCTGCCTGTGCATGTTGAAACAGCCAGGTCCTCCACACTGGTAGTGATTGTTCTATTTTGGCTTGCTGTGTATTTTGACATTCCTGTGCTATAGCGAGTATTCTGAGACCACAGTGTTTATTAGGGATGCCTCGATGACACTTTTTCCAATGCGATTCGATTTCGATAAATCAGTGCCAATAGCGATTCGATTTTCGATAAATTTCGATTTCGATTTAATTTCGATTCGATATCGATCCAGCACATATTTAATTCTGTATGATGTTGTATATCTGGCATATCTTTTTCTTTCAGGCCCAAGATGGTACAAATGGAACCAAATGGACCGCTAGAGTCCATTTGGTTCACATTTGTATCCTCTCAGGAAAATTTAGAAAATGAGTGGAATTCCCCTTTAACATTTTTCTTTTTCCTGGTAGTGTCTGTTCACTGCAACTGAGTGGACCACCACACACACACACACACACCCACACACACACACCACACACACACACACACACACACACACACACACACACACACACACACACACACACACACACACACACACACACACACCAAACTGCAAGTTAAGTTTCACTCATTCTGCCTGGAGAATACAATGCTATCGTTGGTAGCATAGCCTAATAGCAGACAGTCAGGCAGACAGAGAGATACAGACACACACACACACACACACACACAGGCAGGCAGAGAGATACAGACACACACATACGGGCAGGTAGACAGGCAAGCATACAAAGCGAGACACCACGGACAAGCGCGCACACACACACACACACACACCCACACACACACAGACACACAATGCCGGCGCGTTTTTCCACCAAACGGTGCATGGAACGGTAGAACTATCACCACCGCTATTCCAAAACTTCTCTTCCCCCCCACCCCCTCCTGAGTCCCGACACCTCCGCGGAGTCGCTGTCGCTGTCTGGCCGTATTTCTAAAGTGAAATGCGGCCAAACATGACTGCTTGATGGGTGCGATGCGAACTTGCTAAGTTGCTAAATAGCCAAACAACAGCTCTCCCTCAATGCTCTCCCTCCCCTCTCTGGCTCTGCCCAGAGGTAGAGCTGTTGCGCAAACTCTGTTCACTTCATGGGGTCAGCCCAATGGCGGCTAATCTACATAGACTTCTATTGAATTGGGACAACTGGAACCACGTGACCAGGCTGTTTTTCCACCCCCTCAATGTCGCAATTCTTCTAATAGATGGCCCTGCCTTGCGCCGCAATGCATGCTGGTTAGAAACAACGAAAAGCGGGAGTGGATTACTGGAATGGAGTGAATTAATGGAGCAAATCAATCGCAGATTTAATCGCCATTTTTCGCCATAGTGCGATGCGATTTCGATAACGTTTTTTGGCTGATATCGCGTCGATATGCGATAAACATATCGAATCGCGGCATCCCTAGTGTCTATGTGACTGTGCTATAGTGAGTATTCTGAGACCACAGTGTCTATGTGACTGTGCTATAGTGAGTAGTGTAGACCACAGTATCTATGTGACTGTGCTATAGTGAGTATTCTGAGACCACAGTATCTATGTGACTGTGCTATAGTGAGTAGTGTGAGACCACAGTATCTATGTGACTGTGCTATAGTGAGTATTCTGAGACCACAGTGTCTATGTGACTGTGCTATAGTGAGTATTCTGAGACCACAGTGTCTATGTGACTGTGCTATAGTGAGTATTCTGAGACCACAGTGTCTATGTGACTGTGCTATAGTGAGTATTCTGAGACCACAGTGTCTATGTGACTGTGCTATAGTGAGTAGTATCTATGTGACTGTGCTATAGTGAGTAGTATCTATGTGACTGTGCTATAGTGAGTAGTATCTATGTGACTGTGCTATAGTGAGTAGTATCTATGTGACTGTGCTATAGAGTAGTATCTATGTGACTGTGCTATAGTGAGTAGTATCTATGTGACTGTGCTATAGTGAGTAGTATCTATGTGACTGTGCTATAGTGAGTAGTATCTATGTGACTGTGCTATAGTGAGTAGTATCTATGTGACTGTGCTATAGTGAGTAGTGTGGGACCACAGTGTCTGTGTGTTGTAACTTGTGGCGTTGTGCAGTCCCACTCCCCAGGCTAAATGATGGAAAGTTGGTTAACCAGGTGTAACTCTTTGAGAGCGTAAACATGAAACCAAATGGACCCTTGCGGGTCCATTTGGTTTCATGTTTACGCTCTCTAAGAGTTAAAATATTCATCATGTGAATTATCCCAAGTCTACACAACTAGAGAATGTAGAAGATTAATGGTCATTTTGATCTGTATGTTGGACTGTTTGGTTTCCCCAAATCCAGCCTGGAATTGTGGACAAAAGCAAAATAAATCTTGGTGTGTTGTGGCATTGTGCAGTCGCTCCCATCATGGTTCTGTATTCAGGATACATAAAAGAGAGAGAGCGAGAGAGAGGAATAAAAAAGACTGGCGACTTGACTCAGACTGGAGCTCCCAGACTCATCTCTGCTGGGTTCCTAACTATTCTAATCAATATCACTTTAACCCCCTAAAAATGACATAAAGTTTTTTTTTTTTTGTTTTCCAATGGATTCTGGTAGCACTGGGCATGCTAAACAACAGGCTAAAAGTCTACCTAAAACTACGCCCCAGATTAGATTAGAACTAATCTATAGATTATAATAGATTAGTTGTAGATCTATAGATTGGAAGAGGATACAGCTGTAATGTTATGTATTGTAATGTTATGTTATGTAATGTTGGTGAGTTTAACATTGTTTAATACTAGCAAATCGCAGATGTAAATTCTTGTTATGGAGGAGTCGCTGGACCGAATTGCAACTCTTTTTAAAATAATCTAGAGTTGCAACGGTAACCGACTAGTCGACTACACCGTTTCAGCTGACATGAGCGTGACATGATTATTGTTTATGGACGCAGTAGAGAATGACAGCATCAAATAACACTATAGTTTCCATGATCGGAGGTTTTAAATTTTGTAAAGCGTCTTTGAAAGGCTGGTCACGATGTGCAGGAACGTGAAGCGTCTGCCCGGCGACAGCAGCAAATTATTATTATACAATTAGAGAGCGGTGATGAAGGAAAGATTGTGATGTAATAATGTCATTTACATAACGGTAATGGGATTAGTGCCTGATAACGAGTCCATAGATTAGATTAAATTCCACTGAAGAATGACTTTATTGTCTGGATTTATTATTCAATGTGCAATAAGGGGGGTAACCGTGTGTGTGTGTGTGTGTGTGCATGTGTGCGTGTGTGTGTGTGTGTGGTGTTGTTGTGTGTGGTGTGTGTGTGTGTGTGTGTGGTGTGTGTGTGTGTGTGTGTGTGCGTGTGTGTGTGTGTGTGTGTGTGTGTGTGTGTGTGTCTTTTTTGTTTAGTCTTTTGTCTGTATATCTTTGTTCATTCCTCCATCCATTGTTCTTGCTCAGGGCTGTTATTGTTCAACAGTAAACGCTGCATTTATGTAAGGCGCTTTACACACAGGCACACACATGCACATGCACACATACACACGCACACATACACATACACACACATACACACACACATACATACACACACGCACACACTTAAGGGCTTTCCAGACGATTCTCTCTGCAGTGCCGACATAAGGAAAATCACCCGTCGATTAACACCAGGCGTTTTAAAAAGCTCACTGGATTGAGTTTTCAAAAACATTGCGTGTGTGTGCACGAAACGAGCAACA
>CM076981.1:15928477-15953477 GCA_039105355.1 Benthosema pterotum
GTATATTCACCATAGTGTCAACCCCTTACCCCTGTGTCTGATCACTGGTTAGTTCTGGTTAGACTGGTATATTCACCATAGTGTCAACCCCTTTACCCCTGTGTCTTATCACTGGTTAGACTGGTATATTCACCATAGTGTCAACCCTTACCCTGTGTCTGATCACTGGTTAGACTGGTATATTCACCATAGTGTCAACCCCTTACCCCTGTGTCTGATCACTGGTTAGACTGGTATATTCACCATAGTGTCAACCCCTTACCCCTGTGTCTTATCACTGGTTTAGACTGGTATATTCACCATAGTGTCAACCCCTTACCCCTGTGTCTGATCGCTGGTTAGACTGGTATATTTCACCATAGTGTCAACCCCTTACCCCTGTGTCTGATCACTGGTTAGACTGTATATTCACCATAGTGTCAACCCCTTACCCTGTGTCTGATCACTGGTTAGA
This sequence comes from Benthosema pterotum, assembly GCA_039105355.1. NCBI lineage: Eukaryota > Metazoa > Chordata > Actinopteri > Myctophiformes > Myctophidae > Benthosema > Benthosema pterotum. The sequence goes on from CM076981.1 coordinate 15,928,932, forward strand.
CTGGTATATTCACCATAGTGTCAACCCCTTACCCCTGTGTCTGATCACTGGTTAGACTGGTATATTCACCATAGTGTCAACCCCTTACCCCTGTGTCTGATCGCTGGTTAGACTGGTATAATCACCATAGTGTCAACCCCTTAACCCCTGTGTCTGATCACTGGTTAGACTGGTATATTCACCATAGTGTCAACCCCTTACCCCCTGTGTCTGATCACTGGTTAGACTGGTATATTCACCATAGTGTCAACCCTAACCCCTGACTGATCACTGGTTAGACTGGTATATTCACCATAGTGTCAACCCCTTACCCCTGTGTCTTATCACTGGTTAGACTGGTATATTCACCATAGTGTCAACCCCTTACCCCTGTGTCTGATCGCTGGTTAGACTGGTATATTCACCATAGTGTCAACCCCTTACCCCCGTGTCTGATCGCTGGTTAGACTGGTATATTCACCATAGTGTCAACCCCTTACCCCCGTGTCTGATCGCTGGTTAGACTGGTATATTCACCATAGTGTCAACCCCTTACCCCTGTGTCTGATCACTGGTTAGACTGGTAATTCACCATAGTGTCAACCCCTTACCCCTGTGTCTGATCGCTGGTTAGACTGGTATATTCACCATAGTGTCAACCCCTTACCCCTGTGTCTGATCACTGGTTAGACTGGTATATTCACCATAGTGTCAACCCCTTACCCCTGTGTCTTATCACTGGTTAGACTGGTATATTCACCATAGTGTCAACCCCTTACCCCTGTGTCTGATCACTGGTTAGACTGGTATATTCACCATAGTGTCAACCCCTTACCCCTGTGTCTGATCCACTGGTTAGACTGGTATATTCACCATAGTGTCAACCCCTTACCCCTGTGTCTTATCACTGGTTAGACTGGTATATTCACCATAGTGTCAACCCCTTACCCCTGTGTCTGATCACTGGTTAGACTGGTATATTCACCATAGTGTCAACCCCTTACCCCTGTGTCTGATCGCTGGTTAGACTGGTATATTCACCATAGTGTCAACCCTTACCCCTGTGTCTGATCACTGGTTAGACTGTATATTCACCATAGTGTCAACCCCTTACCCCCTGTTCTGATCACTGGTTAGACTGGTATATTCACCATAGTGTCAACCCCTTACCCCTGTGTCTGATCACTGGTTAGACTGGTATATTCACCATAGTGTCAACCCCTTACCCCTGTGTCTGATCACTGGTTAGACTGGTATATTCACCATAGTGTCAACCCCTTACCCCTGTGTCTGATCACTGGTTAGACTGGTATATTCACCATAGGGTCAACCCCTTACCCCTGTGTCTGATCACTGGTTAGACTGGTATATTCACCATAGGGTCAACCCCTTACCCCTGTGTCTGATCACTGGTTAGACTGGTATAATCACCATAGTGTCAACCCCTTACCCCTGTTCTGATCGCTGGTTAGACTGGTATATTCACCATAGTGTCAACCCCTTACCCCTGTGTCTGATCACTGGTTAGACTGGTATATTCACCATAGTGTCAACCCCTTACCCCTGTGTCTGATCACTGGTTATAGACTGGTATATTCACCATAAGGCTCAACCCCTTACCCCTGTGTCTGATCACTGGTTAGACTGGTATATTCACCATAGTGTCAACCCCTTACCCCTGTGTCTGATCGCTGGTTAGACTGGTATATTCACCATAGTGTCAACCCCTTACCCCTGTGTCTGATCACTGGTTAGACTGGTATATTCACCATAGTGTCAACCCCTTACCCCTGTGTCTGATCACTGGTTAGACTGGTATATTCACCATAGTGTCAACCCCTTACCCTGTCTGATCACTGGTTAGACTGGTATATTCACCATAGTGTCAACCCCTTACCCCTGTGTCTTATCACTGGTATAGACTGGTATATTCACCATAGTGTCAACCCCTTACCCCTGTGTCTGATCACTGGTTAGACTGGTATATTCACCATAGTGTCAACCCCTTACCCCTGTTCTGATCACTGGTTAGACTGGTATATTCACCATAGTGTCAACCCCTTACCCCTGTGTCTGATCACTGGTTTGACTGGTGTATTCACCAATACGGTATCGCGACATCCCTATCTATAACCATCTCGACCGTTTTGCATAACAGTTGACCGTTTTAAGTTTCAGTAAAACCTGTGCCTAAACCTAACCTTAGCCTCCGACCGCTATGCAAACCATCATCATGACTGTAACAGTACGTATTAAAGGGGAACTCCACCCATTTTCAACATTTTAATATGTCTTTACTATACCTTAGAGATATTGTGTGGCGATGATAAAAAAAAGTTTCCCCCAATTCTGTATTTCCTAAAAATGGAGATCTGAAAAAAATCATTAACATGGTGAAATACATCTGATGACATCACCAAGATGTATTTCACCATGTTAATGATTTTTCTTTCAGACCCCTTTTACAAATGTGAACCAAATGGACCCTAGCGGTCCATTTGGTTCCATTTGTACCCTCTCAGGAAAATTTGAAATGGGTGGAAATTTCCCTTTAACAGAGGCAAAAGACTAAAGTCGTCAGCCGACATCCATTATTTTCTATGAGAGCCGCCGATTCAGGCGACAGCAGAGAACGGGCGACGTCGGCCAGAAAGATAAAAAATGCTGAGCTTTTCGGCCAAATTCGGCCAATGCTTGGCCGGGGATAGTGCACCACATCACCGTCGTTTACGGTACTCATTATGCATGCCATTCTAAGCGAGAATTTACGGTAATGACCGTCGGCGTCGCTCATTTCGACTGACGTTGTTAGACCATCGCCCCGCCGTTAAAACGTAGCGCTATGCCAAACGGCTTTCACCTCTCCTGGAATCCTCTCCAAGGATAACTAAACTAACTACTCTGAGAGGAAATAATGTCATCAAATCCTCTTTGTTTGGTCTTTAAGACTCCATCTGAGATAGTAAGAAATCCATACACACACACACACACACACACACACACACACACACACACACACACACACACACACACACACACACACCACACACACACACACACACACACACACACACACCTCAGAGTGCACGTTAAATCCAATATCCACTTCAAACACCAAAGGATTGACTCAGCACCTTGTTGTTACAGCCTGTGGGATCATAGCCATACGCACGCACGTGCACACACACACACACACACACACACACACACACACACACACACACACACACACACACACACCCAACACAACACACACCCTGTCCATTCAGAAGCAGACATCCAGTATTACTCAGCAGGTTTGCACAGAGTTTCATTTCACAGCGTTCTGTGCAGACAGAGCTCCATAACGGCTGCAAGTGGAATGTTTTAGAGCAGGCACCAGGGACCACTATAGATTCAGCATTTGAGCCACGGAGGACCACTGTTTGGTGACATTTTAGCTCCTCCAACATTTATTTTGCTTTTGTCCACAATTCCAGGCTGGATTTGTGGAAACCAAACAGTCCAACATACAGATCAAAATGACCATTAATCTTCTACATTCTCTAGTTGTGTAGACTTGGGATAATTCACATGATGAATATTTTAACTCTTGAGAGTGTAAACATGAAACCAAATGGTTTACACTCTCAGAAGTCATCAAGTGAATTACCATCACTTAATTAAGAAGTCTACACTGTTTTTCTTGTGAACTTCAGCCTGGGAGTGTGGACAAAACAAACAAAAAAATCTTTGCTTTTGGTCTTTGGGATGAAAATGCCATCAAATGGTGGTCCTCCTCGGTGGCTCAAATGCTGAATAAATAGTGGGCCCTGGTATAAAAAAAAGTTGAAAACCCTGAATTAAGGGGTTAAAACTAGGGCTGTTGAATGATTAAAAACATTTAAGCAAATTAATCACAGACCCCCCCAAGCGCCAAAATTAGTGAAAAACTCCTGTGGAAATTTTTCCACCTATGATCGAGTCATCCTTCCTTCCTAGAAAAGACCATTGGTAACCAAATGGACCCTTTTAGATCTGTAACTCTTAAGAGCGTAAAATGAAGGGTCCATTTGGTTTCATTTTACGCTCTCAAGAGTTAAATTATATTTAAACATCTGAATGGCCTAATTTTCAAGAATCTACACATTAAGAAAAATGCAGAATAAATAGTGAACCCTGGTATGAAAATGGTTGAAAACCCACTGCTCTAGTGCATTCTAGTGTATGTTGGAAGTGTCACTAGTGCATTTTGTATTTTGGCAGTTGGCAACACTGGACAGGAAGTGATGCAGTGAGAGGAAACAGAGAGTGAAGGAGTGTTTGGTTTGATGTTGGTTTGATGTTTCTTGACAAAGAAAACAAAGTTTGAATCCTAAATCATGAGTGATTGAACATGGACCTGGAGACATTATTGTGTAACTTTCAGACGTGCAGATGATGGATTTATTTATATGTGGTTGAAACAGAGAATATCCTAGAGGAGCACAGGTTGGTTCAGACAGAATTACCTTCCATGTGTAGCAGGTGGCTACAGCCTCCAAAGTCTAGTATCTGCCGCCATACTAAGGGGATGTCCCTTTGGTCTAGTGGTTAAGATGTTGGACTTTCATGCGGGAGACCTGAGTTTGAATCCTGGGCGTTAGACATGTTTTACTCTGACTGTTTAACTTGCTCTGACAACTGAATGAATGAATGAATGAATGAATGAATGAATGAATGAATGAATGAATGAATGAATGAATGAATGAATGAATGAAATTCAAATGTTTATTAACAGAGATGAGAGTTACAGTACAAGTCAAGTCCACACTGCTACAGAACTGATAACAGCTTGGAGAATTACAGTACAATTCTGGAAAAAAAACTGATTGGACACACTAGTTAAAAAAAAACAAAAAAAAACACTTGTTTACAATAGTGGCCAACTTCATTCCATTTCATGCTGTAGCCCTTTGATGACAAACCTTCACATTCACTGCGCAGGTCTATACCACACCTACAAAGCTTAACCTCCGACTGTGTGTGTGTGTGCTGTGTGCGTGCGATGTGCGTTGTGCGTGTGTGTGTGTGTGCGCGGTGCTATAGTGCGCCGTGCGTGCGTGTGCTCGGTCCCCTAGGGGCGATCTTCGAGGAGAACTCGGTGGGTGATGAGGAAGTGTTCCAGAGAGCCGTGTCAGACCTGGGACTGAGTGAAGACCCTCCTCACTCTGAGACCATCACACACTCCATCAAACACATCCCCCAGAACAACCCCTTCAGCGCCGTGCAGGAAGGTACCAACACCTGTCTGTCTGTCTGTCTGTCTGTCTGTCTGTCTGTCTGTCTGTCTGTCTGTCTGTCTGTCTGCCTGCCTGCCTGCCTGCCTGACTGCCTGCCTGTTGTCTGTCTGTCTGTTGTCTGTCTGTCTGTCTGTCTGGTTTTCTATGGTTAATTCCCTTGTTTCTTGATGCCATTGTGTATCCATAGCAATCAATGTGTTGTCATAGAATCAGATGTGTTGTCATAGAAAACAGATGTGTTGTCATTAGAGTTCTCAACTCTGCCCCGAACCCGACGGACCAAACAGACCCGACGGGTTTGGGCCTAAAATCTATGCTAATCATGGGGAGAACATGTGAGGGTATCTACCCTAGGGGACACGGGGAGAACATGTGAGGGTATCTACCCTAGGGGACACGGGGAGAGAACATGTGAGGTATCTACCTAGGGGACACGGGGAGAACATGTGAGGGTATCTACCCTAGGGGACACGGGGAGAACATGTGAGGGGTATCTACCTAGGGACACGGGGAGAACATGTGAGGGTATCTACCCTAGGGGACACGGGGAGAACATGTGAGGGTATCTACCCTAGGGGGACACAGGGAGAACATGTGAGGGTATCTACCCTATGGACAACAGGAGAACATGTGAGGGTATCTACCCTAGGGGACACGGGGAGAACATGTGAGGGTATCTACCCTAGGGGGCACAGGGAGAACATGTGAGGGTATCTACCCTAGGGGACACAGGGAGAACATGTGAGGGTATCTACCCTAGGGGACACGGGGAGAACATGTGAGGGTATCTACCCTATGGGGGCACAGGGAGAACATGTGAGGGTATCTACCCTAGGGGACACAGGGAGAACATGTGAGGGTATCTACCCTAGGGGACACGGGGAGAACATGTGAGGGTATCTACCCTAGGGGACAAGGGAGAACATGTGAGGGGGTTATACCCTAGGGGACACAGGGAGAACATGTGAGGGTATCTACCCTAGGGGACACGGGGAGACATGTGAGGGTATCTACCTTAGGGGACACGGGGAGAACATGTGAGGGTATCTACCTAGGGGGACACGGGGATGGAGAACATGTGAGGGTATCTACCCTAGGGGACACGGGGAGAACATGTGAGGGTATCTACCCTAGGGGACAAGTCTGAAGAATGTAGAACAACAGTTGCGCTACTTAGTAGCAGTACTTGTGCTCTCTGCTTGCACATAAGTAGGCCATGTTTGTGCGTAAAAGTTAAGTGGACCCAAAGCTGAACCTTGTTGTAGTCATGAGGGTTTTAGACATTAAACCAGAGAAAGGCAGATTTATTTCACTGCATGTTGTTACAGGACTGTAGGGAGAGGCAGATTCTCATTGATTCTGAGATGTTTTATTGGAGATTATATTGTTTTTATTGAGGAAGAGGCTTCAGTTTATTCAGTACTGTTTGAATCTGTTTGTATTGGAGTAACATGCGCACACACACACACACACACACACACACACACACACACGCACACACACACACACACACACACACACACACACACACACACACACACTCAGGCACTATACATAGACCATCTACCATTTGAAGGTAATTCCAGGCCTGGAGGTTTGGTAATGGAAATGTTTCTTTATTTAATGTTGAACTGCTTTAGCAGCTGGAACACTGCAGTCACTGTAGGCCAGGACACACGCACGCACGCACACAGCCACGCACGCACGCACGTGCACAGACATGATGTAAAGATGCTGAAACTCACCATCTATCTTCACTATGTTACGACAGATGGTTAGAGTGAAAGTGCTTTCGGTGTGTGTGTTGTGTGTGTGTGTGTGTGTGTGTGTGTGTGGTGTTAGGGGTGGTGCTGAAATATCGATATATCGATATATTGCAATTAGGGATGTGAATGATTAAAATTTTAATCAAATTAATCACAGCTTCAAAATTAATTTAATCAATGATTAATCACCATTCGAACTATGTCCAAAATATGCATGTTTTCCGAAAAAAACAACAGAATCTGTGAAAAAAATAACCATATATCTTTAAAATATTTATCAAAATAGGCGATCTACAAGCCCTCAATGCTTGTAGATCCTCCAGCTATACTCTATGGCTCTGGTTACAGGGAGACACAGCTAAAAGTCTCCGTAAAACCCTGCTATAACCATTTCTTTCAATGAGAAAATGCTCAGTGGGTTGAGTGAGTGCGCACATGAGTTAATTGAGTTAAAATTTTTAATCAGATTAATCAACAAAATTAATTTAATCCCATTAATTAACTTTTTCAACAGCCTTAATTGCAATACTTCCTCCCGCAATAAATAATCGATATGCCGTCGGCAGATATCGATAAATCTGTGAGGAAAAAACGTGACGCGGAGGGTCCGTAATGGGGATAAATTGGGGAGGATTGCACTGAACAGAGCACTGAACGCTCCCTCTTCAGTCTTCACAATCAACATCACCACACACAAACACACGCAGCATACATAGCAATATAGCAGGAGAGAGAGGAAAAAGCAGCTCTATGTTGCATGTCGTGCACGGACCACCACACACACAAACTCTCTCTCTGTCTCTCTCCGTCTGCCCCCCCCCCCCCCACACACACACACACACACACACACAGTTGTAATATGATCCGACAGCGCAGCGCTTCTCTTCACATTGAAAGAGAAACGGAGTCTCAAATCTGCTCTTGTTACGCATGTTCCACTCACCGCGGCATTCGCATATTGATTAATCACCTACCTTACGTTGTGATATCCACTGTATTTATGTGTAGCTGTTAAAAAGTAATTCCGTCAGAAAAGTGAAAAGCGAAAGTCCCACGCTCCAAACGAAAAGGCAACACACACTCCATGGCTTTAGATGTTGTAGGGACTCTTCTCTTTAGAATAATTGTAGTATCCTCATAGCATAAAGCAGAAAGTCTTCTTGTAAACTAAACTTTAGTCTAACTTTGTCTCTCTCCATGCTTCTGTGCCTGCACGGAGCGGCAGCACACAGCATAGGGTATTTTTTCCCCTTGAAAATAATTATCAGGCAATATACTTTTTTCTTCTGTAAATATTGAAAATGAAGAAGACAGGTATGGAACGTGTCTGATTAGGGATTTCCTTTTATTCTTCAGGTATATCCAGTGATTTTTACTACGTTTTTACATATCTTTTTTTAATAATCCTCCCTATAGTGTGCTGACTTAAAAGGTTAAAATTACATGAGCATGCACCTGCTACTGCACTGGGGAATTGGCTTTTAACACATGTGCTGATTAGATTCCATTGGTTCTAAATGACATAAAATATGAGTTACAGTATGATTTATGATCGGTTTGAAAGTAGACATAAAGCTTTAGCTGCCTATAAGAAGTAGAATAAAAAGTTAGGTATCAGAATAAAATATACAAAAGTTGAGGATGTACTCTAGTAATTTCTGTTTTTGCCTTTTTTTTATATATTTATTTTTTGCAATTACAGGTATCGTGATATATCACTGATGAATTTCAGGCAATATATCACAAATATTGCAATATATTGAATATCGTGATATTATCGTTATCGAGGCCCTATTATCGTGATATGTATCGTATCGTGAGGTACCCATATCGTCCCAGCCCTAGTGTGCGTGAGGGTGTGTGTGTGTGTGTGTGTGTGTGTGTGTGTGTGTGTGTGAGTGTGTGTGTGTGTGTGTGTGTGTGTGTGTGTGGTGTGTGTGTGTGTGTGTGTGTGTTGTGTGTGTGTGCGCACGCGCTCTGGTGATTTGTAACAGACTAGCAGGTTTTGACCCTTAAAACCCATTTAAGCCTGACCTAAGTTAGGCATAGTAAAACAGCGCCCCCAAGGGATAAAAATATGAACTATTTTTAAACTTTTTAAAAGAACATATTAGGTGTTTTAAACGTTCAATTGTAGTTATAGAGGACAAGTATAATGTATTTCTCCAGAATCCCAGTCTTATTAGCCTGGGATTCTTTTAAAGCATGTCTGGTGGTTGCCCGGGTGCACCCCCCCCGCCCATGGCGACTGCCTAGTCTCCCTAATGGCAAAAACGCCCCTGTGTAAAATGGCGTCGAGTTGGACAGCCTTTTAAACGCACACAGAATTCCACGGTGGTTTACAAGAATGATTGACATAACGTGAGTCTGATTTTGTTTTTTTACTCTGGATTGGTTTTGCGGTTTCTGTTCCAGAATCCAGAATCCATAACGGTGTGCGAAACTCCTTAGTAGGGAATTCATAATGAAGTGTCATCGATTCAGATCAATACCTTTTATTATTTATTATACTGCTATGTTTACATCTGCATTGTCAATCAATGGCTCAAATCTCTTTCTCTCTGTCTCTCTCTCTCTCTCTCTCTCTCTCTCTCTCTCTCTCTCTCTCTCTCTCTCTCTCTCTCTGTTGTCTCTGTCTCTCTCTCTTGTCTCCCTCTCTCTCTCTCTCTCTCTGTCTCTCTCTCTCTCTCTCTCTCTCTCTCTCTCTCTCTCTTCTCTCTCTCTCTCTCTCTCTCTCCAGGGGCGGATGTAACATTTCCAAATTGAAGGGGGCAGGAGAAAATGGTATGGGGCGGCTTCATCGCCCATGCCGCTTCGCGTCACGAGCGATGAAGCCGCCCCCATACCATTTTCAGTTACAGGACTTTTATTAGTCAAGTAAAGCATCAATAATAACATCAGTTGTTGTTGAAGTTGCAACAGACACGCAGCATGCATAAAGCTAAAGGTCTGACTCAGAGAGTTTTCTGTTTTCAATGATGAAATGCTGTTGGTTTAGTGGTGACACAGCTGTAGTTAGTTAGTAGCAGTAGCAGTGTTTCACATCATTTTAAATATAAGCACTTTAATTTGAAATATCTTGGGTTTGTTTTGCAGCTAGGCCATCATGTGTGGTGGGGCAGTCTGGGCATTTAGGGGGGCATTGTCCCCCCCATGCCCATGCCTAGATCTGCCCCTGTCTCCCTCTCTCTCCTCTCTCTCTCTCTCTCTCCCTCTCTCTCTCTGTCGGTTCATTTAGCTGTAATTATCCTCTTCCCCAGAGAGTGACAGAGAGCAGCAGACTATTCATTAAAAAACACTCATTTAATATCAGTTTCCAGAGTGTTATTTAAAGCAGGAGTTTCAGGCTAGTATAATTAAAGTGTTCTGCTATCGATCTGACCTATCACATCACAGCTCACTGCCAGGCCTCACTGATTGGTCCACACGGGGCCTGGTTTACTGCCTGGTTTGCTGTGATTGGTGGAGGCGCTGGGCTGCAGCGCATGCTGTGTCTCCATAGCAACGGACCCAAAGCCAACCGTTAACCCCTTCAGTCACCAGCCCAGTTAAAGGGATAGGAAAGAGTTTTATTTTTACACTTGCCAGCACTTTTTCATATTTTTTTAGGTAGCTAGTGCCAGCGGTTTTCACGATTTTTCAGAAGTCATAGTTCATATTTCGGTCCATGTTTCCCGTTGGACAAGTTAGTTGGCGACACCACAGTTCCTGTTAGTTCCGGTTAGTTCCGGTCCGTCTCTTAATTGGGTCCCTCTGCTGACAGGAGGCGATCGCTGCTCACTGCTGCTAGCATAGGGATCGTATAAGACAGGGGCGGATCTAGGCATGGGCATGGTGGGGGGTGCAATGCCCCCCTAAATACCCCCCCTACACCCCCCCCCCCCCCCAAACACGATGCCATGCAAAACAACCCAAGATATTTCAAATTAAAGTGCTTATATTTAAAATGATGTGAAACACTACTACTGCTACTAACTAACTACAGCTGTGTCACCACTAAACCAACAGCATTTCATCATTTGAAAACAGAAAACTCTCTGAGTCAGACCTTTAGCTTTATGCATGCTGCGTGTCTGTTGCAACTTCAACAACAACTGATGTTATTATTGATGCTTTACTTGACTAATAAAAGTCCTGTAACCGAAAATGGTATGGGTGCCCCCCATACCATTTTCTCTTGCCCCTCCAACATATTCTCTTGCCCCCCCCCAAATGGGACATGTTACATCCGCCCCTGGTATCAAACCAGTGACGTAGAGCGATGTAGATCAATTTCAATGGCAGCGATCATAACTATTATTTGATAATGGTAAGAGAGACATAGATCTACTGCAAAGGCACACAGGGTGTTAAGTTGTATGAAATACTGTCCATTAACACAGTGGTGTCAACTGTATTAACCCTTTGTATACTGTACACGTTTTGGTGTTCAAAGCATTATGTTACACTTAAAAATATCAGAGCTACAAGCTCACAGCGCGCCACTCAGTGGCGCACTGTGAGCTTGTAGCTCTGATATTTAAAAAAAAATGTGGTAATGTGATGCAAATCTTTGAATATACTGTATATTCTTTCGGAAGCAAATATTTTGAACTAAAACCGTTGCTTCTGGGGGATCCCTACAACAACATGTTTTCAGATGGGGGGTCCGCAGCCAAACATAGATAATTCTGGTGGTCCTTGGCATGAAATATGTTGAGCATCACTGACACAGGAACATAGATTTTTCAGAAAAACTAGAATCTGTCAGAATCTAGCATCAGAAAATAGAAACCAGAAACTACAATCAGGTGTCAAATCGAATATATTCTTGGATTTGCGCATCATTTTCACATTTAAAAAAAAAAAATCAGACCTACAAGCTCATATCGCGCCACCGAGTGGCGCGATATGAGCTTGTAGATCTGCTATTTTTCAATAGTTCAATAATGCTTTGAACACCAAAACAAGTTCAGTTCAGTACGCGTTGATGTCCAGAGTCCCATGGAGGGAGTTCTGCTGTGGTTTTGGTCAATATGAAGTAGTTCTGGTCATTGTGTGGAGGTCACTGGAGGTCACTGGAGGTCACTGGAGGTCACTGGAGGTCACTGGGGTCACGCAGTGAAAGTAAATGAGTCCACAAAATGAATGTCATTTGTATTGTTGAATTATTTCTAAAATATTAGTACATCCTTTGTTTATTTTTGCTCCTCTATCACAGGGAGGGAACTATGCATGTTGTGTCCATATCACTACGCCCAAAAAGTAGTTCCATGTGATAGAGCAGGGGTTTTCAACAGGTGGTCCGGGGACCACCAGTGGTCCCTGAGAGGGTTCCAGGTGGTCCCCAGCTAAGTTGGTTAACCAGATGTAACTCTTGAGAACGTAAAAATGAAACCAAATGGACCCTTGCGGGTCCATTTGGTTTCATTTTTACACTCTCAAGAGTTAAAATATTCACCATGTGAATTAGACAACTAGAAGATTAATGGTCATGGACAGAATCAAAATAAATCTTTAGTTTGGGGGGTCTGTGGGGCTAAAATGGTGGTCCTCCGTGGCTCAAATGCTGAATAAATGGCGGGCCCTGGGATGAAAAAGGTTGAAAACCACTGTGATAGAGGAGTCAAAAATGAAGGAAGGAGGTCCAGGTGGGTAAGCTGGCTCCTTGGAAAACCTTGCCTAGGCCTCCAAATTGCTTAGAACCGCCACTGAGGTCACAGGAAGGACAGGACTGTAGGACATCATATCTGTTTATACAGAGGCCAGTTTTCATATGTCATCCGTAGGTGGACTTTGAGAGCGGTTTTGAAGGAGTCAAGGGCTTTACATTGGCCTTAATGACTGTTGGCAGGGCGTTCAAAAGAAGTCCCTTGTTTGTGCCGAATCTGGGTTGCACATGGTTGGTTAAACTTTAGTTGGACCTTTTAAAAGATAACACATTTAACTCACAAGCACACAGACTTTTCTCCTCTTTCATCCTGTACAAATGTTCAACATAAGACAACATTGAGACAACGCTGATACTTTAGGTCAGTTTTAACCAGGATGATTTGTCTCCTAGAGCTGTTTTCTCACACACACACACACACACACACACACACACACACACACACACACACACACACACACACACACACACACACACACACACACACACACACACACACACACACACACACACCACACTGCCCTTCACTTCACTGTGTGTGTGCGTGTGCGTGTGTGTGCGTGTGCGTGTGTGTGTGTATGTGTGTGTTCGCATTGCAGCAGCCTGCTCTTTTCAGAAGGGTGCTGCCCCCCCCCCCCCCTCTCTCTCTAAATATATGCATCTTTTCACTATCTGCCTCCCACGCTCCATCTTTCTGTCTCTGTCAGACAAAAAAAACAAAAAAGCAAAAATCAATCTTTAGTTTTTGGGGTCTGACTCACTCTCTCTCTCTTCTGTCTGTCTGTCTGTCTGTCTGTCTGTCTGTCTGTCTGTCTGTCTGTCTGTCTCTGTCTCTGTCTCTGTCTCTGTCTCTGTCTCTGTCTCTGTCTCTGTCTCTGTCTCTGTCTCTGTCTCTGTCTCTCTCTCTCTCTCTCTCTCTCTCTCTCTGTCTCTCTCTCTCTCTCTCTCTCTCTGTCTCTCTCTCTCTGTCTCTCTCTCTGTCTCTCTCTCTCTCTCTTGTCTCTCTCTCTCTCTCTGTCTCTCTCTCTCTCTCTCTCTCTCTCTCTCTCTCTCTCCTCTCTCTCTCTGTCTCTCTCTCTCTCTCTCTGTCTCTCTCGTCCCATGTAGCTACAGCCTTCCGTTCTGTGTGATTGGTCGACAGCAGTAACGTGTGATTGGTGGACAGCAGCACCATCTCGTTTCCCACATTTACACACCAGTGATGCTGATCTTCACTATCCTGATTATCATCCTGTAGATCAGCTTCCTGAAGCTTGAGTCTGAAACTGTCCGCTGTCTGTGAGATTTCAAGGGGGAGGGGCTTGGTTCATACCAAACACACCAGAGGTTGTTGTCAATCATGTGTCTAATGGGCTAGCCTGTTTGCTAACCACACAAACACAGCCAACCAGCGCTACTAGGATGTGAACAAAAGCAGTGAAATATGTCAGATGAGTGACGCTTCTTTAAAGAAGAAACTATTTATCATAGGTCTGTTTAATGTACAGATTGATACGTCTGTGATTCACCACAGTTTCAGCCTCCATGTTTGTTGTTTGACACTGTAACTGTTGCACTGTTGAGTGACAGGGCTGCTGGCCAATCAGCTGCGTCTGTTCAGATTCGTGGTTAGACCAACCCCCAACTCTGACTCTCATTGGTTAAACACATCTATTGGTACAGAAGGAAATCAGAGGCCAGACCAAGAGACTTTTAGTGCTTGAATTGTAAACTGTAATCTGTATCATGTATTGCAGTTTACACTGTTTCTACTGAATGTAACTGTATCACGTATGTACATCTACTGAATGTAAGCTGTACTCTGTATCATGTATGCAGTTTACACTGTTTCTACTGAATGTAAACTGTAATCTGTATCATGTATTGCAGTTTACACTGTTTCTACTGAATGTAAACTGTAATCTGTATCATGTATTGCAGTTTACACTGTTTCTACTGAATGTAAACTGTAATCTGTATCATGTATTGCAGGTTTACACTGTTTCTACTGAATGTAAACTGTAATCTGTATCATGTATTGCAGTTTACACTGTTTCTACTGAATGTAAACTATTAAATCTAATGCTGAATCATGTATTGCAGTTGTACACTGTTGTCTATGCATTTACTCACATGGTTAAATCTGTAAACATGTAGTCATTATGTGCATGTTATTATGTCAGTTTCTTATGTGAATCTCGGATAAGTGAGTTGTCTCTAATTTCTGAATATGTTATGTATAACGGTCACCTTTGATGTTGTATTTTGTGTTTGTTATAGTCATTTATTATTAACATTAGTAATTATCAATATAACAGCTTATGTACTCTATATTCATGTTTCAAGCAAATAAAAAAAAAAAAAAAAAACAAACTAAATTTTCAGTCTACGTTTCATCTTGATCGCCGCCAACTCCACTTACGTCTTATTTGTCCACTGCTGTTAAGAGGAGGCTATGATGAAGAGAGAAGGATATAGAAGGATATAGGTTAGGGTTACCATGATGTCACGCTCATACCCTCTAGAGCAGTGGTTTTCAACCTTTTTCATACTATTTATTCAGCATTTGAGCCACAGAGGACCATCATTTGATGACATTTTAGCCCAACAGACCCCAAAACTAAAGATTGATTTTTGCTTTTGTCCACAACTCCAGGCTGGATTTGGGGAAACCAAACAGTCCAACATACAGATCAAAATGACCATTAACCCTATAATTACCAATGACGTAATTGAGGTAATTGACATGCAAATCCAAGCCTCCCACTGACGTAATTGACGTATTGTGTATTCTTGGGTCGTTCTGGCTCATTTAATGTCTATTGGGGTGTAGTGGGGGCCCTCCGCCAGCAGAGGGAGCCCTCCCCCAACTTGTCACAAAGTCTCAAGTCTCTGTGTTCATTACAATGGACCCTTATAGATCTCTAACTAGCCCTAACAAGAACAACAACAAACAAAGCAACAAAGGGATTGTTTTTACCTTACCTTATGTGTCTCCAAATAACAGCACAAAAGATCAAAAACATGTAAAAAAGATTGCCAATAGATCCAAAGGTAAATAAATCCAATAATTTGTATCAGGACTCCCATGCTGATGGCAGGCTGCAAGCCACAGCCATGGCTTTACAGCAGGGAACAGAATGTACCATTCTGTGTTTGCAGTGTTGCCAACTTCCAAAATACACTAGTGACACTTCCAAAATGCACTAGAAGGAGCTAGGGCAGTGGTTTTCAAACCAACTCACCAGCAAAAAAGCACTCGTTTTTCAAAAAAGTACTAGTACTAGTTTTTCAATAATTTTGGTGCTAGGGTGGTCTGAAAAAAAGCTAAATATAGTGACAAATGCGCCAAGTTGGCGACATTGATTGCCAGGTGTTTGGAGAGAAATAAGCAACCAGGTTTCATAATAATAAACTACTTTACACATAGTGCATGAAAAAGTTCAAATACCAGAAAATATCAGAAAATAGCAGTTCTGCAAGCTCACAACACGTTGTGAAGTGTTGTGAGGAAAGTAAATGAAAAAAATAATAATAATGTTAATCCTTGAGAATAATAAAATAAAATATACATATTTCTTTTTTTCTGGGGAAAGTGGAGACTTGCAGGGTTAAAATGAGACATTTGTGACATTTGTGGTCATATCACACATTTTTATAATGGACATTCAAATATGTACTTTATTAGGGTATTTAGCTGGTCTGGCTACAGTATTAAGCCTAATTATGCTGGTAGGGAAAGGGTTAATCTTCTAGTTGTGTAGACTTGGGATAATTCACATGATGAATATTTTAACTCTTGAGAGCGTGAACATAAAACCAATTGGTTTCATGTTTACGCTCTCAATTAGTTACATCTGGTTAACCAAGTTTTCATCATTTAGCCTGGGGACCACCTGGAATCCTCTCAGGACCACTGGTGGTCCCCGGAACACTGGTTGAAAACCACTGCTCTACAAATCCACAGAATGCAGCAAATTATCCTGGAAAAAAGCAAAGCATGAGGCATCGCTGTGTTTCACACGCACGCACGCACACACACACACACACACACACACACACACACACACACACACACACACACACACACAACACACACACACACACACACACACACACACACACACACGTGTTAAGTTCTAATCCTCCACCAATTTGTCTCTCCTTGACTCCACTCTGTGGGGTTTGACCCCCGATCGATACGTGTGTGTGTGCGTGTGCGTGTGCGTGTGGTGTGTGTGTGTGTGTGTTGTGTGTGTGTGTGTGTGTGTGTGTGCGTGTGCGTGCGTGCGTGCGTGCGTTAAATCCTCACCCTTCCTGACATTGCCAGAAGCTCAGAGATTGAGAGCGAGATTAGATGAATGAGGTCATTCTCTGTGTGTGTGTGTGTGTGTGTGTGTGTGTGTGTGCGTGTGCGTGTGCGTGTGCGTGCGTGTGTGCGTGCGTGCGTGTGTGTGTGTGTGCTTCATAGGACAACCCTTCCTATAAAAAGCTCCATTAACCCTAGAAGACCCAGCGCTGCTTTTTGTCGACATTAAACCTTTAATTGATTACTTTCTGATTGATGTCCATCGTTTAATCTTTCAACACCATCGGTCATGATATTTGCATATAAATACTCCCCACAGAGGATGGAAGTAACACACATTTAATACAGTACATCTCTGCACTTACTTTGAAAGCCAGTTATAGACAAAAAGGATGGGAGATAATCTATGTTAACTGTTTTCATGCTGTTGCAGTAGAGCTATGTCTCTCTTATCATTATCAAATAATGGCCGATGCCTCTTAGGTTGATCTACGTCGCTTACCATCGCTGGTTTGATACGATCCCAATGATAACAGCAGCGAGCAGCGACCGCATATTCCAATCAGAACGGACCAAAATAAGGGACGGACCAACCCGGGACCGGAAGTGTGTCGCCAACTAACTTGTCCGACGGGAAACATGGACCGAATATGAAATATGACTTTTAGATGAAAATCGCTGGCACTAGCTACCTAAAAAAATCTTTAAAAGTGGTGGCACTGAGAGTGTTTAATCTGTAGAGACACTGGGTAGGATTTTGGAACAGAATCCTACACATGGCCAATCCTACACAGCCAAATAAACGGAAAAGTAGTGGCTTTTTCTTCTGTTACTTTGAGAGAGTGTTTGTTTGTTTTTTGTAATAGAGGAAAAGCAATATATAAGCAATATACAAATATTTTCCCCTATTCATTTTTAAAGCCTTTATCGGATGATAATATCGGGATGGCCGATATATCTGCCCATCCCTTATAAATATAATCGAGGCTTTAAGGAGATGCTTGGGGCGATTCAAAGAACAGCCCAATGAAATTCAAGCGTTGACCGATTTCCATCGCCTCCAAACTGAGTTATACGTAGAATAATTGACAAAATGAATAATGTAAAAAGTGAAAAGAAATTTGAAAGAGAAAAGTGATGTATGCCCACACCGGATGTGCCATGTTCACAATGCCGGTTACAAGCAGAGATATAGATATTGAGCGTGTCAGGGAACAACACTTTGTCCCAAGACTGTGATTTTCAATCAGTGGTTTCGGGGACCACCAGTGGTCCTCGAGAGGGTTCCAGGTGGTCCCCAGGCAAAACGATTGTTGATAGTTGGTTAACCAGATGTAACTCTATGAGAGCGTAAACATGAAACCAAATGGACCCACAAGGGTCCATTTGGTTTCCTGAAATATTTCATGAAATATTTCATGAAATGAAATATTGGTATTCATGAAATATTTCATGAATATTCATCATGTGAATTATCCCAAGTCTACACAACTAGAGAATGTAGAAGATTAATGGTCATTTTGATCTGTATGTTGGACTGTTTGGTTTCCCCAAATCCAGCCTGGATGGAATTGTGGACAAAAACAAAATAAATCTTTAGTTTTGAGGGTCTGTGGGGCTAAAATGTCATCAAATGTTGGTCCTCCTCCATGGCTCAAATAAATGCTGAATAAAAAATATTGTGCCCTGGTATGAAAAAGGTTAAACCCCCTGTCCTGTCCTAGGATACTTCCTGATGCTGTCTGGGTATCAGTGTTCTTCCCTGTTAGATGAACGGTGGATTCCAGAGCCGTATAAAGCCCTGCCATCAGGCCCTTACTGTCAATTATGTCAGGAGAATGTATTTCTGTATTCCTGCATTTCTGCGCCTCTGGTCTGACAGACAATGTCCTCAGGGAGACAGGAATAGCCATGTACATCCTTCATACTGAACAACCTGTCTGTCTGTCTGTCTGTCTGTCTGTCTGTCTGTCTGTCTGTCTGTCTGTCTGTCTGTCTGTCTGTCTGTCTGTCTGTCTGTCTGTCTGTCTGTCTGTCTGTCTGTCTGCAGGGGCGGATTTAGGCATGGGCATGGGGGGGGCAGACTGCCCCTCATACATGACATGATGTCATGCAAAACAACACAAGTTATTTCAAATTAAAGTGCTTCTATTTAAAATGATGTGAAACACTACTACTGCTACTAACTAACTACAGCTGTGTCACCACTAAACCAACAGCATTTCATCATTGAAAACAGAAAACTCTCTCGAGTCAGACATTTAGCTTTATGCATGCTGCGTGTCTGTTGCAACTTCAACAACAACTGATGTTATTATTGATTCTTTACTTGACTAATAACTTCGTGCCACGGACAATGAAGCCATACCATTTTCTCCTGCCCACCCCCAATTGGGAAATGTTACATCCACCCCTGCCTGTCTCTCTCTCTCTGTCTCTCTCTCTCTCTCTCTCTCTCTGTCTCTCTCTCTCTCTCTCTCTCTCTCTCTCTCTCTCTCTCTCTCTCCAGTAGAAACATGTCTGTGGTATAAATTAACTGTTAGTTTGCCTCTGAGCACTTCAAGCGACCGACACCTTCTGAAGTGTTCTGGTGCTGCTTCGCCATCATGTCACATGTCAGAGAGAGAGAGAGAGGGAGAGAGGGAGAGAGAGAGAGAGGAGAGAGAGAGAGAGAGAGAGAGAGAGAGAGAGAGAGAGAGAGAGAGAGAGAGAGAGAGAGAGAGAGAGAGAGAGAGAGAGAGAGAGAGAGAGAGGGAGAGGGAGAGAGAGAGAGATAAAGGGATGAGAGGGATGAATAAAACATGGTGGTGAAGGAGTGGTCAGGAATATAAATAGTGTTGAAACTACAGAAGGACAGAGAGGATCCAGTAGTGAACAACACCCTGTCACTGCTGCTCACTCACAGGTCTAGTTGCGACCTGCTCTGGTATCGTACTGCTCACGACTAGTTGCTTCCAAACAACTATCAGCCAGTACGGGTTGAACGCAAAGGAGTGTGTAAGGGCCCTGATACACCTAGCAATGATGTTTGATCAACATTAACAAGCAACGTCAATTATCAACATTTACTTTTCTATAGAAAATGATCAACTCCTGGTTGTTCAGAAAAGTCAGATCATTAGCGCCCTCTACTGGCCAACATTTCGGAATCCTCCAATCACAGCCCTCCTTGGTGTCACCTGATCCTTTCTCCTAGACTCCCACTGATAAACTTTTCTGAACCAACATGGCTGCTGCTGCTGCTTCACGTGGACAAAACATTGAAGAGTAGGTATCACGGATATTTCCTTTAAAAACTAATGACGCATATCTATCAATGACCCCCTAAAGATGTCCAGAAAAAAAGTCGTTTCAGAAAAAATACAATATATAGGCAGAGTTGAAGAAGAAGTTGAGCGCCCCCCCCTGCTTCCCTGAAAAGCTGTTGCTTCGGGAAAACAGCCGAACGTGCCATTGCGTGACGTATACAGTGGTACGCTCGGCCAACTTCTGCGAGCAGGTTGTGCAGCTGAGCTTCCGGCTAAAGTTATCCACAGTAGCATAGCATAGCATAGTAGTAGGTTAGCCTACTATGCTATGCTATGCTATCCAGCACAGGCATTGCGGGGCTGGTTGCATTAGCCCAAGGAAGCTAGCTAACTAGCTTTGACTTCCAACCGGGCTGAATCATTGCATCTATTCTTTTCCTTTTTGAAACTGTTTTTGGTCTTCTCCCGGCAACGCGGACAATTCTAGCCCCCCAGGCCAACATAGAGAGTATTATTTTTAATTATCGATGTGAATTACCGGGGATATTTAGTGAAAATGTGTGTTGGCATATGGGGGGATAGCTAAAATGCTACATCATGCCCGGGTACATGTATAACGGCAGTCCAGCAGCAGTGGATGTGTTTGGCGTTAAAGTTATTTTCTGTTATTATTACTAGTATTATTACTGGACGATCCCACGGCAGCGGTGTGATTATTATTTCTTGTATCTAAGAAGTTGAACTAGAGATGGGAGCGGAGGGACGGAGCAGAGAGTGGGGTTCCGACGGAGCTAATGTTCTTCTAATATTCAGATTCCGATTGACGCTCAATAATAATGGTTGATTGTTCTCATTGTTGAATACAGAGGCTATACCTCAATGAAGTGAAACGGACTGCCATTCTGTTTCACTCGTCTCACTTCATTATTTACTTGAATCACAAAGAAAATCACAAAGAAAAAATAAGGTAGTATTTTGATTCAAGGCTGAGCCAGGCTATACAGAGGCTTTATTTATACTGCAATACGACCGTCATTATGCCATATGTTTACATCTGGTCGAAATAATTCTGGTTATAACAATATTACTGATTATAACTCCCCGCCTTGCTCACATTAAAGAGCTATTTTTTATATTATAGCCTATATTACGTTATATAGATAACTAGCTGGGGAGAGAACAGGAAGAAGTTACTACATACATTAGAGTCTATGGGCTCGCGCAAGTACATGAACCACGTAACCAGACTATTTTCTGCCCCTCAATATCGCAACTCTGTCTATTTCCCCCCCATACCGACACCGTAAACCTCACTAGCCTGCCCAAGAGACGTAATCTCTTCATGGGCAGGCTAGCAAGCGTGGCCCGCTGGAACCAGCCTGGAGGTGTTGGACACAGTGACTCAAGAAAGACACGCCCCCCAAGCCTGTGTAGAAATGCGAGCCGTGCACAGCCGTGTTTCCCGTAGATAATGCAAAAACGGCTGGCGGATTATTTACAAAAAATCTCGAGTGCATAGTATAGCGGTCCCTGGTCATGCTAACCAAAAAAGATTTTTATTTACTTCATTAACATGACGCTAAAATAATGGAATTCCGAGGAGAGTTTTAACATGTGTTCCTATGTGTTCCTAGAGGTGTGACGTCAGCGTGTTCTACTGGTGACGCGCTGTTTTGGCTCGGGCCTTTCCGAGCTGGTGGGAGGGGTTTTTCAGAAGAGTGTCCTCCGACCCGATACAGCATAGAAACGGCTTTATATAGCCATATGTTTGCATTTTCGAATGTTATCACAACTTTGTCATAGTTAAAATGAGAAAAAGTTGATATTAGCATGATACCCTGTCTTTAAGGGTTTTGTAACTTTTATTCCGCTAAATGAACATTTTGAGTTGGGTGGCAGTTGGGTGAAAATGATTCAATGCAAACTAAGGCTTCTTTTTTCTGAGAGTGTACAAATGGAACCAAATGGACCCGCTAGGGTCCATTTGGTTCACATTTGTACACTCTCAGGAAAAAATGAAATTGGGTGGAATTCCCCTTTTAATGTTGCCTGTTGCCATGTGTCTCATCATGTTGCCCGTTGATGTTGACATTGCTAGTTGATATTGATCAAAATATTGCTAGTGTAGCAGGGCCTTAAAATGCAGTGCGGATCACAGGCTCTACATTCAGTTGATCCTGTCAACTTCTGTACCTAGTTATGCCCTGGAGTTTATTAGGACTGTAGTAGATACTTAAACATGTATTTAGGACCATGTTCTAATGCTCCCTCCCATAGTTAAAATCTCAAAAACTAAAGAAAGCAAGAAATGTAAAACAATTAACACCATCTTTTACTTTCTCTTAACAACCTGAAACATGAACCTTGGATAAAAAAAACAACAACAACAACAAAGTTGTCCTTTAAAAAACTAATAATAGAATGTTAAACTGGATCCGGTAGCACAGTGGTTTTCAACCTTTTTGACACCAGGGGACCACCATTTATTCAGAATTTGAGCCACGGACCAGCACTTGAGGACATTTTAGCCACAAACACCTAAAACTAAAGAATTCATTTGGTTTTGTTCACAATTCCAGGCTGGATTTCGCCAACAAAACAGTGTAGACTTCTTAATTAAATAGTGCTAATTCAGATGAATATTTTAACTCTTGAGAGTGTGAAAATGAAACCAAATGGACCCGCAAGGGTCCATTTGGTTTCATTTTTACATTCTCAAGAGTTACATCTGGTTAACCAACTTTCCATCATTTAGCCTGGGGACCACCTGGAACCTTCTCAGGGACCACTGGTGGTCCCTGGACCACCTGTTGAAAACCCCTGCTGTAGCACAGTGGTTTTCAACAGGTGGTCCTTCGGAGGGTTCCAGGTGGTCCCCAGCTAAGCTGGTTAACCAGATGTAACTCTTTGAGAGCGTAGAAAATGAGGATAAATGAACCCTTGCGGGTCCATTTGGTTTCATTTTTAGACTCTCAAGAGTTAAAATATTCATCATCTTAACACAAACTAGAAGATTATGAGGGTCATTTTGGTCTGTATGTTTTGCCTGTTTTGTTTTCCAAATCCAGCCAAAAGCAAAAGAAATGTTTAGTTTTTTGGGGGTCTGTGCTGGGCCTAAAATGTCCTCAAGTGGTGGTCTGTGGATCAAATGCTGAATAAACAGTGGGCCCTGGTATGAAAACGGTTGAAAAGCCCTGCTGTTGCTCTCAGGGAGTCAGTGTGAGAGGAGAAACGGTTGTCCGTATCCGTGTGTGAGTCACTGTACTCTGGACCAGCTGTCCAAAATGCTTGGCTTTATAACACCACAGTAAAGAACATTACTATAGTCAGTCTGGTTGAAATAAAAGCAAGGATATAAGGCTTACAAAGTCCTAAAAACAAACTGCAGGCTTTACTTTTGCCAGCAGTCTGAAATGATAAAAACTGGACTTGACAAGACCATTGATCTGTCTGTCCAGGAGTGTGGAACCAGGTTGAACTGGACTGTACTGACCACTGGCTCTACTAATGTACTTCTCTATGGACCACTGCTGAGAACGGACCCCTCACACAGGGGTGGGTCTAGGCATGGGCATGGGCGGGGGCAATTGCCCCCCTAAATACCCAGTCTGCCCCCCCCCCCAAACATGATGCCATGCAAAACAACCCAAGATATTTCAAATTAAAGTGCTTCTATTTAAAATGATGTGAAACACTACTACTGCTACTAACTAACTACAGCTGTGTCACCACTAAACCAACAGCATTTCATCATTGAAAACAGAAAACTCTCTGAGTCAGACCTTTAGCTTTATGCATGCTGCGTGTCTGTTGCAACTTCAACAACATGTTATTACTTCAACTTCAACAACATGTTATTATTGATGCTTTACTTGACTAATAAAAGCCCTGTAACTGAAAATGGCATAACATTTTCTCTTGCCCCTCCAACATGTTCTCTTGCCCCCCAAATGGGACATGTTACATCCGCCCCTGCCCTCGCAGCATGGACTATTAAGGCTCATTCAGAGTTTGGAATTTCGGTGGCCACCGCGAGCACCACTCAGAGCACCGCGACCACCGCTATTTCAAAGTCCACTGTCAGCACCGCACCGCGCTGTGGTGTGTTGTGTGTTTTCTTTTTTTTAACCAGCCGTGCGGTGGTTAGTAAAATCCGAGAGGAGGGCTGGGAGGTGCAGTGGTTGCGGTGGTATGACGTCATATTGTAGGAAACGGTGGTCGCGGTGGTCGCGGTGGGCACCGAAAATCCATCTCTGAATAGGCCTTTAGTCTCCTCTCCCCTCCGGGAGGCGCTATGCTAACGCTCTGCTACGCTCTGAACAGATCATGCTGCAACGCGCACATGGGCTTGTAA
>CM076981.1:15963477-15983477 GCA_039105355.1 Benthosema pterotum
ATGGCATGCAAAACAACCCAAGATATTTCAAATTAAAGTGCTTCTATTTAAAATGATGTGAAACACTACTACTGCTACTAACTAACTACAGCTGTGTCACCACTAAACCAACAGCATTTCATCATTGAAAACAGAAAACTCTCTGAGTCAGACCTTTAGCTTTATGCTTGCTGCGTGTCTGTTGCAACTTCAACAACAACTGATGTTATTATTGACTAATAAAAGTCCTGGAACTTCATCGCCCGTGTCGCTTCGCGCCACAAGCGATGAAGCCGCACCCATACCACCCCCCCCTGCCCCCCCAATTGTGAAATGTTACATCCGCCCCTGGCAGACACTATAGTGAACTCCTGCTAAGTATTCAGCTGAGCTTCGTCCCCCAAGGTTGTCCGGCTCTGTCTCCTCCTCTGCATAACATTAATTAATGAACAGCTGTGTGTCTAATTAAGCAGGACGTCCGTTCACTAACGAGGACATCCAGGTCTCCTCTGGTCTTCTAAAACAAACATTTGATCTTCAAAGAGAGAGCGATTGGACAGCAGAAAGAGTTGTTCTACTACAGTACCTTCTGATACCACATGAACCTTCCATTGATTCACTCTCAGGGCTTGACACTAACACTTGCCCGCTTGCCCGGGGCAAGTAAAAAAAATGGTAGGGCAAGTGAAGACTGCTACCTGGTTGCCTGATCGGGCAAGTGTGCAACTTAGTGCAACTATAACACAACACAAGATAAATCTGTCTTGAAGGCAGTCATTGCACTCTGCCTCTGTGTCTTTCACTGCTTTCTAGATATCCACAATTCCAGGCTGGATTTGGGAAACAAAACAGGCAAATTAACATACACATCAAAATGACAACTAATCTTCTACATTCTCTAGTTGGGTAGACCTGGGCTAATTAAGATGATGAATATTTTAACTCTTGAGAGTGTAAAAATGAAACCAAATGGACCCGCAAGGGTCCATTTGGTTTCATTTTTACGTTCTCAAGAGTTACATCTGGTTAACCAACTTAGCTGGGGACCACCTGGAACCCTCTCAGGGACCACGTGTTGAAAACCCCTGGTTTAAAGCACCCAAGTAGGAAGTAAACTTAAATGCAAAATTTACAATATATTTTTGGGGGGCAAGTGACCATGACCTGAGGGCAAGTAGAACCTGACTTGCACTTGCCCGATGGGCAAGTGTCTCCCGAGACCTTAGTGTCAACCCCTGACTCTGTATCTATGGAACTATGGAATGAACTTCCCACTGCAGTCAGAACCACAGACTCACTCCCTATCTAAACTATGGAATGAACTTCCCACTGCAGTCAGAACCACAGACTCACTCCCTATCTAAACTATGGAATGAACTTCCCACTGCAGTCAGAACCACAGACTCACTCCCTATCTAAACTATGGAATGAACTTCCACTGCAGTCAGAACCACAGACTCACTCCCTATCTAAACTATGGAATGAACTTCCCACTGCAGTCAGAACCACAGACTCACTCCCTATCTAAACTAAGGAATGAACTTCCCACTGCAGTCAGAACTGCAGATTCACTCCCTATCTAAATTATGGAATGAATTATGCATATTCACTCTAATTCTAAACTATGGAATGAACTTCCCACTGCAGTCAGAACTGCAGATTCACTCCCAATGTAAACTCTGGATATCTGCATATGCAGAGGCCCAACATGTGTAACTGGGGTAACATTTCATGTAGACGTATTCCTCTTTAGTGTATTCTCATACCATCTCTGCTGCTGTGTATCTTTGCTACATCTTGCTGGTGGAAGCCAGAAGGATGCTGTGTTGTTGCCATGGTTACCAGGGTTCATGCAGATGATGCAGGAGCATCTCTTGATGTGATTCTGCTGTTTCTGCATCCGTACAAACATGCATGCATAATTCACACTGCGCAAATAACATGGCATACAGCTGTGAATACTACAGCAGTGGTCTTCAACCAGTGGTCCGGGGACCACCGGTGGTCCTTGAGAGGGTTCCAGGTGGTCCCCATAGCTAAGTTGGTTAACCTCACGAAAAGTTGGTTATTTTAACTCTTGAGAGCGTAAAACATGAAACCACACACTACACAACTAGAGAATGTAGAAGATTAATGGTCACTTTTGATCTGTATGTTTGCCCTTTGTTCATTTGTCTTGTGGACAAAACAAAACAAAATCTTTAGTTTTAGGGTCTGTGGGGTGAAGATGGCGTCAAATGGTGGTCCTGCGTGGCTCAAATGCGTCAATGAGTAAATATTGGGCCCTGGTTACAAAAAGGTTGAAAACCCCTGTATTACAGAAAAGTCCCCTTTAAACGCTAAGACCACTATTTTTTTTTTTTTTTTTTTTTTTTTTTTTTTTTTGCTTTTTGGGGGGGATAGTTATTTTGCCATGATAAAATTCCAAATGTGGACAAGAAACAACTAAATAAATCTTCTAGTGATTAGAAATTGTTAATTCAAGATCTGCTCCTCATTGACGTACCTTGTACTGTAAAACAGCTCAAAGTCACTCTTTAGTAATAAAGAAACACAAACAAAGTTGATTCAGGCACTATAGAGCAGTGGTTTTTAACCTTTTTCATCCCAGGGACCACTATTTATTCAGAATTTGATCCACGGAGGACCACCATTTGATGACATTTTAGCCCCACAGACCCCAAAACTAAAAGATTTATTTTGCTTTTGTCCACAATTCCAGGCTGGATTTTGGGAAACAAAACAGTCCAACATACAGATCAAAATGACCATTAATCTTCTACATTCTCTAGTTGTGTAGACTTGGGATAATTCACATGATGAATATTTTAACTCCTGAGAGCGTAAACATGAAACCAAAAGGACCCACAAGGGTCCATTTGTTTTCATTTTTACGCCTGGTTAGCCAACTGTCCAAGCAGGTAACTCCACCACCTCTCACTGTCTGCTATAAAGCAGCTAACTCCACCACCTCTCACTGTCTGCTATAAAGCAGCTAACTCCACCACCTCTCACTGTCTATAAAGCAGCTAACTCCACACCTCTCACTGTCTATAAAGCAGCCAACTCCACCACCTCTCACTGTCTATAAAGCAGCTAACTCCACCACCTCTCACTGTCTGCTATAAAGCAGCTAACTCCACCACCTCTCACTGTCTGCTATAAAGCAGCTAACTCCACCACCTCTCACTGTCTATAAAGCAGCTAACTCCACCACCTCTCACTGTCTATAAAGCAGCTAACTCCACCACCTCTCACTGTCTATAAAGCAGCTAACTCCACCACCTCTCACTGTCTGCTATAAAGCAGCCAACTCCACCACCTGGCTCTTTTAACTGACATTATAATAATGTCAGAACCAAACTGTGATCATTGCTTTGTTTTCAAAATAAATTGTATTTTTCTGAAGGAACACAATATACATTTTTCATTCCCTGGCGATCATTTTGGAGTTATCTGGTTTTCTCCCCAGCAGCAGCAGCAGCAGCATCAGCAGCAGCAGCAGCAGCAGCAGCAGCAGCAGCAGCAGCAGCAGCAGACACATGCATTATAAATCTCATGCTTTGACATCAGACAGCACAGATACCACTAGAGATACATTTATTATTTTTGTTTTGTTGTTTGCCTGATGCAAATCATTTTTTATTAAAAGTTGAAGCATCTCCCTACGCGACAGCTACCGCGTAAAGTCCTCTACTAATTACTATACTTGTACTCTAGTACCCAATATGCTGTACTTTTTTTACTCCACTAGATGTATTTGAAAACTTCAGAGTCTTTGAACACTCGAAAACGTGTTTTTCGTACGCGCGTCCTTGCACGATGATTTCGTCAGCACACACACTTAAACGGTCGCCTGAAGTGCATCATCAACGCATGTGCGCACACACACACACACACACACACGCACACACACACACACACACACACACACACACACACCACACACACACACACACACACACACACACACCACACACACACACATGCCAGGGGTGGCACAGTCAGTCCGGTAATTGCTGGTTTCAGTCTGTCTGTCTGTCTGTCTGTCTGTCTGTCTGTCTGTCTGTCTGTCTGTCTGTCTGTCTGTCTGTCTGTCTGTCTGTCTGTCTGTCTGTCTCTCTCTCTCTCTCTCTCTCTCTCTCTCTCTCTCTCTCTCTTTCTCTCTCTCTCTC
The DNA here is from genome assembly GCA_039105355.1 of Benthosema pterotum. Taxonomy (NCBI): domain Eukaryota; kingdom Metazoa; phylum Chordata; class Actinopteri; order Myctophiformes; family Myctophidae; genus Benthosema; species Benthosema pterotum. Next base: position 15,967,632 of record CM076981.1, read on the forward strand.
CCTCTTTCTCTCTGTCTCTCTCTCTCTGTCTCTCTCTTTCCCTCTTTCTCTCTGTCTCTCTCTCTCTGTCTCTCTCTTTCCCTCTTTCTCTCTCTCTCTCTCTCTCTCTCTCTCTCTCTCCCTCTTTCTCTCTCTCCCTCTTTCTCTCTGTCTCTCTCTCTCTTTCTCTCTCTCTGCGGAGAACTCAGGTCGTGACAAATCATGACAACAAACCCAACATTACCATACAAACATCAGGATACATTGTTTTGTTTTTCCTCTTACAAATTATTTGATTGTCCCAAAACGTTATGTGTGTTGTCATAATTTGTCACGACCCGAGTTGGCTTTGGACGCGACGTAAACGTCTATATGAGACTTAATTACTAAAAGTCTGTGGGGAATATGAATGTAGGATTAATTTCTCCTGGTCGCTGCTGCACAGAGTAAAAGAAAACCTCTGTTGACACTTAGGCCTAGATTTTCATCACCGCTAAACCCCTTATCCCTTAACTTATTTACCTTTTTTAACTAGTTAAAAAAACATTTTTCAATGGTTTGAATCAGTGGTTTTCAACCTTTTTGACTCCAGGGACCACCATTTATTCATTTGAGCCACGGAGGACCACCATTTGATTACATTTTCACACCAAAGACCTAAAATTAAAGAATTCTTTTGGTTTTGTTCACAATTCCAGGCTGGATTTTGCCAACAAAACAGTGTAAACTTCATAATTAAGTGGTGCTAATTCAGATGATGAATATTTTAACTCTTGAGAGTGTAAAAATGAAACGTTTCATTTTTACATTTTCAAGAGTTACATCTGGTTAACCAAATTTCCCATCATTTACCCTGGGGACCACCTGGAACCTTCTCAAGGACCACTGGTGGTCCCGGACCACCTGTTGAAAACCCCTGGTTTAAATGGCCAGTCTACAAGCACACAACATGTCAATAGTTTGGCACATTGATTGGCACAATGTTTTTAAAAATGGTTAAAAAAGAAAGGATAAGGGGTTTAGGATAAGGAGTTAACGAAAATGGAGCCCTTAAAGTTTACACTGTCAAATATAAACAACCAAAGTGTAAAATGTGTAAAGTATGTGCAGTTAGAGGAGACACAGCGTTGTGTAAATGGAGTCCTGTCACATTGCATCGTTATATACAGTTATTACAGGGTATATAAACATCTTTTATTAAACATTTTTTGCAGACAGTTTTAAGAGAGAGAGAGAGCATTTCTCTGCAACAGTTACTGCCGTTGGCGCTCCTGGAGCAGTCTGTGCTGTTTTATATGGAAAACAATCCATAACCCTGGCCTTAAACCTTTTTCATACCAGGAACCACTATTTATTCAGCATTTGAGCCACAGAGGACCACCATTTGATGACATTTTAGCCCCACAGACCCCCAAAACTAAAGATTTATTTTGTTTTTGTTCACAATTCCAGGCTGGATTTGGGGAAACAAAACAGTCAAGCATACAGATCAACAAGACCAATAATCTTCTAGTTGTGCAGACTAGGCTGTTTCAGATGAGGAATATTTTAAAACCACTGCACTGAAAAGCATTGCCTTAAAGGATCACTTCACCACTTTTCAACATATATTTATATAATAGGTCCTCACTACTGTACATGGTAATGTAGCAAAGTAGCCTTCCCAGGGGCGTTTTTGCCATTAGGCAAACTAGGCAGCTGCCAAGGGTGCCATAAGGGGAGGGGGTGCAACGGGGCGACCACCAGACATGCTTTAAAAGGATCCCAGGCTAATAAGCCTCATATGGATAATTACATTATACGTGTCCTTTGTAACTAGAATTGAACATTTAAACACTTAACAGTTTTCGTGCCGTGGAAATGAATCTACGTCACCCGTTATCATTATGATTTACAGTAACAACTGATGCCGCTGACGTTAACGCTACTGTACGTGACGTTACTTACCGGCGCCGGTTTAATACGATCCCCATGCTAACAGCAGCTAGCAGCGACCGCAGCGACCATTGCTAGACCATAACAAGGGACAGACCAACCCGGAACCAAAAGTGTGTGTCCGTCCACTAACTTGTCCGTCGGGAAACATGGACCGAAATATGAAATATGACTTTTAGATGAAAATCGCTGGCACTGGCGACCTCGAAAAAATATGAAAAGGGCTGGCACTGAGAGAGTTAATATGTTCCTTAGTTTAAAAATAGTTCATGATTTTATCCCTTGGGGGGTGCCATTTTACTGTGCCTGTCATAGGTATGACGTCACAGGAGATTTTCCCTGGAGCCCCTCCCCTTTTTATATTGTGGTACTGAACCATGACGCCGTTACAGAGGAGCTGTCCACTGCTTTGTGGTGCTGAAACATGACACCGCTATAGAGGAGCTGTCCACTGTTCTGTGGTGCTGAAACATGACACCGCTATAGAGGAGCTGTCCACTGCTTTGTGGTACTGAACCATGACACCGCTATAGAGGAGCTGTCCACTGCTTTGTGGTACTGAAACATGACACCACTATAGAGGAGCTGTCCACTGCTTTGTGGTGCTGAACCATGACACCACTATAGAGGAGCTGTCCACTGTTTTGTGGTGCTGAAACATGACACTGCTATAGAGGAGCTGTCCACTGCATTGTGGTGCTGAAACATGACACCGCTATAGAGGAGCTGTCCACTGTATTGTGGTGCTGAACCATGACACCGCTATAGAGGAGCTGTCCACTGTTTTGTGGTGCTGAAACATGACACCGCTATAGAGGAGCTGTCCACTGTATTGTGGTGCTGAAACATGACACCGCTATAGAGGAGCTGTCCACTGTTCTGTGGTGCTGAACCATGACACCGCTATAGAGGAGCTGTCCATTGTACTGTGGTGCTGAAACATGACACCGTTATTGCGGAGCTGTCCACTGTTCTGTGGTGCTGAAAGATGGTACGCTTTCAAGCTACAAACAGCAGCTCTGTTCAAACAGCTGTGGACAAGATTGTTTGCATCGCTGCTATTTTGAGATCTGCTGTTCCGAATCCCAAGAGTTCTTTTTGTTCCTTTTGTGGTTGAAACCAGACAGCAGTGATGTTTTTGTTGTTGTTGTTGCTGCCAGCGTATTTCTATTTTAGTTTAGTCATAGTCTTTGTAGTGAAACTTCAATCCTCTTTTGGTCACAAGGAGCAACAGGGAGTTCCAGCGCCGCCTGAAGCCTGTGGCAGGCCAGTCTGTACATCTCAGGAGCAGCACATGCAGTGTTGCCAACTTGCCGCATTTGTCGCTATATTTAGCTTTAGCTTTTTTTTTTTTTCCAGAGTCCTCTATAACGCCAAAATTAATGAAAACTCCTGGCAGAAAATCTAGTGCTTTTTTGCTGGTGGAGTTTTGGGGGTAAAATTGATACACAGGCCTCATTTTTCACCAGTGGTCCCCAGGCTAAATGATAGACAGTTGGTTAACCAGGTGTAACTCTTGGGGAGTGTGAAAATGAAACCAAAGGGACCCTTGCGGGTCCATTTGGTTTCATATTCACATCCTCAAGAGTTAAAATATTCATCATGTGAATTATCCCAAGTCTACACAACTAGAGAATGTAGAAGATTAATGGTCATTTTGATCTGTATGTATGTTTATATAATATATGATCTAATCCATATACTGTATATCATATACCGTATTGTCCTGAATATGAGACAACTCCCATGTTTAAAGACTCATTTGTATATAAAGAACATTGAATGTCAAACAATATTGTTCCCAAATATAAGACGACTACCTTTTTTTTAGGAGATTTCCATAGGGAAAAAAACACTGTCCTATATTCAGGCCAATAGGGTCCCTTCCAGGCAAGCATCTAGTGCATTCTAGTGCATTTTGAAAGTGCCACTAGTGCATTTTTTATTTTGGCAGTTGGCAACACTGAGCACATGTAGCAATACAGATCAGTGACTGTAGTTCTATGGAAGATGATTTGCATGCAAAGCATCATGTACTGCCTTTGGGATGAAATTGCTTTAATGCTTCTCATGGTTACTGTGTGTGTGTGCGTGTGTGTGTGTGTGTGCGTGCGTGCGTGCGTGTGTGTGAGTGAATGGATCAGTGCAATGCTCTATGTAAAGTGCCTTAGATTAAATGCGCTGTATAAATGAAGCGTTTACCATTTGGTTGGAGACTGAACTGTGTTTGACTCGTTAATTTAAATGCAGTTTCACAGCAAGACTAGAAGGCAGAAACTCTGTGTGATGCTCTGTGAGGCACGCACGCACGCACGCACGCACGCACACACACACACACACACACACACACACACACACACACACACACACACACACACACACACACACACACACACACACACACACACACACATGCTGTGTGATCCAGTGCATAGCTCTAATCCTACTACTTGTATGAGTTATTGCTTTACTCTGAAAGCAGAGCTTGGAGACGATCACAGAACAGGGAACTGAGATTTAATAATGCATTTTCTCTCTCTAATGCAGACAGTTTCATCTTGCTGTTAAAGGTATATTTATTATTGAAGGAAAAATACTTTTTTATCACCGTTTCCCCAGTGCATCCTGGTATACCAGTGTCTGTGTGTTGAACAGTCTGGTACATACAGTAGTTAGAACTTGTAGATGTGATGTTTTTTTTGTGAAATGAGACATTCTACACATAAGGAGTCTGCTGGTCGAGTGGGCACACTGGAGATGTAGGCACACACTTTTCTAGCAAAGTGGGCAAAAAGCCAACTGGGCATACAGGCAGTTCGGCACACAGGTTAACTGGCAAATGGACCAGAGGGCATACAGGCTATATGGGCATATGGACAATTGGGCAAACCGGATACTTAGGCATATGACTTTGATCTTGAAGTACCCCCCGGCCCCCCATTGTGTGAGAGAGACCTGTGAGAGACGGTCACGGCGTGAAATGGTTGAGACTGAGAGAACCACTGCTCTGTCTGCCTGCCTGTCTGTCTGCCTGTCTCTCTCTCCCTCTCTCTCTCACACACTCTCTCTCTCACACAATAACACAACACAATGACAGAACTTGAGAAATAAAGGACCAAAGTTAGTTCCTAAAATTAAATAAAAGTGACCGAAGTTCGTTTTTCAAATATAATGGACCAAAGTTAGTTCTCCAAATTAGAAAAATTAAGTAAGTGTCCAAAGTTCATTTTTCAAATATAATGGACCAAAGGTAGTTTTTTCAAATCCTATGTGTGAAGGGCCCTTGGATGATTCTTTTATTTTGGGGTGATTATTTTGAGAAAGAATTAAGATTAAGAGAGAATCTCTCTCTCTCTCTCTTCTCTCTCTCTCTCTCTCTCTCTCTCTCTCTCTCTCTCTCTCTCTCTCTCTCTCTCTAAAGTGGCACCTTTTTAACACTTCCCCCCTCCCCCCTGTCTGTGAACATTGTGTTTTCAAAATGTTTGAAAGTGTGTGTACCTTCAAACCCCTCCTAAACAACCCAGTTGTTGTTGTCAAGGTATACTTTTAGACAAACAAACAGAACCTTGTTAAAAAGGGAAAAGGTTGTCCTTTAAACAGGATAGATTCCCCCTATAAGTGATGCATGTCCATGGTTAAATGTATTTTTAAGTAAGATCCCTCTCTCTCTCTCTCTCTCTCCTTAAACCTTAAAACAGAACAATAACAACAACACGGTACCATGGTTTATTTGTCAAAATAGTACTGTGATCAAAGTACATTATAGTTACAAGACGTAGTAAATAAGCAAAAAATGGGAAACATTGTAGCTTGTTAAAATCAGCAGAAAAATATTTTAAAAAAGAAAAGAAAAATAGCATTAGGACATATGCCGGGGGACTTGTTTGACATCATGATAGTTTTAGACTAGTTTATCTAACTACCAAGTTGGTTTATGTAATTTTAGCGATATATGCCTTTATACAATTTCGCCAGAGGCATATACATAGTTTATCTAATGACCTAGAACATTGTTAAAGCTTAAATACATGTTTTCATTTAATTTCTTCTTCTTCTTACTAAAGGTTTTGGGTTTCCACAGACTAACACATTTGCATGAAAATGCCTCACTTCAAGGGAATGTGTTAATGGGGAGGGGGGGGGGGGGGGGGCATGTAAATGAAAACATGTATTTAAGCTTTAACAAAGTTCTAGGTCATTAGATAAACTAGACTATCATGAATTGAAATGACTAAAATGTGACTTTTACTGGGTGTCTTTTACTAACATTAGTCATTTCCAGTCAGGAATGTTGAGATTGTTGCATTTATATAATTAAATAAAATGAATAGGTTGTCTGTGTATGTATCACTTATAGGGGGAAACTATCCTGTTTAAAGGACAACCTTTTCCCTTTTTAACAAGGTTCTGTTTGTTTGTCTAAAAGTATACCTTGACAACAACTGGGTTGTTTAGGAGGGGTTTGAAGGTGGACTTTTTGGAGTCGCTGAAAGGGATCATTTCACCTTGTTTTGAACATCACTGGGAATCACTACACACACTTTTACATTTTGAAAACACAATGTTCATAGAATGTTCTTTTCACAGACAGGGGGGAGGGGGACTCTCTTAATCTCCCCAAAATAATCACCCCAAAATAAAAGAATCATCCAAGGGCCCTTCACACATAGGATTTGGAAAAAAAAAAAAAAAAACACTTTGGTCCATTATATTTGAAAAATGAACTTTGGACACTTATTTAATTTTTCTAATTTGGAGAAAATGCTTCTCATGGTTACTGCGTGTGCGTGTGTGTGTGTGTGTGTGTGTGTGTGTGTGTGTGTGTGTGTGTGTGTGTGTGTGTGTGTGTGTGTGTGTGTGTGTGTGTGTGTGTGTGTGGTGTGTGTGTGTGTGTGTGTGTGTGTGTGTGTGTGTGTGTGTGTGTGTGTGTGTGGAGGGGGTGGGGAGTGAGGCAGCATTATCCAATCACAGCACAGCAGTCTCCAGCAGCTCCATAATGAGCCAATAGCATGAAGGTGGAATTAGATTCAAACCTGTTTACAAACTAGTGATAGACCGATTATCGGTTGCGGCTGATTGTCGAATTTGATATTCATGATGTTATTAATAATCGGTCTCAGCGCAAAAAAATAATCGAGCAGCCGATTATTTACATTTATTATAAATGTTCAAAAATGGTACATCAACCACTTTCATTGAAGATCCAGTAGATTGTGGTTATAGCTGTGTGTGTCTGACTCTCTCACCACATGTGTACATGCTGTATATAATTATCCAAATTTCTCTTGTTCTTTTCTGTCTGAAGCTGTGCCTGTACTTCGCAGCAACATGTTTCCAATGCTGCTACAATACGTTGTTGCCCTTGACACACTTTTGCTGCTTCTTGCACTTTTATTTAATTAAAAAAGTAGATAATCGTATCGACTGATATCGGTCTTTTTGATGTTCCACTATTCAGTGATTGGTTGATCTCTATTACAAACACAGATTGTGTAATAAAGTTGCCTATATTATACATTATTATCTGTAACAGATCTATAAGGATCCATTTGGTTACCAACCATCCATCATTTAGCTGGGGACCACCTGGAATCCTCTCAGGGACACCAGGTGGTCCCCGGACCACTGGTTGAAAACCACGGGTCTGGAGGGTTTCTGGCCCAAACTAGTGGCTCCGATTTTCCTTCTATTTGTAGAGAATTCAATTTGTGACTGAATGCAGTAGAACCAGTTTTTAATCTTTAGTTGTTTATTTCACCCCAAATCATACAAATTATGAACATTAGAACACATGTGCACAGTATCTTCACGCACACACATGCACGCGCAAAGCATGTGCGTGCACATACACATACACACACGTGTATATTTCAGTTCAGGATTTGTTGTTTAATCAAATTTTAATTTGCATTAATTAGAATAATGCGTTCAGCTCGTTAAGACAAGATGTGTTTGCAGTACTGGCTGTCAATCACAACAATGATTGACACGAATGTGGGCTTACACACACGCGCGCGCACACCACACACACACACACACACACACACACACACACACAACACACACACACTCACACTCACACACACAAACAGACAATGGAAATACTGTTTCAGCACTAAATATTAATGTCTGTCTCTCTCTCTCTTCTCCTTTCTCTTCTCTTTTCTTCTCTCTCTTCTCTTCTTTCTTTTTTCTCTTCTCTCATTCTCTTTCTCTCTCCTCTCTCTCCTCTCCTCACTCCTTCTCTCCTCTCCTCTCCTCTCCTCTCTCTCTCCTTTCTCTTAATTCTCCTCTTATTTCTCCTCCTCTTCTCCTCTCTATCTCCTCTCCTCTCCTCTCCTCTATTCTCCTCTCCTCTTCTCCTCTCCTCTCCTCTATTCTCCTCTCCTCTCCTCTATTCTCTCCTCTCCTCTCCTCTCCTCTCCTCTCCTCTCCTCTCCTCTCCTCTCCTCTCCTCTATTCTCCTCTCCTCTATTCTCCTCTCCTCTATTCTCCTCTCCTCTATTCTCCTCTCCTCTCTCTCTCTATTCTCCTCTCCTCTCCTCTCCTCTCCTCTCCTCTATTCTCCTCTCCTCTCTCTATTCTCCTCTCCTCTCCTCTCCTCTCCTCTCCTCTCCTCTCCTCTCCTCTCCTCTCCTCTATTCTATTCTATTCTATTCTATTCTATTCTATTCTATTCTATTCTATTCTATTCTCCTCTCTCTCTCCTCTCCTCTCCTCTCCTCTCCTCTCCTCTCCTCTCCTCTCCTCTCCTCTCCTCTCCTCTCCTCTCCTCTCCTCTCCTCTCCTCTCCTCTCCTCTCCTCTCCTCTCCTCTCCTCTCCTCCTCTCCAGCCTGTGAGTTAATGAATCAGGGTATCTTGGCGTTGGTGTCATCAACAGGATGTGCGTCAGCCAGCGCTCTGCAGTCACTGACAGACGCCATGCACATCCCACACCTGTTTGTCCAGGTATGTAACACACACACCACACACACACACACACACACACACACACACACCACACACACACACACACACACACACTCACTCACTCACTCACTCACTCACTCACTCACTCACTCACTCACTCACTCACTCACTCACTCACTCACTCACACACACACACACACACACACACACACACACACACACACACACACACACACACACACACACACACACACACACACACACACACACCCTAACCAGCGTGCAGATATCCCTGCTCTGTCAGCGAACACACAAACAAAACCACCATTTTTACACAACAACATAAATGATCCAAACCAACAGACCTACACAACTCTCACTAGAATGATGGTGGAAAAAGGATCCAAGACAGAACAGGGTTTATGTGTCACTCACTGATACAGGGACAATACAGGCCTTTATTAATATATATAGGCCTACTGTATATATTCTTTTAGCATCCCTTAGTGGCCCACTATGGTGGCGGCCCAACAGGAGAGCTCCCGGTACTCCCATGGCCAGTCTGACCCTGGAGTAATACTGTTGTGGGATGGAGGAGTTGTTGTTTTTTTGTGAGGTGAAGGAAGGAGGAATTGTTACAGTGAGGTTGTACGATTCATTCACCTCATGATATGATAACCATATTTAGGATGCCAAATCGATTTATATTGCGGGTCCCAATTATGCTGTAATTTGATTTGATATATTGACATATTACATGTTTTTTTTCTCCCAAATGACAAGCTCAGTCAACTAGAATATTTTAACCCATTCAGACTTGGCATCCATTTTTGGATTAGTATGTACAGTATACCTAAGAAAACTTATAGTTTGCTGCTTTTATATAAATATTTGAGATTTTACAGAAAACTTAGGTCAGGCCTCAAGCAATTCTAAACAATGTACAGTATACCATGAAATTGTACACTTCAATGCAACCTAATAACATTGATCAGCCTTTCTGTCATGAATAAATTAATAAATACATAAATATATAAAAAACATTTTTACCTGGCGATTTGACATTGATATCATTGCATTAAGATTTGTGATATACTGTATTGGCATATTGTTTTTTTGCCATTATTGCAAAATGCTCCTTTCCCATCCCTTTCATGACACCGCCCATGACCAGAAATGACATCTACGTTCATTTTCCTCATGGACTTTTCTAAAATGATTTATGCTACATAAAGACGATTACGCCGTGGACAAAGCCAACTCGGGTCGTCACAAATCATGACAACAAACACAATATTATCATACAATATCTAATTAGTAAGAAGACAAAGACATCAGCAAGACTTCTTGTTTTGTTTTTCTTCTTACAAATCATTTGACTGTACAAAAACATTGTGTGTGTTGATTGATGTGTGATGATTTGTCACGACCCGAGTTGGCTTTGTCTGCGGCGTAATCGACCTTTAGATGAATCATTGTGGAAAAGTTCATGGAGAAAATGAATGTGGGAATCCGTTTCTGGATTTGCAAGAATCATAACTTCTTCGTCCATTTAGTCTACAGGAGATTTAGGTGAGAATGTGACCTGAGTGATATTAAGCTCTATAATAGAAGCAATGAACGCAATGAACATCACATTTTGAGCTGATTACGAGGCCATAATGCACATACCATAAATATGCTGTGTGTGAATCACATCTTAATGACGCTCTCAAGATGTGTTTCACCACGTTAATGATTTTTTTCCCCCTTTCTAGGAAACAGAATGGGAAGGTATACTGTACATTAATGACATACAGTATATAATAAAATGTTGAAAATGAGAGGAATTCCACTTTTATGGTGGTATTTCGAGAGTGGCGCTGAAACGGTTTTCAAACACATAAAATATTTACAAAATGGACCCAATCGTACCGTTATTTTAGTGCATGTGATTGTCTTTGTCTCCACCCGACTGCAGGCATAGTCGCCTGGTCTAGCCCTCAATGATTTTGGCCTTGGGGGGGCCGGGGTGTCGTGGGATCCACACGGCGGAAGTGCTGCGCTCTGATTTGATCTCACTAATGTGTCGTCATCCCCGGCCCCTCCCGCGCCCGTCCACTGCTGTTCTACGTCACATCATTTAGAGCCACGCCCACCCCGGAAGGTTCACTCCCACTTGAAGGCCACTTTCCAACGTGCGTTAGTCCAGGCTTTCCGTTTTCGTGCAAGGCGGACGAAAATGAAAGCCTGGGTGTCGAGGCTACAGGCATAGTGACCCATCGTCTGTCCGTGTGTCTGTTCGTACGTGTACAGCTAATCTCCGTCGCCGTCGATGGCAAACTTTGCACACACACACTCCCTGGATGTCGACAATGAACCTCTGCCCCACATTCTCCAGAACGGCTTTTTATAGCGCCACCAGGAGGCCGATATTTGTAAAACACTTTATGTCATATTACTACTCCTACTATTCTGACCCAAAATCCCGCAAATCGTTCCACAGTATCTTTACAGTTATGTGATCAATAGGAATAGACATTATACTGAGGATGTATACAACCATCACTTTATATTGTATTGTTTATATTCTACAACTTTGGCCATTGAGTTCTCACTGTGATATACCCAGATGCCGGAACCATCCCTGCCCATTTTCCTCTGGGTCTGACAGGTCGGGCGACACCACATCCACTAGCACCACTTCACTTCACACAGGGTGTGATTTTTTTTTATCTTCATATCTGCATCTTTTCCTCCTCAGCGCTGCGGAGGAGGAGGAGCCAGTGGTTTAGGCTCCTCCCCCTCACCGCGGACCGCCTGCCCCCTCTACGACCGCCCCGCCCCCGCTGCAGCAGCCACGCCCCCCAGCGGAGCAGGCCCCGCCCCCTCCCAGCAGCGCTACACGCTAGCTGCGCGGCCGCCGGTGCGTCTGGACGACGTCATGCTAGCGCTGCTGGAGGAGCTGCGCTGGAGCAAGTTCATCCTGTTCTACGACGCAGAGTATGGTGAGTTACACAGAGTTATAGCGCCCCCTAGAGGCCTGGAGCAGAGTACGGTGAGTTAGAGAGTTATAGCGCCCCCTAGAGGCCTGGGCAAGGGCAAGTCAGGTTCTACTTGCCCTCAGGTCATGGTCACTTGCCCCCCAAAAATATATTGTAAATTTTGCATTTAAGTTTACTTCCTGCTTGGGTGCTTTAAACCAGGGGTTTTCAACAGGTGGTCCGGGGACCACTAGTGGTCCCTGAGAGGGTTCCAGGTGGTCCCCAGCTAAGTTGGTTAACCAGATGTAACTCTTGAGAACGTAAAATTGAAACCAAATGGACCCTTGTGGGTCCACATTTTTACACTCTCAAGAGTTAAAATTAATCATCTTAATTAGCCCATAGTGGTCACAGACCCAGTGGTCCCTGACCCCAGCAAAATGATAGTTTGGAACCAAATGGACCTGGGAGAGAGATAGGTAGAGATAGCTAGAAAGCAGGAAAGACACAGAGGCAGAGTGCAATGACTGCCTTCAAGACTAATATATCTTGTGTTGTGTTATAGTGGGCTAAGTTGCACACTTTTTTACTTGCCCCGGGCAAGCGGGCAAGTGTTACGCCCTGGTGTGCAGGGGTGTAGTGGAGGGGGGACGCGGGGGGCGGCGTCCCCCCCCCCCCCCCCACTTCTCACATCTAAAATATTTTTGGGGCAAAAGTAGGCCTATGTTTTTTGTCTTGTCATTTACTTTTATGGATACAATTAGGCATTGTAAACAATCTTTCTCAATATGTTATAAATGCAAGTGTGCATGTATGTGTCTTAAAGGGGAATTCCACTCATTTTCAATATTTTACTATGTCATTAATATACCTTAGAGATGTTGTGTGGACATGGTAAACAAAAGTTCCCCCCATTCTGTGTTTCCTAGAAATGGAGGTCTGAAAAAAAATCATTAGCAGGCATCTTGATGACGACATCATCAAGATGTGTTTCATCATGTTAATGAGTTTCCTTTTTTCTGAGAGTGTACAAATGGAACCAAATGGACCCGCTAGGGTCCATTTGGTTCACATTTGTACACTCTCAGAAAAAAAAAGAAAAAGGGTGGAATTCCCCTTTAAGAGGCGTCCCCCCACTTCTAAAAGTCCCAGTACAACACTGACAGACTCCGCTGCCTGTGTTGTCATGTGTGTTGTGTTGTTTTTCCAGACCTCCGGGGCCTGCAGGTGTTCCTAGATCGTTGTGCTCGTGGCGGTCTGGACGTCAGTCTGCAGCGCGTCGACTCCAACGTCAGCCACGCCTTCGGTCACATGTTCAAGTCCATGAGGACACAGGAACTGAACCGATACCGAGACACGCTGAGACGAGCCATGCTGCTGCTCAGTCCACAGGGGGCGCTGTCCTTCATACAGCAGGTCTGTCTGTCTGTCTGTCTGTCTGTCTGTCTGTCTGTCTGTCTGTCTGTCTGTCTGTCTGTCTGTCTGTCTGTCTGTCTGTCTGTCTGTCTGTCTGTCTGACTTTCATTTGGGACAGAATGGGCGCTGCCATTTTCTTTTTTTTGCACCCATTCTATCCAATACATTCAAATGGCATTTTCTCAGATTCTTCCCCGCAATGTTGCTGGTGCACGGGTAAATCAACCAGGGCTAAACGTCACTTCCTGACTTTTGACCTGGAAACTTTTTGCTCATATGGTGAGAGGACAGGTTAGTCAAGACACCAGAAACACCATGGCGTCATCACACATCCTGTTTTGGAGATCTAGGGCTTCAAAATAAGGGTTTTTTACCGGATGCCGCGGCCAAGCCATAGCATATACAATAAGGCAGAACACGACAGCGTTGTCGTTTTCAGCGGTGTTTGGGTATCCTCTAAATGCCTAAACTGTAAATTAATTTCATGTTTTTGCTTTGCTTTGTTTTGTTTTGCATTATGGTGTAAGGTGATAGGAAGCACTCCTCCCTTCACACAGGTGTGATTTTCCTTACATCTTACAGTCTATTTGTCAGTTTTATAGTGGAGCCACTATATGCATATGGATGACTGTTGTAATTAATGACTATATGACTATATATGCTATACTGTATATGCTAATTTCAATTTAATTTTTAAGACAACTTAATTAGTGTTAATTAATGCAGTTACTCAGCAAAGTGTCACACTTCTCTTCCGCTTCCATTAGCATCTAATCATCATCCAATTAGCCACAAGCTGTAATTAGATAAATAATATCCATGCATTTCAAGAGCTCATAATTAGGAAGAAAGAGAGAGAGAGAGAGAGGAGAGAGAGAGAGAGAGAGAGAGAGAGAGAGAGAGAGAGAGAGAGAGAGAGAGAGAGAGAGAGAGAGAGAGAGAGAGAGAGAGAGAGAGAGAGAGAGAGAGAGATTTTAATTACATTGTCACACCAATAGTAACAAAATGGCACTTAAACCATTAATTGTCATTTGTGGATTTTTGATATAGAAATATAGTTGCAAGCAGCCAGAAGTCGGGGCCAGGTCCAGACTTACAGTTTTAGGCATGAGCGACATACAGTGTAAGGTGGTAGTGCCTAGAACATCCCTCTCACACATCTGCCAGTGATTTTCATTTTACACTCTCAAGAGTTAAAATATATGTAAACATCTGATTTACATATTTTTCAAGAGTCCACACAATTAGAAAATGTAGAATAATTGTTAGTTTGACCAAAGTTTTGCCAGTTCTCTTTCTCAATTGTGAAAGTTCTTAGTTTTGGTTGCAAGAGACTAAACTCCACATCATGAACTGTCAACTCAAACCCCAAATACTGTTTTCAAATGTCAGTAGTAGCATATACAAGAAAACCTTCCAATTCCCTCCCTCTATTTTTCATTGTAAGTGCATTATTCATAAACACTATACCAGTAAGTAACACCATCACCACTATTTCAAAGCTCAAACTTTCTAGGGGTCTTGAAATGGATTTTCAGTAATGGAACACATCTATATTGTTGAGACGCTCATTTTGTAAGTAGCTCTCAAATCAAAAAAGAGTGTGCAGCCCTGGTTTTTGGTGTGTGTGTGTGTGTGTGTGTGTGTGTGTGTGTGTGTGTGTGTGTGTGTGTGTGTGTGTGTGTGTGTGTGTGTGTGTGTGTGTGTGTGTGTGTGTGTGTGTGTGTGTGTGTGTGTGTGTTGAGGTCATTTTCCAGCTGCATTCTGGGAGATTATGTAGTGAGAACATCAGAGCCTTTGTTCCAGTTAATTACATTGATCTTGTAAGACAATAGAATACGTGTACACACACACGCACACACGCACGCACGCACGCACACACACACACACACACACACACACACACACACACACACACACACACACACACACACACACACACACACACACACACACACACACACACAGTGAATAATGTATTGGTTGTGTTTGACATTCTCTGCACACAAACACAGTCGTTCCGTGTAAGGTCATAAGAACTGTGTGTGTGTGTGTGTGTGTGTGTGTGTGTGTGTGTGTGTGTGTGTGTGTGTGTGTGTGTGTGTGTGTGTATGTGTGTGTGTGTGTGTGTGTGTGTTGCCATGACAGCGAGCAGATAAACTCTTATCCTTTATTAAAAGGATCCTGCCTAATTAGACCAATATGCCTTAAAACACTATACTTGCATTCTATAACTAAAAAATACAGATAAAACACCTCCAATACTTTTATTTCATTCATAAATAGAGAATATTTCACTCAATAGGGACTGCTCCTGTCACAGGTTGTTGATGTCACATGAGACTGTGCGGTTCAGGCCTAAAGGACACATGCTCGTGTGACATCATCAAACTGCGACAGGAGCACTCCCTGTTGAGTGAAAGATTCTATATTTATGGAAGAACTAAGATACTGATGGTGTTTTTATTTGTTTATTTTAGTTATATATGGCAAGTATAATGTTTTAAGCCATATTTGTCTTATTAGCCAGGGATCCTTTAAGACTGGTGTAACACACACACACACACACACGCACGCACGCACGCACGCACGCACGCACGCACGCACGCACGCACGCACGCACGCACGCACGCACACACACAC
>CM076981.1:15988477-16000977 GCA_039105355.1 Benthosema pterotum
GCAACATACAGAGCCTTTGCTACTGATGTGGCTAATTGTTAGCCTGTTTGCTAACCACACAAACACAGCCAACCAGCACTACTAGGATGTGAACAGAAGCAGCAAAATATATTTGATGATGTTTATACAACTCAATGCCTCTTTAAAGAAACTATTTATCATAGGTCAGTTTAATGTACAGATTGATACGTCTGTGATTCACCACAGTTTCAGCCTCCATGTTTGTAGTTTGACACTGTAACTGTTGCACTGTTGAGTGACAGGGCTGCTGGCCAATCAGCTGCGTCTGTTCGGATTTGTGGCCAGTCCAACCCCCAACGCTGACTCCCACTGGTTAAAATACATCTTGGTACCAAAGGGAATCAGAGGTTGACATTAGAAGTCCAGACCAAGAGGCTGGTCAATGGGTTTGGACCAGGCTAGTAGTTTTCCATCCGTTTCCATCCGTTTGTGGTGCTTGTGTGATGACTCTAAAGGCTCTTTCAGAGTCTGGAATTTCGGTGGCCACCGCGAGCACCGCTCAGAGCACCGCGACCACCGCTATTTCAAAGTCCACTGTCAGCACCGCACCGCGCTGTGTTGTGTTGTGTGTTTTCTTTTTTTTAACCAGCCGTTAAAAACAAGCAACCACCGCGGTGCGGTGCGGTGCGGTGGTTAGTAAAATCCGAGAGGAGGGCTGGGAGGTGCGGTGGTTGCGGTGGTATGACGTCATATTGTAGGAAACGGTGGTCGCGGTGGTCGCGGTGGGCACCGAAAATCCATCTCTGAATAGGCCTTAAGGGCCCTGATACACCTAACAATGTTTTGATCAACATCAACAAGCAACGTCAACTATCAACGTTGACTTTCCACCTTTCTTCTGATCAACTCCTGGTTGTTCAGAAAAGTCAGATCATTAGCGCCCTCTACTGGTCAACATTTTGGAATCCTCCAATCACAGCCCTCCTTGGCGTCATGTGATCCTTTCTCCCATGCAGACTCAGATACTCAGTTACTTTTCTGAAAACAACATGGCTGCTGCTGTTGCTGCTTCACTGCTGTGGACAAAAACAAAAATCTAAACTAAGGTTTTTTTTTTTTTTTTTTTCTGAGAGTGTACAAATGGAAAAAATGAAAATGGGTGGAATTCCCCTTTTAATGTTGCCTGTTTCCATGTGTCTTAAGGTGCAGGTTTCCATAGGTCACCACTTGTGGTGTGACACACACACACACACACACACACACACACACACACACACACACACACACACACACACACACACACACACACACGTGTTTTTTGATTACATGCGACCAGTGGATGTCCTCCATCAAAGAAGAGAACAGTAATGATTGTCTGATTATCAACTATTTACTTTTGTGTGTCTAAAAAACATTATATTCAATGTACTCACTGAATTAACTGGCACCAACATAAAAACAATCAAGACTATAGTTACAGTATATACTGTATATATAGAGAAAAACATTTTTATCCCTTTTTCATCTCCTCTCCTCTCCTAGGAGATCAGCGACTCAGAGATCCTGGAGCTTACCCAGAGTGCTTTGGGGCGCCTGACGGTGATTCGCCAGATCTTCCCGCCGTGGCAGGAGAGGGGCGGAGCCAGCTGCTCCCGCCACAACCAGCGTTTCTCCTCCTCTCTGCTCTGCGACCCGCATGACGGGTACCGACACAGTCTACAGGTAAACATGACGGGTACAGACACAGTTTACAGGTAAATAACATGACGGGTACAGACACAGTCTACAGGTAAACATGACGGGTACAGACACAGTCTACAGGTAAACATGACGGGTACCGACACAGTCTACAGGTAAACATGACGGGTACCGACACAGTCTACAGGTAAACATGACGGGTACAGACACAGTCTACAGGTAAATAACATGACGGGTACAGACACAGTCTACAGGTAAACATGACGGGTACAGACACAGTCTACAGGTAAACATGACGGGTACAGACACAGTCTACAGGTAAACATGACGGGTACAGACACAGTCTACAGGTAAACATGACGGGTACAGACATAGTCTACAGGTAAACATGACGGGTACAGACACAGTCTACAGGTAAATAACATGACGGGTACAGACACAGTCTACAGGTAAACATGACGGGTACAGACACAGTCTACAGGTAAACATGACGGGTACAGACACAGTCTACAGGTAAACATGACGGGTACAGACACAGTCTACAGGTAAATAACATGACGGGTACAGACACAGTCTACAAGTAAATAACATGACGGGTACAGACACAGTCTACAGGTAAACATGACGGGTACCGACACAGTCTACAGGTAAATAACATGACGGGTACAGACACAGTCTACAGGTAAACATGACGGGTACCGACACAGTCTACAGGTAAACATGACGGGTACAGACACAGTCTACAGGTAAACATGACGGGTACAGACACAGTCTACAGGTAAATAACATGACGGCTACAGACACAGTCTACAGGTAAACATGACGGGTACAGACACAGTCTACAGGTAAATAACATGACGGGTACCGACACAGTCTACAGGTAAACATGACGGGTACAGACACAGTCTACAGGTAAATAACATGACGGGTACCGACACAGTCTACAGGTAAACATGACGGGTACAGACACAGTCTACAGGTAAACATGACGGGTACAGACACAGTCTACAGGTAAACATGACGGGTACAGACACAGTCTACAGGTAAACATGACGGGTACAGACACAGTCTACAGGTAAACATGACGGGTACAGACACAGTCTACAGGTAAATAACATGACGGGTACAGACACAGTCTACAGGTAAATAACATGACGGCTACAGACACAGTCTACAGGTAAACATGACGGGTACCGACAGTCTACAGGTAAACATGACGGGTACCGACACAGTCTACAGGTAAATAACATGACGGGTACAGACACAGTCTACAGGTAAACATGACGGGTACAGACACAGTCTACAGGTAAACATGACGGGTACAGACACAGTCTACAGGTAAATAACATGACGGGTACAGACACAGTCTACAGGTAAATAACATGACGGCTACAGACACAGTCTACAGGTAAACATGACGGGTACCGACAGTCTACAGGTAAACATGACGGGTACCGACACAGTCTACAGGTAAATAACATGACGGTACAGACACAGTCTACAGGTAAATAACATGACGGGTACAGACACAGTCTGCAGGTAAACATGACGGGTACCGACACAGTCTGCAGGTAAACATGACGGGTACAGACACAGTCTGCAGGTAAACATGACGGGTACAGACACAGTCTACAGGTAAACATGACGGGTACAGACACAGTCTACAGGTAAACATGACGGGTACAGACACAGTCTACAGGTAAACATGACGGGTACAGACACAGTCTACAGGTAAACATGACGGGTACCGACACAGTCTACAGATAAATAACATGACGGGTACAGACACAGTCTGCAGGTAAACATGACGGGTACCGACACAGTCTACAGGTAAACATGACGGGTACAGACACAGTCTACAGGTAAATAACATGACGGGTACAGACACAGTCTACAGGTAAATAACATGACGGGTACCGACACAGTCTACAGGTAAATAACATGACGGGTACAGACACAGTCTACAGGTAAACATGACGGGTACAGACACAGTCTACAGGTAAATAACATGACGGGTACAGACACAGTCTACAGGTAAATAACATGACGGGTACAGACACAGTCTACAGGTAAATAACATGACGGGTACAGACACAGTCTACAGGTAAATAACATGACGGGTACAGACACAGTCTACAGGTAAATAACATGACGGGTACAGACACAGTCTACAGGTAAATAACATGACGGGTACAGACACAGTCTACAGGTAAATAACATGACGGGTACAGACACAGTCTACAGGTAAACATGACGGGTACAGACACAGTCTACAGGTAAACATGACGGGTACAGACACAGTCTACAGGTAAACATGACGGGTACAGACACAGTCTACAGGTAAATAACATGACGGGTACAGACACAGTCTACAGGTAAACATGGCGGGTACAGACACAGTCTACAGGTAAACATGACGGGTACAGACACAGTCTACAGGTAAACATGACGGGTACAGACACAGTCTACAGGTAGAACCGTTTAACCCTGTGTGTACTGAACACATTTTGGTGTTTTATAGCTGTTGAAAAACAGCAGATCTACGAGCTCATATCGCGCCACCGAATGGCGCGATATGAGCTTGTAGTTCTGCTATTTTTGAAAAATTGTGAAAATGTGCTGCAAATCTCTGAATACTACATTGTTTTGGAAGCAAACATTTCTAACTCAATTCTTTGCTTCTGGGGGGTCCCTAGAACAACATGTTTTCAGATGGGGGTCTGCAGCCAAATATGAACAATTCTGGTGGTCCTTGTCTTGAAATATGTTAGCATCACTGACACAGGAACACAGATTTTTCAGAAAAAAAAAATAGAATCTAGTGTCAAAAACTCGATTCTAGTGTCAGAAAGTAGATTCTAGTGTCAAAAAGTAGATCCTAGCATCAGAAACTATAATTTAGTGTCAATAACTAGAATCTAGTGTCGGAAACTACTGTAAGAATCTAGTGTGAAAAGCTAGAATGTTGTTGCAGCTATAATCTGGTGTCAGGAACTACTGTATAATCTGGTGTCAGGAACTACTGTATAATCTGGTGTCAGGAACTACTGTATAATCTGGTGTCAGGAACTACTGTATAATCTGGTGTCAGGAACTACAGTATAATCTGGTGTCAGGAACTACTGTATAATCTGGTGTCAGGAACTACAGTATAATCTGGTGTCAGGAACTACTGTATAATCTGGTGTCAGGAACTACTGTATAATCTGGTGTCAGGAACTACTGTATAATCTGGTGTCAGGAACTACTGTATAATCTGGTGTCAGGAACTAATGTATAATCTGGTGTCAGGAACTACTGTATAATCTGGTGTCAGGAACTACTGTATAATCTGGTGTCAGGAACTAATGTATAATCTGGTGTCAGGAACTACTGTATAATCTGGTGTCAGGAACTAATGTATAATCTGGTGTCAGGAACTACTGTATAATCTGGTGTCAGGAACTACTGTATAATCTGGTGTCAGGAACTACTGTATAATCTGGTGTCAGGAACTACTGTATAATCTGGTGTCAGGAACTACTGTATAATCTGGTGTCAGGAACTAATGTATAATCTGGTGTCAGGAACTAATGTATAATCTGGTGTCAGGAACTAATGTATAATCTGGTGTCAGAAAGTCGAATCGACACAGACACAGTCTGAAGGTAAATAACATGACGGGTACAGACACAGTCTGCAGGTAGATCTGCAGGTAGATTAAATAACATAACTAACAAGTCACGACCAGTTGCAGCCTGGCCGCGACTGGTTTGGTTATGGTAAGGGTTTGGTTAGAGTTAGGGTTTGGTTATGGTAAGGGTTTGGGTTTGGTTAGGGCAAGTGTTAGGGTAAGCGTATGGGTATGGTTATGGGTAATGGCAGGGGTTGGTTACAACTAGTCGTGGCCTGGTTGCAACTAGTTACATACAAGTGGCGAACATAGGAAACTAGTCGTGGCCTGGTTTCAAGGTTCAAGGTTCAAAGTTCTTTATTTGTCATTCCGTGTATGTCAGGACATATACAGGGATGAAATAACGTTTCCATTGTTCCCCAGTGCAATAAGACAATAGACAGTGCAATAAGACAATAGACAGTGCAATAAGAAAAAGGACAAATACAAACAATACCAGAAACAGTAAGTGACGTAGTGCAACAGACTGGAGCAGTAAAGTGCAACTGTAACAGTATAAAGTGGGGTGAAGGTGCTAATTAGTTACATACTAGTCACGAACATGGGAAACTAGTCGTAGCCAGGTTACAACCTGGTGATTATATTGGTCGCTGTTGGATCTCACTGTCTCATAAATAATCTGTCACCTATAACTCCTATAACCAGCAGGGTGGATTAATGTGTCACTTTAACAGTTAGTTTGTTTACACAGATAGTTCTGATTGGTCAGTATCTGTCTCCAGGTGTCCAGTCTCTACCTATACAACAGTGTTCTGATTGGTTAATATATCTCCCCCCAGGTCTCCAGTCTCTACCTGTACGACAGTGTTCTGATTGGTTAATATATCTGTCTCCAGGTCTCCAGTCTCTACCTGTACGACAGTGTTCTGATTGGTTAATATTTCTGTCTCCCGTGTTCTGATTGGTTAATATTTCTGTCTCCAGGTCTCCAGTCTCTACCTGTACGACAGTGTTCTGATTGGTTAATATTTCTCTCCCCAGGTCTCCAGTCTCTACCTGTACGACAGTGTTCTGATTGGTTAATATTTCTGTCTCTACCTATACGACAGTGTTCTGATTGGTTAATATCTCTCCCCCCAGGTCTCCAGTCTCTACCTATACGACAGTGTCCTCATGCTGGCTGACGCCTTCTACAGGAAGTTAGAAGACAGGAAGTGGCACAGCATGGCCAGTCTCAACTGCATCCGCAAGAGTACCAAACCATGGAACGGAGGATGGAGCATGCTGGACGCCATCCGCAAGGTAGGGGGCGCTGTTACTGTAAATACAGGACGCAATACACAAGGTAGGGGGCGCTGTTACTGTAAATACAGGATAATACGCAAGGTAGGGGGCGCTGTCACTGCATGCTGGACGCCATCCGCAAGGTAGGGGGCGCTGTTACTGTAAATACAGGATAATACACAAGGTAGGGGGCGCTGTTACTGTAAATACAGGATAATACGCAAGGTAGGGGGCGCTATCACTGTAAATACAGGGAAATACACAAGGTAGGGGGCGCTGTCACTGTAAATACAGGATAATACACAAGGTAGGGGCGCTGTCACTGTAAATACAGGATAATACACAAGGTAGGGGGCGCTGTTACTGTAAATACAGGATAATACGCAAGGTAGGGGCGCTGTTACTGTAAATACAGGATAATACACAATGTAGGGGGCGCTGTTACTGTAAATACAGGATAATACACAAGGTAGGGGGCGCTGTTACTGTAAATACAGGATAATACACAAGGTAGGGGGCGCTGTCACTGTAAATACAGGATAATATGCAAGGTAGTGGGCGCTGTTACTGTAAATACAGAATAATACACAAGGTAGGGGGCGCTGTTACTGTAAATACAGGGAAATACACCAGTTAGGGGGCGCTGTTACTGTAAATACTGGGAAATACACAAGGTAGGGGCGCTGTTACTGTAAATACAGGATAATACGCAAGGTAGGGGGCGCTGTTACTTTAAATACAGGGAAATACACAAGGTAGGGGGCGCTGTTACTTTAAATACAGGGAAATACACAAGGTAGGGGGCGCTATCACTGTAAATACAGGGAAATACACAAGGTAGGGGGCGCTATTACTGTAAATACAGGATAATACACAAGGTAGGGGGCGCTGTCACTGTAAATACAGGATAATACGCAAGGTAGGGGGCGCTATCACTGTAAATACAGGATAATACACAAGGTAGGGGGCGCTGTCACTGTAAATACAGGATAATACACAAGGTAGGGGGCGCTGTTACTGTAAATACAGGATAATACGCAAGGTAGGGGGCGCTGTTACTGTAAATACAGGATAATACACAAGGTAGGGGGCGCTGTTACTGTAAATACAGGATAATACACAAGGTAGGGGGCGCTGTTACTGTAAATACAGGATAATACACAAGGTAGGGGGCGCTGTTACTGTAAATACAGGATAATACACAAGGTAGGGGGCGCTGTCACTGTAAATACAGGATAATACGCAAGGTAGGGGGCGCTATCACTGTAAATACAGGATAATACACAAGGTAGGGGGCGCTGTCACTGTAAATACAGGATAATACACAAGGTAGGGGGCGCTGTTACTGTAAATACAGGATAATACACAAGGTAGGGGGCGCTGTTACTGTAAATACAGGATAATACACAATGTAGGGGGCGCTGTTACTGTAAATACAGGATAATACACAAGGTAGGGGGGCGCTGTTACTGTAAATACAGGATAATACACAAGGTAGGGGGCGCTATCACTGTAAATACAGGATAATATGCAAGGTAGTGGGCGCTGTTACTGTAAATACAGAATAATACACAAGGTAGGGGGCGCTGTTACTGTAAATACAGGGAAATACACCAGTTAGGGGGCGCTGTTACTGTAAATACTGGGAAATACACAAGGTAGGGGGCGCTGTTACTGTAAATACAGGATAATACGCAAGGTAGGGGCGCTGTTACTTTAAATACAGGGAAATACACAAGGTAGGGGGCGCTGTTACTTTAAATACAGGGAAATACACAAGGTAGGGGGCGCTATCACTGTAAATACAGGGAAATACACAAGGTAGGGGGCGCTGTTACTGTAAATACAGGGAAATACACAAGGTAGGGGGCGCTGTTACTGTAAATACAGGATAATACACAAGGTAGGGGGCGCTGTTACTGTAAATACAGGATAATACGCAAGGTAGGGGGCGCTGTTACTGTAAATACAGGATAATACACAAGGTAGAGGGGATTCACCCACCACCTGGGGAACTTTTATTAGCTCCTCTGCTAACGTGGGGGAGGGGGAAACTCCATATATGGTCTGCACACCTTATAATAGAGCATTTTAACAGAAAAAAAATGGGTGATATCTGACAAAAGTGAAATCACTTCCCCTAGCTTTAAAGAGTTAAAGCATGTCTGGTGGTCGCCCCCTCCCCTCGACCCCTTCCCCTCCTCCCCTCATGGTGCCCTAGGCAACTGCCTAGTCTGCCTAATGGTAAAAACGCCCCTGATGGAGAGAGAGAGAGGTATATTAGAGTGAGTGATGGAGTGAACACCAGCAGAGTTCATGAAGGAGAAGAACGACGTGATTCACTTCCTGCCCTTCACTCCTCTCCTCCCCCTCATCACTCACTGTGTGTGTGTGTGTGTGTGTGTGTGTGTGTGTGTGTGTGTGTGTGTGTGTGTGTGTGTGTGTGTGTGTGTGTGTGTGTGTGTGTGTGTGTGTTGTGTGTGTCAGTCACGTTGGCTGTCCAATTTCATGCTCCTTTAGCAGGCTGCGAACCAGACTCTGTGTGTGTGTGTGTGTGTGTGTGTGTGTGTGTGTGTGTGTGTGTGTGTGTGTGTGTGTGTGTGTGTGTGTGTGTGTGTGTGTGTGTGTGTGTGTGTGCGCGCGCATTGGGAAGGTTACTTTTAAGAAAGTAATCCCCTACAGTTACATATCACTTTGTAACTTTGCTAAAAAAAAATCAGAGCAGGACAACTCCCAGCAAAACAATCTGCAAGACCCTAAACCACCGTTCTAGACGCTGCTAGAGACTGGAGGATACTGCTTGATCTAGACCAGGGGTTTTCAACAGGTGGTCCAGGGACCACCAGTGGTCCTTTAGAGGGTTCCAGGTGGTCCCCAGCTAAGTTGGTTAACCAGATGTAACTCTTGAGAACGTAAAAATTTTACACTCTCAAGAGTTAAAATATTCATCATGCGAATTAGTCCAAATCTACACGACTAGAAGATTAATGGTCATGGACAGAAGCAAAAGAAATCTTTAGTTTTGGGGTCTGTGGGTCTACAAAATATCCTCAATTGGTGGTCCGTGGCTCAAATGCTGAATAAATGGTGGGCCCTGGGATGAAAAAGGTTGAAAACCACTGGTGTAGACCAGAAACTGGTCTTCCCACCAGAGATCAGGACCACTATAACCTCAGGGCTGACCTGGTCTTGTGGTCAACCTCCCAGAAGTCTGATTCACTTACCTCACCATACGATACAATTATTGATATTTAGGGTTCTAAATCGATTTATATTGCAATCCTTAGTTACGCTGCGATTCGATTTGATATATCGCATTTTTTCCCCACAAATGAGATTCCACACATTTTCAAGATTTAGAAAGATCCTAAAAGAAAAATCATTAACAAATACAACTTGATCATCATCATCAAGTAAAATACAGTACAGTAAAATGTTGGAAATGAATAAATATCAAAAAAGTCAATTTTGAACCTAGTGATTCGATATTGATATCATGGCATTAAGAATTGGGATATATTGGCATAACGATTTTTTGCAGTTGATGAAGTATTTGAGTGCAAACAACTGAAGTAAGGCAGAACAACGTGGCTGCCATGCCCAGGTGCTTCTGGTTGAGGTTGGGTCTACAGGATTTGTTGCTACGTCCACAACTAAATTCCTCCAAGGGATGTGAGTTGGAAGACAGGCGTTCTGCAAACCCGCCGAGCGAAGCAGCAGCTGGTTCTGGACCCCAACTGGACCGCAAAGTGAGAAGGGAGGAGTAAAACCAGAGAGGAGCACACCTGTGGACACCAGGTGTGCCTAGCAACGAAACACTGGTGAAGGGAGGGAGAATGTAATCTAGGATTCTCTGTCTCTCTCTCTCTCTCTCTCTCTCTCTCTCTCTGTCTCTCTCCCTGTCTCTCTCCCTGTCTCTCTCCATGTCTCTCTCTCTCCCTGTCTCTCTCTCTCTCTGTCTCTCTCTCTCAGGGTAACATCACAGGTCTTACAGGTCTGATGGACTTCAAGGCCAACGGCTCCAACTCTCACGTTCGCTTCGAGATCCTCGGATCCAGTTTCAGCCAAGTGTTTGGGAAGGATGTGAGACGGGTGAGTAAACATCCAACATCCATCCAACATCCATCCACCATCCATCCATCCATCCATCCATCCATCCATCCATCCATCCATCCATCCATCCACCCACCAACATCCATCCATCCATCCATCCATCCATCCATCCATCCATCCATCCATCCATCCATCCATCCATCCATTCAAGGTTCTACGGTTCAAGGTTTTTTTTTATTTGTCACTCCAGTGTATGTCAGGACATATACAGGGATGAAATAGCGTTTCCATTTTCCACAGTGCAATAGACAAGACAGTGTAGTAAGACAAAAGTCAAGACAATAGACAGTGCAATAAGACAAAGTTGAGACAAATAGTGCAATAAGACAAGGTCGAGACAATATATGGACGAGACAACAGTAGTGCAGCAGACCAGTAAAGTGCAAACTGTACACCTAACTTGAGGTGAAGGTGCTTAGCTAACCAGGTGATAAAGTGGCGGTAGTGTGAAGCTAAAACAGACAGGACGTATATACAACTACTAGAAACTACTACTAGAGACTACAGTATACTACAGCTAGAAAACTACAACTAAAAAATCAAAAGCTATATACGAGGTTACATAGCTACAACTAGAACAACTAAACAAACAACACATAGCTTACTATGAGGTGAGGTATACATGTGCAAGATAGGATAGGATAGGATAGCAGCAGTTCGATCCAGTCCTTCGGTTGTATGTGTGAGTTGACCATGTGTGAGTGACCATGTGTGAGTGCGTGTGAGTGACCACACGCACATGTGTGAGTGACCATGTGTGAGTGCATGCATGTGCGTGGGTGTGTGTGCCTGTGTAAGGGGTGGTGGGTAGTTGAAGTCCAGCGTCCGTGTGCATGTGTGTGTAGGGAGTTCAGCGTGTGCGTGTGTGCGCGTGCACCCCCACCGTGGGAGGGGGAGGAGTGGCAGCATGGGGGGGGTACCGAGTGGGAGGGTGCTCAGTGGCGTGCGAGGGAGTGGGAGGGAGTTCAGCAACCTGACGGCTTGGTGAACGAAGCTATCATTCAACCTGCTGGTCCTTGCCCGAGGCTCCTCAATCTCTTCCCCGATGGGAGGAGGTTGAAGAAGCCGTGCGTAGGGTGGGTGGTGTCGCCTGCGATCTGTAGCGCCCTGCGGGTCACCCGTGTGTTGTAGATGTCTTGCAGGGACAGAAGGGGGACACCCACGATCTTCTCGGCTGCTCTCACTGTGCGCTGCAAGGACTTTCTGCAGGAAGCTGTGCACCCACCATACCACACAGTTATGCAGC
The DNA here is from genome assembly GCA_039105355.1 of Benthosema pterotum. NCBI lineage: Eukaryota > Metazoa > Chordata > Actinopteri > Myctophiformes > Myctophidae > Benthosema > Benthosema pterotum. The sequence continues at coordinate 16,000,393 of CM076981.1, forward strand.
TGGTCAGGATGCTCTCGATCGTGCCGCGGTAGAAGGAGCACATGATGGGGGCTGGGGCTCTGGCTCTTCTCAGTCTACGGAGGAAGTAGAGGCGCTGCTGAGCCTTCTTGACCAGTGCTGTGGTGTTAGTGTTCCAGGAGAGGTCCTCTGTGATGTGTACACCAAGGAATTTGGTGCTCTTCACTCTCTCCACTGCAGCTCCGTTGATGCTCAGTGGGGAGTGCTGGGTGTGCGCTCTCCGAAAGTCAACAATGATCTCCTTCATCTTCTCCACGTTGAGAAGGAGGTTGTTGTTTGCACACCACGTGGTCAGCTGGCTCACCTCATCTCTGTAGTTGGACTCATCGTTGTTGTGGATGAGGCCGATCACAGTTGTGTCGTCCGCAAACTTGACGAAGATGTTGTTGCTGTGCGTTGGAGTGCAGTCGTGGGTCAGCAGGGTGAAGAGGAGGGGGCTGAGCACACATCCCTGGGGGGCCCCCGTGTTCAGGGTGATGGTGCTGGATGTGTTCCCGCTGACTCGGACTGCCTGCGGTCTCCCAGTCAGGAAGTCCAGCAGCCAGTTGCACATGGAGGTGTTCACTC
>CM076981.1:16008477-16010977 GCA_039105355.1 Benthosema pterotum
AGGTACATACAGCATGTTGTGATGTATTTGTACATCAGGTACATATTTTGATGTATTTGTACAACAGGTACATACAGCATGTTGTGATGTATTTGTACATCAGGTACATATTTTGATGTATTTGTACATCAGGTACATGGACCTGTGTATTATGATGTATATGTACATCAGGTACATGGACTAGTGTTTTATGATGTATTTGTACATCAGGTACATATTTTGATGTATTTGTACATCAGGTACATGGACTAGTGTTTTATGATGTATTTGTACATCAGGTACATGGACTACAGTGTATTATGATGTATTTGTACATCAGGTACATGGACCTGTGTATTATGATGTATTTGTACATCAGGTACATGGACTAGTGTTTTATGATGTATTTGTACATCAGGTACATGGACTAGTGTTTTATGATGTATTTGTACATCAGGTACATGGACTACAGTGTATTATGATGTATTTGTACATCAGGTACATGGACTACAGTGTATTATGATGTATTTGTACATCAGGTACATGGACCTGTGTATTATGATGTATTTGTACATCAGGTACATGGACTAGTGTTTTATGATGTATTTGTACATCAGGTACATGGACTACTGTGTATTATGATGTATTTGTACATCAGGTACATGGACTAGTGTTTTATGATGTATTTGTACACCAGGTACATGGACTACAGCGTGGGCATCCTGCTGCGGCGCCCAGAGGACCAGCTGGACATGTTTTCCCTGCTGGCGCCCTTTGACCCCGCGGTGTGGGCCTGCGTGGCGGCTGTCATCCCCGTGGTGGGCGGAGTCATCTTCCTGCTCAACAGGCTGTCCTCCTCCTACTCCTCCTCCAATCACTACAGCCCCCACAATGCACCTGGGGGAGGGGGAGGGGCGGGGTCGCTCTACAACACCATATGGCTGGTCTACGGCGCGTTCGTACGCCAAGGTGAGCGCACACCACACACGCAGACATTAGATTTTTCACAGAAGCATTAAAGGTGATTTCACTTAACCCTCTTATTGCCCCTGACGCATTTTATGCTTTAAATAATTAATGCCCTTGATGCCCATGGCGCATTTTTTTTAAGCTTTATTTAATCCCCAATGATTGTAACATTAATTTCAGGTGATTAGCATTTTATTAGCATGAACGGCTAACGGCAGGTTCTACCCACTTAGTAATGGCCAAAATCGTCGGGTGCGCACTTGCACGTGTGCGTGCACGGTCTGTATGTCCATCGCTGATCATAGTCCAACCATCGGCGTGTCATCGCAGCTTGATTTGACTTATATATGATAGAAAACACGATCGCTCCGACGGAGGTCTAGACGGTGATCACAACACCACACAGTCTGCCTAGCAACAGTGACACGGATAAACAGGAAGTACTCTTACTCTATGACCGGAAATGCACTTCATTTCCGGCCATCGTCCGCATTACTGCCACCTACTGGGTGTTATCATATAGAATATGATCAACTCTACAAATGACGAGTATTTGGAATCATATGCTTTATTTGATTGGCATTAATTTGATAAATAAAAAATGTGAAAATTGGTGTAAATTGTTGGCATTATGAGGGATAGTGGCATGGCCAGTAAGAGAGTTAATTCAATTATTGTCATTGTTTTCTTCTTTTTTGCCTAATCCTCCCTACTATAGAGTGTGATGACCATATAAGGGCTTCCTCCCTGTCCCCAGGGATGCAGATGTGACATCATGGTTATAGTCCAGGCAAAATAGATTTTCAAGTGGAATAAATTGTAACATGGGATTTTTCTTCACAGATCATTTCTTTGAGGTCTCCAGAACAACATATTAAAAGTCCCGAAAAATCCCAGTTGCGCAAATATGTTTAATTTCATAAAGTAATAGAATACATAGGCTCCAATGGAGTGATGGCCCCGCCCCCTTCCTATACAAACCCATTATAACTTAAAACTCCATTTTAACCATGATGGATTATTCAAAAACAACCCATCTTTTTTTCTGGTGACTGATATTGTCCTCCTAATACGTGAGAGGACCATGGAATTTCATTCACAAGTTTCAGTTATTTTTAAAATATTGTTTTGGAAAATGTAGCTGCCTCCATATCTGGCTATGCCCATCCAAATGAATATTAAAAAAATAAATAAATGAAACCTGTAAATGAAATTCCACTGCCCTCACCTTTTTCTGGTGACTGATATAGTCCTCCTAATATGTGAGAGGGCAGTGGAATTTCATTTACAGGTTTCATTTATTTATTTATTTAATATTCATTTGGGTGGGCATAGCCAGATATGGAGGCAGCTACATTTTCCAAAACAATATTTTAAAAATAACTGAAACCTGTGAATGAAATTCCACGGTCCTCTCACGTATTAGGAGGACAATATCAGTCACCAGAAAAAAGATGGGTTGTTTTTGAATAATCCATCATGGTTAAAATGGAGTTTTAAGTTATAATGGGTTTGTATAGGAGGGGGCGGGGCTATCACTCCATTGGAGCCT
>CM076981.1:16023477-16057570 GCA_039105355.1 Benthosema pterotum
CTAATAAGCCTCATATGGATAAATACATTATACTCTATAACTAGAAGTGAACATTTAAAACACATAATACTGTATGTTCTTTAGTTTAAATATATAGTTCAGATTTTATCCCTTGGGGAACGCCATTTTACTGCATGTGCCTGTCATAGGTATGACGTCACGGTGATTTTCCCTGGTAAGGCGGGGCCCTTACCAAATGGAAAGGGAAAATCTTGCCTGGGTCTCCAAATTGCATAGAAACACCACTGCTTCTTCCTCTTCCTCATCAGTATTAACATGGACCACTGGGGTGTAATGTTCTTCTCATCAGTATTAACGTGGTCCACTGGGGTGTGGTGTTCTCTCATCAGTATTAACGTGGTCCACTGGGTGTGATGTTCTTCTCATCAGTATTAACGTGGTCCACTGGGGTGTGGTGTTCTTCTCATCCAGTATTAACGTGGTCCACTGGGGTGTGGTGTTCTTCTCATCAGTATTAACGTGGTCCACTGTGGGTGGTGTTTCTCTCCTCCAGGTGTTCTGTCTCCTGGCCTCTGGCCTCCTACTGGCCTGCCTGGTTGGCTGGTCTGGAGGCCTGGTGGTCCACGGACCGCTGCGACACCCAGAGACCACACCCAAAGAAGTAAGAGAAGAAATTTCACTTTTGTTATCAATTATTTTTTATCCCAACAACCAACTCTCGCGAGATTTGCTAGGAGTCAGGAAGAGTCTCTTTGTAATCTGCAGTTTGACATACGACAGATAGGGGGCTCTGAGAGAAACCATGACTACTGTAATCTGCAGTTTGACATACGACAGATAGGGGGCTCTGAGAGAAACCATGACTACTGTAATCTGCAGTTTGACATACGACAGATAGGGGCTCTGAGAGAAACCATGACTACTGTAATCTGCAGTTTGACATACGACAGATAGGGGGCTCTGAGAGAAACCATGACTACTGTAATCTGCAGTTTGACATACACAGATAGGGGGCTCTGAGAGAAACCATGACTACTGTAATCTGCAGTTTGACATACGACAGATAGGGGGCTCTGAGAGAAACCATTACTACTTAGGAGACCATTTGTAGGCTTTGTATCCATGTGGCCTATAGTTTGTGCCAATGGACGGTTCGGATCTTCGTACATAGAGTGTTTTTGGTACTCGTACCATATTGCTTTGGTACAATACCCTAATGGACCCCTCGTACCAGAACCAATCGCTACACCAATAGCTTTATTCCATCTGCTATCAGATGCTTGAACTCCAGGGGAATCCAAGTGTCGGTTATCCTGTTGTACAGAGGTGGCAGGTGCACAGCATTTATTTATTGATATGGATGTTATATTTATTATTGCTATTCATAGGAGATAGGACACTTGAGCTGGTCCACCCATCCTTGTCTGCTTGTCGAATGAATGCTTGTTACATGTCTATATTTTTGTACTGTTTTTTATTCTTTGTATGATTAAACCCTTTGTGTCCTGAACGCGTTTTGGTGTTTTATCTGTTGAAAAATAGCAGATCAACAAGCTCATGTCGCGCCACCGAGTGGCGCGACATGAGCTTATTGTTTCTGCTATTTTTGAAAAATTGTGAAAATGTGCTGCAAATCTCTGAATACATTATTTTGGAAGCAAACATTTTATCTCAATTTTTTCGCTGATGGGGAACCCCCGAGAACAACATGTTTTCAGATGGCGGTCTGCAGCCAAATATGGATAATTCTGGTGGTCCTTGGCTAGAAATTATGTTAGCATCACTGACACAGGAGCACAGATTTTTCAGAAAAACTAGAATCTAGTGCCAGAAACTATAGAATCTAGTGTCAAAAACTCGATTCTAGCGCCAGAAAGTAGATTCTAGTGTCAAAAAGGAGATCCTAGCATCAGAAACTATAATTTAGTGTCAATAACTAGAATCTAGTGTCGGAAACTACTGTAGAATCTAGTGTCAAAAGCTAGAATGTTGCTGCTGCTATAATCTGATGTCAGGAACTACTGTATAATCTGGTGTCAGAAACTACTGTAGAATCTAGCGTCAAAAGCTAGAATGTTGCTGCAGCTATAATCTGGTGTCAGGAACTACTGTATAATCTGTAGTCAGGAACTAATGTAAATCTGGTGTCAGAAACTCGAATTGAGGGTCAGGACAAAATGGGTTAAGCACCAAGCTACAATGAATTGCCCAGTCTGGGATCAAATAAAGTAATCTGAATCTAATTGGTCCTCCCACTCTTCGTCCAATTCAGGAGGCTCAGATCCACGGCGGCGGCCGTCCAATGAGCAGCCTGCTGGAGCCTGGCTCCTCCCTGATGGAGATCTCTGCCGTCTCCCTGACGGCTGCCGCGCCTGCCTGCGGCCGCGGGGAGGGGGAGGAGAGGAGGGGGAGGGGCTTCCTCCTCCTCCTCCCCATTCCTTCCTTCCTCCCCGGGGGGAGGTGTAGGGGGCGGAGTCCACCACCCCTGGGAATGTGTCATCCTATCAGCAGCAAGAGGGGGCGGAGCAAGGTGGGGTGGATGAGGAGGATCGGGACCCTCTGATGCCTCCCCCTCCCCACCACCCCTCCCACCACCCCCTCCACCACCCCTCCCACCACCCCCTCCATGCCCACCACCACCTCCACCACCTCCTGCCCCCCCCCTCCTCCTCCCAGTGTAAACACCGGGGGGCGGGGCCGCTGCTCTTCAACGGGGGCGGCGGCCTGTTCGGACAGACTCCGCCCCCCCCGTCCTCTTCCTACCAGCAGCAGCATCCAGGAGGGGGCGCTAGCAGCACCGCCTCCGGCAGCATGATGGAGGCCACACACAGCACCTCCATATGACGGACGGATGGACGGACGCACGGACGGACAGCGTTTTTAGCAGAGTGACCACAATGTGGTTGCACAGTGTGGTTGCTCTGCCACCACACTACAACCATTGACACCTTTTTAAATGAAGTGTGAAAAGTGTTACCACTGCAGTGAAGTGCTACCACCCTGGTGATCCAGGAGCAGCCTGGTGGTAACAGTGACGATCTCAAGTGCTCACCAGTGTAGTTGGTGGACAGGGGCGGAGCCAGGGTTGGACAAACACCCGCCACCCCCCCCCACACCGCCCGGCGAGATTTCTTCCCATCCCCCCCCCCCCCCCCCCCCCTCCCTCCACCACACATCAATGGGACTGATCTAACTTCCGCACTCCCACAGATCACGATCCCACAATTACTCCGAACGTAGGCTAGAAATCCACTATCAGCTGCGGCATGCTTGATGTGGTTATGGTGAGGATGAAATCCACTATCAGCTGTGACCTGCTTGATGTGGTTATGGTGAGGATGAAATCCACTATCAGCTGTGACCTGCTTGATGCGGTTATGGTGAGGATGAAATCCACTATCAGCTGTGACCTGCTTGATGTGGTTATGGTGAGGATGAAATCCACTATCAGCTGCGGCATGCTTGATGTGGTTATGGTGAGGATGAAATCCACTATCAGCTGCGACCTGCTTGATGTGGTTATGGTGAGGATGAAATCCACTATCAGCTGCGACCTGCTTGATGTGGTTATGGTGAGGATGAAATCCACTATCAGCTGTGACCTGCTTGATGTGGTTATGGTGAGGATGAAATCCACTATCAGCTGCGACCTGCTTGATGTGGTTATGGTGAGGATGAAATCCACTATCAGCTGCGACCTGCTTGATGTGGTTATGGTGAGGATGAAATCCACTATCAGCTGTGACCTGCTTGATGTGGTTATGGTGAGGATGAAATCCACTATCAGCTGCGACCTGCTTGATGTGGTTATGGTGAGGATGAAATCCACTATCAGCTGCGACCTGCTTGATGTGGTTATGGTGAGGATGAGGGTTAGAGAAGGGTTTAGGCATGTTTGTAGCAAAACCCTACACTTCTCCAACCGTAACCATAATGCTAAAGTTTTAGGATTAATCCTAAGGTTTAGGATTAGGGTTACGGTTGGAGAAAGGTAGGCTATTGCGTCTCGTGAATTTGGAACAATGGGAGGTTGGAATAATGACTTGGCACCCGCATCAAGGCGCAGGTGCATTTGCAGGGAATGTAACGATTGTGGGCTGTGTTTCCGCACGGACGTGTTAGAGTGTGACACCAGACACTGTGTGAACCCAGGGTTTTCATTTTCGTCCGTTGCGTTTGCGCGAAAAAAAATAAACAGAAAGCCTGGACTGATTTTGTTAGCCACGGTAGCCTAGAGATGGGAGGAGTCAACCTTTCGGGGTGGGCGTGGCTCCTGGGCTGAGAGATCCAATCAGCATCCATGGAGGCTAACCATCTGGAACCACTTGGGCAGAGACGATGCGCTCCGGTTAAAATCTGACCCGGATGGTTTCATTTTAACGCTCTTAAATTTATAAGGGTCCATTATTTAGCTGGGGACCACCTGGGATCCTCTCAGGGACCACTGGTGGTCCCCGGACCACTTGTTGAAAACCACTGCTCTAGAGTGATATATTGAAGCTGTGCCACGCGACACTAATGCACCAGACTACAACTCCACATGATCATGGATGGATCAGATTATTTTCGTCCCCTTACTTCCGGTTCATGTTCTTTTTTCTGCCTGAGAGACACCAGATGGTGATCTCAATATCGCCACCATCTGGTGGGACACAACATCAGACACTTTGAAATACCGCCCCCAAAAACCTAAAAAAGAAAGCATGTTTTACACACAGAGAACTCCACCGGGGAAAGTCTTCTCTTGTCTCACGATAAATAAACATCATTTTAAATAAGATCTGGTCGCAAAAGTGGTGAAGTAGCCCTTTAAGAACAAGATGTCTGCTACGCCTGATGGTCTCAAACCTTTCTCAGTAAACACAGGTCAGGAGCAGACGAATTAGAGACGTCTAGATTATGTCCAGATCAAGGTAATCCAAGACTAGTTAGATCTGTCCCAGAATAATCACCTGATTCCAACCAACACACAGTGTTGCCAACTTGGCGCATTTGTCACTATATTTAGCTTTTTTTTTTTTTTTTTTCAGACCACCCTATAGCGCCAAAATTAGTGGAAAAACTCCTGGCGGAAAATCTAGTGCTTTTTTTGCAGGTGAGTTGGGGTAAAATTGGTTGACAGGCTTCAGAGATAAAACACGCATTTTTCACCATTTTCCTCCTATGATAGTTCTCCTTCCTTCCTTCGGCATAGATCTGTAACTCCTGAGATCGTAAAATGAAACCAAATGGACCCTTACGGGTACATTTGATTTCATTTTACCCATTGCACCAGACTCCCAGCACCAGACATTTCATTCAGGAGCAGTAAATCATAATGGCTTCACACAGGCTGGGGCGCGAACCCATACTGCTCACTATGTTGTCACATAGTCTATTCCTATGAGTCACTACCAATAGTGAATACAGTAACTTCCACAACTACCGTTAATGGTCTCCAAAGCGCACCCTTGGCCCCGGATGATCTATACATCATTTCCATGACATTTTCACCTGTTGTAAAACTTATTCTGGTCCATGTCTGACCAGTTATGACTGATTTAAGTTAGTCTGGCCTCAATCTGACTCAACTTGTCAGCACATTTGTTGCTATATTTAGCATTGCCAAAATTTGTGAAAAACTCCTAACGGAAAATCTAGTACTTTTTGGCTGGTGAGTTGGGGCGTCTACACAACTAGAGAATGTAGAAGATTAATGGTCATTTTGATCTGTAGGTTCATATTGTATACATACACAGGGGTTTTCAACAGGTGGTCCGGGGACCACCAGTGGTCCTTGAGAAGATTCCAGGTGGTCCCCAGGCTAAATGATGGAGAGTTGGTTAACCAGATGTAACTCTTGAGAGTGTAAAAATGAAACCAAATGGACCCTTGCGGGTCCATTTGGTTTGGTTTGGTTTCAAGAGTTAAAATATTCGTCATCTGAATTAGCACCACTTAATTAAGAAGTTTACACTGATTTGTTGGCAAAATACAGCCTGGAATTGTGGACAAAATCAAAAGATTTCTTTAATTTTAGGTCTTTGGTGTGAAAATGTAATCTAATGGTGGTCTGTGGCACAAATGCTGAATAAATGGTGTCAAAAAGGTTGAAAACCCCTGCATGCATATTCTAGTGCATTTTGGATTTTGGCAGTTGGCATCACTGATTTGACTCTCTCTGGTTCATCCAGGGACGTCTGTCTGTAGTGAACAGGATTAGTGTTGGTTGAAATCAGGTGATTATTCTAAGACAGATCTGACTGTTGTTGATTTGTCTTGTTCTGAACACAATCATTAATTCATCCCGGTCCTGTCCTGTGCTTACCAGGTTGTCTTCTTTTTTTGTTTCTTTGTTTATTCTCTCCTGAAATGTCAGCTCTGCAACAGATGTCTGTCAAACACTGGCGGAGACGCAGACAAAACTGGCGGACACGTTTTTTGACGGGACACTCCGATGCGTGTAGCGTAAAGACGTTTGTATTCCCACACTGGGAGGACTGGGTGGGTGTTGTACTGTTTTTTGTTCCCTGTACATATTTGTAAATACAGAATGAAGTGAGGTTTAAAAGGAGAAAAAAAAGTGTATTTTTGAATATTCCCAATTTTTAATTTAAAGTTGAAAGTCGTGAAAAACGAATACAACAAGCTGAAAATACACACACATACTCACACACGCAGAGATTAACACACACACATGGATGAAATATGACTGTTTGGAATATTGAAATACTTTGTACATTTTGTTCTTCTGATTATGACAAAATAAGTTATTGTGATTGTTTTCCAGGTGCTGAGAATTAAAAAAAAAAGAAGAATCAAATAAAGTAAAAAAAAATCAAACAAACAAAAAGACAGGTGCAGTGAGTTGGTGTGTGTGTGTGTGTGTGTGCGTGTGCGCGTGTGCGTGTGCGTGTGTGTGTGTGTGTGTGTGTGTGCGTGTGCGTGTGCGCGTGTGTGTGTGTGTGTGCGTGTGCGTGTGTGTGTGCGCGCGTGCGTGCGTGCGCGGGACAATAATATAATGGAATCCCTTTTAACCATTGGAATGTGAACAGCCCACTACACATCACAGGTCACCATTCTCAGCGTTACTCCACTGTCATGCTTCCTCTGCTACAGCTGCAACACAACAAACAGTGGCCTATAGAATTTCGTGCCTGGCTCAGCTGCACACACAAATGCCAAATGCACCCTTAGGCCCAGGGGTCCATTTGGTTTCATGTTACAATCTAAAGTGTATCTATATAAGGGTCCAAGGGTGTATTTATACTCATATCAGGAACCATCGGTTGCCACTGATAATTTCTTAAATCCCTATGACAGACACAGTAAAATGACAGCCCCCATGGCATAGAAATATGAACTATTTTTAAACTAAAGAACATGTTATATGTGTTTTAAATTAGAAAAAAGTTAGATGGTGAGTATAATGTATTTATATTCTTTATCATGAAAATATATGCAAATATTATTTGTCTGATTAGCCATGGTTCCTTTTAAATAGGCCACAGTTTATATATATATATTAGGGCTGTTGAATGATTAAAAATTTTAATCAAATTAATCACAGCTTCAAAATTAATTTAATCATGATTAATCACCAATTGAACTATGTCCAAAATATGCATGTTTTCCTGTACAGGATTCCAACATTTAAAAAAGAAACAGAATCTGTGGAAAAAAATAACCATTTATCTTTAAAATATTTATCAAAATAGGTGATCTACAAGCCCTCAATGCTTGTAGATCCTCCAGCTATACTCTATGGCTCTGGTTACAGGGAGACACACAGCTATATGTCTCCGTAAAACCGTGCTCTACCCATTTCTTTCAATGAGAAAATGCTCAGTGAGTTGAGTCAGTGTGCACATGAGTTAATCTGATTAAAATTTTTAATCAGATTAATCAACAAAATTAATTTAATCCCATTAATTAACTATTTTCAACAGCCTTTATATATATATATATATATATATATATATATATATATATATATATATATATATATATATATACATATATATATATATATATATATATATATATATATATATATATATATATATATATATATATATATATATATATATATATATATATATATATATATATATATATATATATATATACACACACACACTCAACAAAAATATAAACGCAACACTTTTGTTTTTGCTCCCATTTTTCAGGGGATGGACTTAAAGCCCTAAAATTCATTCCAGATATACAATATTACCATTTCTCTCAAACACTGTTCACAAATCTGCCTAAATGTGTGATATTGAGCACTTCTGCTTTGTTAAGATAATCCATCCACCTCACAGGTGTGCCACATTAAGATGCAGATGTGACATCATGATTAGTGCACAGGTGTGCCTTAGACTCTCCACAATAAAAAGACACCCTGAAATGTGCAATTGTGTTGTGCCTTATTGGGTGTATGGGCCTCCGAACCAGTCAGTATCTGGTGTGACCACCATTTGCCTCATGCAGTGCAACCAGTGTTGGGGAAGTTACTTTTAAAAAGTAAGGGCATTATAGTTATAGTTACTTCCCTAAAAAAGTAACTAGTTACTTTATTCCTTACTAAATTATGAAAGTAAGGGCGTTACTTTACTTTACTTTACTTTTTTTTTTTTTAAACATACAAAAAGGGGTGTTTTTCTGTAGTATTTGTGCTTACAAGTTTAAAGTGAAATTCTTCCCATTTTCAACATTTTACTGACATTAATATGCCTTAGAGATGTTGCGTGGACAAGACAAAGATCTCCCCATTCTGTGTTTACTAGAAATGGAGGTTGTGTTTCGCCATGTTAATGATTTTTCTTTTAGGACCTTTTTTTAAAAACGGGTTGGAATTCCCCTTTAATTTCTTTGCTGAGGACAATGCTTGCTGTCTACACTTCACCTCAATGTTTTTGTTTTCGTCCACGTCCTATACCACAGTCGTTTTCAACCTTTTTCATACCAGGGCCCACTGTTTATTCTGCATTTAGCCACGGACCACCATTTGAGGACATTTTGGCCTCACAGACCCCAAAACTAAAGATTTATTTTCTTTTTTTCACAATATCAGGCTGGATTTAAAAAAACAAAACAGTCAAACATACAGATATAAAGAACCATTAAACTTCTACATTCTCTACTTGTGTAGACTTGGGCTAATTCAGATGATGATTATTTTAACTCTTGTAAACATGAAACCAAATGCGTTTAGTTTCATGTTTACACTCTCAAAGAATTGCATCTGGTTAACCAACTTTCCATCATTTAGTGTGAGGACCACCTGGAATCCTCCCCGGACCACCTGTTGAAAACCCCTGCTTTACCAGCAAGAATGTAAAATAGTGTTTATATTTCCGCGCTGCAAAGGCTCCATTCACGCTGTCGTCCTCGTATCATTGCGTCTGAGAGCGTATTTTACCGCAGCTCAAATGCTAGTGTGTGTGCGCAGCAACACTCCTGGTTGTGTCTGTTTCCTTACAAGAGGCCAGAGCCTTTAGTTACACGAAAACCCTGTTCACTTCATGACGCCACTTCAATGGCGGCTCATCTATATTCACTTCTATTGAATTGGGACAACCGAGGTTACCGGATGCATTTAAGTCTATGGGATCATAAGCATTTTTTTCGGCCCCTCAATGTCACAGCTGTTCTACTAGATGGCTCTGCTCTGCTCAACGAATAAGACTGGCTCTGATTGGCTTATACTTATCACGTGACACACATAGATATATTAAAACTAGATCAGGCATCCGGAGGAAACAATGCAAGTAGACGAAGGGGAAAATTTCCTTCGGTGCCTTCTCTATTCAATATACTCTATGTTAGACAGTGAAGAAGCGAGCTGAAGAAGACAGACAGCACACAGTGCAGCGAGTCCTGCCGCGGCCGTGAAGTAATGATAGTAATGATGGTACACTAATCATAATGCCGTTATGAATTTGAGAAATGTAAGGAGTTACGTTAGAAGTTACTGAAAAAAGTAATCCCTTACTGTAAGGGCGTTACTTGTAAGGGCGTTATTCACAACACTGAGTGCAACACATCTTCTTCGCATAGAGTTTATCAGATTGTCAATTGTGGCCTGTGGAATGTTGGTCCACTCCTCTTCAATGGCTATGTGAAGTTGCTGGATATTAGTGGGAACTGGTATGCGCTGTCGAAATGGTAATAATGTGGTAATATTGTGTTATTACCATTTTTACAGTGTGTATCAGTTCCCACTAATATCCAGCACTATTCTAAACAAGTGTATTCTTAACTAGAGTGTCCAAGCTGTCTCCAAGCTGTTATCAGTTTTGAGTCAGGGTTTGGTGTCATTTGATCAACCATTTTCATTCTAACTTCCAGTTGAGTTTGAACTTGTGCTACGTTTTCATCCCTTTGCATTGAGAGCTGTCATAACAGTTGTCATTTCCTTCATTTAGTCAACCGTTGCTTTGCGTTTACTTTGAAATGTTTCATTGTTTATTCTCCAATGCTTTGCAAGTTTGCAGTGAGTTTGAGTTCCCTCTTTGACTGGAAAACTGGCATTTTGCTGCCATCTCCTGGTCACCAGCAGACACTGCATGGTGAACAGGATTTTTTTTTTTTCTTCTTCTTTTTAGAGGTCTAATCTAAAACTCTTTGAGATATAAAATTAACGTCTTAGATTAGACCTCTAAAAACTTTAAAAAGTTAAAAAAAAAAATCTCCTTTTTGGGGTTTTATTTGTAATAAATACGACACCTCAAGTAGCAAAACTCAATGGAGTGGATGGTAGCCTGCTGGACAGCCTGTAAACAAACATTATTTATGAATTATTGCGACCTTTTTGAAAGATAATCTGTTCAGGAATATGAAGGAAGACAGATGACAGGTTGTTCTCTAGTCACTTACTTTTCAATGTGCAAAACAGATCATTTTATTGAGGCTTAAGTTCTAACCAGCGGCAGGTATAGTTTCTGTCTGTTCAGAAACTACTATAGTGTTGTGCTGTTTAGATCCCTCTATAAAACAACAGAATACCCAGTGAAAAGCAACACAGCAGACAGCAACCATGTTGGATGTCTTCTTTTATATTCCTGCATGGACCGATTACATCGGTGGTTTTCAACCAGTGGTCCAGGGACCACCAGTGGTCCTCGACAGGGTTCCAGGTCCACCCATTTTCAACATTCTAATATGTCATTAGTATACCCTAGAGGTGCTGGGTAGACATGTTAAAAAAAAAAAAAAAAAAAACGTTTCCCCCATTCTGTGTTCCCAAGAAATGGAGGTCTGAAGAAAACCACTATGTTAATGGATTTCTTTAGACGCTTCTTTTTTCTGAGAGCGTACAAATGGAACCAAATGAACCTGTTAGGGTTCATTTGGTTGCATTTGTACGCTCTCAGAAAAAAATGTTAATTTGGTCGAATTCCCCTTTTACCAGATGTAACTCTTTGAGAGTGTAAACATGGAACCAAATGGACCCTTGCGGGTCCATTTGGTTCCATGTTTACACTCTCAAGAGTTAAAATATTCATGATCTGAATTAGCACCACTTAAAGATGACGTCTGCACGATGTAAAAGAATGTTCATTTTGATTTACTGTATGTTTGCCTGTTTTTTTGCGAAAACCTAGCCTTTGGACAAAAGCAAAATAAGTAAAACTTTAGTTGCCTTGGGTCCTTTAGTGCGGGTCCATTTGGTTTCATGTTTATGCTCTCAAGAGTTAAAATATTCCTGTGAATTATCCCTAGTCCTTAGCCTGGCTCAGCCCTAGTCCTTAGCCTGGCGCAGCCCTAATCCTTAGCCTGGCTCAGCCCTAATCCTTAGCCTGGCTCAGCCCTAGTCCTTAGCCTGGCTCAGCCCTAATCCTTAGCCTGGCTCAGCCCTAATCCTTAGCCTGGCTCAGCCCTAATCCTTAGCCTGGCTCAGCCCTAATCCTTAGCCTGGCTCAGCCCTGAATCGGCACCTTAAAAAATATTAGATTATTTTTTTCCCTGCGATTCAAGAAAATGAATAATGAAGTGAAACGAAATGACAATTCAGACTGAGGTCCAAGCAGGATTATTATAGTTATGGATTTTTCATTTCAGTTTAGTTTTAGTTATTATTATTATTTTTTTTTTGTAAATGTCCTAAAGTCATATGCATATTGATAAAAAATGAAAACTAATGGTATTTTGAGTATGATTTCAGTTAGTTTTAGTTAGTTTTGTGAGCCCACAATGCAGTTATAATTTAGATATAGTTTTTTTTTTATCATTATTTGTAGTTTTTATTTAGTTTCACTGAGCAGATCTTTTTTATTTTATTTTAGTTATCGTTTCTTCATTAGTTTTAATTAACTATAAAAACTAGAGATGGCCGATATTGACTTTTTTCCCGATATGTCCCGATATCCCGATATCCCGATATTATCCAACTACTAATTCCCGATACCGATATCAACCGATACCGATATATGCGGCCTCCAGTGGTGGAAAAATAACAGAAACTATTACTATACAAATATTTAATATAAATAAACATTTAGTATAAATACGAATTCATGTTATAGTCTAGAAATACTCCATACAACTATAAATTCAACATGTAGCCTACTTCAGTAAAGTACAAAAGTAATGGTATAAACATGACCGTAGCGCTGAGTCTACATCTCTGTAAATAGTCATAATTTCCAGTTTGTAAATACCGATACCGATATTTTCCGATATGAAATTTGAAAGCTTTTATCGGCCGATAATATCGGAGGGCCGATAATATCTGCCATCTCTAATAAAAACCCTGCTACCAAGACCTCACAACGGGTCCATTCTGGTTCCATTTGTACACTTTCAGGGCGGAAATGGTCCTGAAATAAATGATTAACACAGTGAAACGCAACCTGATGTCCTCAAGTTGTGTTTTATCATGTGTGTGTGAAACACTTTTGCAGCTGGTTAACCAGATGTAACTCTTTGAGAGCGTAAAAATGAAACCAAATGGACCCTTGCGGGTCCATTTGGTTTCATTTTTACACCCTCAAGAGTTAAAATATTCATGTGAATTAGCCCAACTTAGTTTACACAACTAGAGAATGTAGAAGATTAATGGTCATTTTGATCTGTATGTTCCAGGCGAGCATCTAGCACATTCTAGTGCATTTTGGAAGTGCCACTAGTGCATTTTGGATCTTGTCCAGGCCACTAGGTGGCGCAGGCCACCGGGAAAACTCCCTGTACTCCAGATGGCCAATCCGCCCCTGCCTCAAGTTGTGTTTTATTATGTGTGTGTGAAACTACGGCGCTGGTTGTGGTTCTTCTGGTTCACCAGAACGGGGTTCAACTCCCTGCAGTGCCTTGCTCAACGTGTGTGTGTTAGGGTTCAACTCCCTGCAGTGCCTTGCTCAACGTGTGTGTTAGGGTTCAACTCCCCGCAGTGCCTTGCTCAACGTGTGTGTTAGGGTTCAACTCCCCGCAGTGCCTTGCTCAACGTGTGTGTGTGTGTGTGTGTGTTAGGGTTCAACTCCCTGCAGTGCCTTGCTCAACGTGTGTGTGTGTTAGGGTTCAACTCCCCGCAGTGCCTTGCTCAACGTGTGTGTGTGTGTTAGGGTTCAACTCCCCGCAGTGCCTTGCTCAACGTGTGTGTTAGGGTTCAACTCCCCGCAGTGCCTTGCTCAATGTGTGTGTGTGTGTTAGGGTTCAACTCCCTGCAGTGCCTTGCTCAACGTGTGTGTGTTAGGGTTCAACTCCCCGCAGTGCCTTGCTCAATGTGTGTGTGTGTGTTAGGGTTCAACTCCCTGCAGTGCCTTGCTCAACGTGTGTGTTAGGGTTCAACTCCCTGCAGTGCCTTGCTCAATGTGTGTGTGTGTGTTAGGGTTCAACTCCCTGCAGTGCCTTGCTCAATGTGTGTGTGTGTGTTAGGGTTCAACTCCCTGCAGTGCCTTGCTCAATGTGTGTGTTAGGGTTCAACTCCCTGCAGTGCCTTGCTCAACGTGTGTGTTAGGGTTCAACTCCCTGCAGTGCCTTGCTCAACGTGTGTGTTAGGGTTCAACTCCCTGCAGTGCCTTGCTCAACGTGTGTGTTAGGGTTCAACTCCCTGCAGTGCCTTGCTCAACGTGTGTGTGTGTGTTAGGGTTCAACTCCCTGCAGTGCCTTGCTCAACGTGTGTGTGTGTGTTAGGGTTCAACTCCCTGCAGTGCCTTGCTCAACGTGTGTGTGTGTGTTAGGGTTCAACTCCCTGCAGTGCCTTGCTCAACGTGTGTGTGTGTTAGGGTTCAACTCCCCGCAGTGCCTTGCTCAACGTGTGTGTGTGTGTTAGGGTTCAACTCCCCGCAGTGCCTTGCTCAACGTGTGTGTTAGGGTTCAACTCCCCGCAGTGCCTTGCTCAATGTGTGTGTGTGTGTTAGGGTTCAACTCCCTGCAGTGCCTTGCTCAACGTGTGTGTGTTAGGGTTCAACTCCCCGCAGTGCCTTGCTCAATGTGTGTGTGTGTGTTAGGGTTCAACTCCCTGCAGTGCCTTGCTCAACGTGTGTGTTAGGGTTCAACTCCCTGCAGTGCCTTGCTCAATGTGTGTGTGTGTGTTAGGGTTCAACTCCCTGCAGTGCCTTGCTCAATGTGTGTGTGTGTGTTAGGGTTCAACTCCCTGCAGTGCCTTGCTCAATGTGTGTGTTAGGGTTCAACTCCCTGCAGTGCCTTGCTCAACGTGTGTGTTAGGGTTCAACTCCCTGCAGTGCCTTGCTCAACGTGTGTGTTAGGGTTCAACTCCCTGCAGTGCCTTGCTCAACGTGTGTGTTAGGGTTCAACTCCCTGCAGTGCCTTGCTCAACGTGTGTGTGTGTGTTAGGGTTCAACTCCCTGCAGTGCCTTGCTCAACGTGTGTGTGTGTGTTAGGGTTCAACTCCCTGCAGTGCCTTGCTCAACGTGTGTGTAAAGGCCCTGATACACCTAGCAATGTTTTGATCAACATCAACAAGCAACGTCAACTATCAACGTTGACTTTTCACTTTTCTGTACAAAATGATCAACTCCTGGTTGTTCAGAAAAGTCAGATGATTAGCGCCATCTACTGGTCAACATTTTGGAATCCTCCAATCACAGCTCTCCTTGGCGTCACCTGATCCTTTCTCCTAGAGTCCCACAAATTAACTTTTCTGAAAGCATGGCTGCTGCCTCACTGGACAGAACTTTTTAGTCTGCCAAATGAATATTTTGAGAACAACTGTTCAATGTTCCTGCTCCTTTTTTCTGAGAGCGTACACATGGAACCAAATGGACCCGCTAGGGTCCATTTGGTTCACATTTGTACACTCTCAGGAAAAAAGGAGACGTGTGTAATTCCCCTTTTAAATGGTACGCACTGCCTGTTGCCATGTGTCTCATCATGTTGCCTGTTGCCATGTGTCTCATCATGTTGCCTGTTGCCATGTGTCTCATCATGTTGCCTGTTGCCATGTGTCTCATCATGTTGCCTGTTGCCATGTGTCTCATCATGTTGCCTGTTGCCATGTGTCTCATCATGTTGCCTGTTGCCATGTGTCTCATCATGTTGCCTGTTGCCATGTGTCTCATCATGTTGCCTGTTGCCATGTGTCTCATCATGTTGCCTGTTGCCATGTGTCTCATCATGTTGCCTGTTGATGTTGACATTGTCAGTTGATATTGATCAAAAATATTGCTAGTGTATCAGGGCCTTAGGGTTCAACTCCCTGCAGTGCCTTGCTCAATGGTTGTGTTAGGGTTCACCTCCCTGCCAGGGGCGGATATAACATGTCCCATTTGGGGGGGGCAAGAGAACATGTTGGAGGGGCAAGAGAAAATGGTATGGGAGCGGCTCCATCACCCGTGTCGTTTCGCGCCACGGGGGATGAAGTCGCACCCATACCATTTTCAGTTACAGGACTTTTATTAATCAAGTAAAGCATCAATAATAACATCAGTTGTTGTTGTTGAAGTTGCAACAGACACACAGCATGCATAAAGCTAAAGGTCTGACTCAGAGAGTTTTCTGTTTTCAATGATTTAGATTCAGATTCAGATTCAGATTACTTTATTGATCCCAAACTGGGCAATTCATTGCAACTATGGTGCTTAGTCATACAAACAGTAAAAAACAGTAGAAATATACAGACATATAACAGACAAATTCATTCGACAACGGGCAAGGTGGATGGACAAGCTCAAAGTGTCCCATAAATATGCAATAAATAAATGTAACAACCTGCATCAAGAAATAAATAAATACCGTGGACCTGCCACCTCTGTGTAACCGGACAACCTACACTTGGATTCCCCTGGAATTTAAGCATCTGATAGCAGATGGAATGAAGCTGTTGGTGTAGCGATTAGTCCTTCCTCGAGGGGTCAGATAACGGCGACCAGAGGGCATCTCTCTAAATAATTCTAGGAATGTGTGTCTGTCTGTCTGTCTGTCTGTTACCTGCGCAAATGCACTATGCAATGGGGATCGCCCACACATGCCACGGCGCACGGACAGCCTCGATGAACCTCGCGTAGCACAGCCCTGTTAACCAGCACCAATGTGCACTACGTACAAACACCAAATATTTTACCAATCATTTTAATTTAATAGATTTGCATTAAAAGCTCATCGCCGCGCAGATCACGTGACACGGACACACATTTATTTGTGGTCACAGTTTGTCGTGCAACACGGGATCACCTCCCCTTGCGTTCTCTGTCCTCGCTGCTCCGCCTGACACACGGCGTGATGATATAACAAGCTACTGCGGTCAGCTACGAGGCTACGACTTTTTTCTACTACCACTGAAATCTACACGTTTGGATATTCATTACGCGCGGCGACCATGGCATCCACTTCTCTCAAAACTTTTACACAGAAAAGTTAGGGGACCACACAGTACAGTGCTTAGCCGTTAGCCATCGGCTAGCTTGACACAGCTGTGACTCAATCATGCCTTCCACACCGGGCAGCGAACCCCGTCTCCAGCGTACGCGCTACTACGGTCACCTACAAGGCTACCACTTATTTCTTCTACCACTGAAATCTACACGTCTGGATATTCATTACGCACGGCGGCCATGGCATCTACTTCTCTAAACCTTTACACAGAAAAGTTAGGGGACCACAGTACAGTGCTTAGCCATAGTCTAGCGTCTTAGCTCACATCAATTGCATTGCTTTTTATTGAACGGGAGCGCTCAAGACATAGCTTTGACGCAATCATGCCACCGGCCAACCCCGTCTCCAGCGTAGGGTTGTTCAGTGCGTGCACCAAACACAACACTGTGGATAAACGAACGAGGAGCACCAAATGCCCCAAATACACCACGTATAAATGAAACGCAACAGGGCACACCAGTGCATTAGGGCGCAGTTCTGAAGTTCCGAACACGCCCCAAATAGCCTGTCTACAAGCTCACATCAACGGTTGCTTGAGCCATGCGTTTCCCCAGCCAGAGCTAAAACACACACACACACACACACACACACACACACACACACACACACACACAATTTACCCTAGCCTTTCATCTGTGCGACTCACAAAATATATTAGGGAGTAGCCTACCAGGCTGTGTGACTGAGCACAGGCTACTTTATATGTAGGTATGTAGGCCTATAGGTCTATAACATTACTTTTGTGCCCAAGTTCAACCCAACTTTCCAACATCAACAATTCCCTCCCAATCAATCTACACATCATTTCCAGATCATATATTTCACAACGGGTATAGGGCTAGTCATTCTAAATTCAACTGATAGAGGATGATGAGGGTGGCTTATTATACACTTGGCCTTCCTCACTAACTGGTCTTCCCAGAGGGAACGCAGGTCTCTCTGCCTGACACCGATGATCTTGGAGCAGACATTTACAATGTTAAACAAGCTTTTCTTGTCCTTTATAGCTAGACCGTTGAACCAACAGACAAATGAGAAAGTTAAAAGGCTTTCAATAAATGCCCGATAGAAGTTGGTCAAGATTCTTTCACTGACGTTGAAAGAGTTTAGTTTCCTCATCAGATAGATTCTTTGCTGACCGCGTTTAACAATAGACTCAGTGTTGATGTCAAACTTGATTCCAGGTACTTGATTCCAGGTACTTATATGACTCCACGGTCTGGATATTTTCACCGTGAATGACACTTGGTTTGTGTTCCGCAGGCTGTCTAAAAACAATGATCATTTCTTTTGTTTTGGCAACATTCAGGTCCAGGTAACTTTCATCGCACTTCTCGAAAAAGGCAGCTAGTGCAGGACCATGGTCAGGGTCAGAATCACTGAGCAGAGAAACCAGGACTGAGTCATCTTAACTTAACTAAGAGCCTGCCCTCCTGGGAAAGCCTAAAGCCGTCAGTATACATAATGAACAAGAGGGGCGACAAAACGCAACCTTGAGGTGAACCCGTATTTGATACAGTCCTACTGGACATTTGACCGTTGACATGCACCAGCTGGACCCTATCGGTCAGAAAGTTTAGGATCAGCATGAGAAGCTGATCTGGAAGGTTAAAATGAGTTGACAGTCTTTCTATCAAGATATGAGGCTTCATCTTGTTAAAAGCTGAGGAGAAGTCAGAAAATAAAAGTCTAGCATACGATCCTGTTTTTTCCAGATGCTTGTGCACACTGTCTAGTATGAAGAGTTTAGCATCATCCACACCTTTGTTCGGCTGATAGGCAAACTGAAGTGGATCCAGTTTACCGTCTATGAGGGACATGATGATGTCTTTCAGGATCCTCTCAAATGTTTTCATGGTCAGTGATGTGAGAGCTACCGGTCTGAACTCCTTTAGTTCTTTGGCCTGATTAGATTTGGGAATGGGTATGACCGTAGATGTTTTCCAGATTGTAGGTATCTGGCCCAGGTCAGTACACAGCTGGAAGAGTCTGGTGAAGACAACCCCCAGTTGGTCCGCACAGTGATGTAGTGTGCGACCACAAATAGAATCAGGACCGGTCGTCCTCCTAAGTGAGGTCGTGACACTGTCCTCAGATATCACGATATCTCTTAGTGGCTCAAGGGACATTCTACATTCAGAGATGTTGTCAAAGAAATCAGACCGTTCAAAACGAGAAAAGAAAGAATTAAAGGAATTAGGCAGGTCAGAATTGTTCACACCATTAACACTAATAGGCTTCCTGGCCTCACTAGTTTGCTGGTTAATGGAGGCCATATTCTTAATTCCCTGCCAAGCAGCTCTGAGATCTCCAGTGCTATATCGCGTTTCAATTTTGTCCTTATACTTGTATTTGGCCTTCCTTATTTCATTACGTACTTCTCTTGATACAGCCTTTTTTTCCAATTGAGTTCCTGTGCAATAGATCTGTTTCTTTTTGTTGATTATTGTTTTAAGCTCCTTGGTTATCCACGGTTTGTTATTTGGATAAATAACAACCTTTTTAGTGGGAATAGTGGAGTCGACACAGAAAGTAATGTAAGACGAGATAGTGTCACCAAGTTCATTAACATCATCGCCGCATGCATCATAAAAACATTGCCAATCAGTACATTCGAAGCAGGCCTGAAGAGAGGAGATGCTGTCCTCTGACCAGCACTTTACAGTCTTCTCCTGGCGGGGGAAGTCGCCTGAACGAGGGTGTATACTGTGGCATAAGATAAACACTGTTATGGTAGGACGCTCCTAGTGAGGGCAGCGGCAATGACGTGTAGACACCGCTCACTGAACCATAACAAAGATCTAAAGTAGAATTCCTCTGTGTGGTGGCACAAGTCACATATTGTTCGTATGTTCTCAGGGACTTGCTGAGTTCACAATTGTTAAAGTCCCCACAAACGATTTTCGGCGCGTCGGGGCATATGGAGTCCAGTCTATGTGTCACCTCGGCAATCAGCTGTGCGGCGACAGTCGTATTTGCCCGGGGGTGGATGTACACCACTGTCTAAAACAGCTGTTGGAATTCGCGGAATTCGCGAGGTAGATAAAAAGGACGGAGAGAGATGGACAATAGTTCAATGTCAGGAGTGCAAATCTTCTCCCTGACCACGATGGTATTACAGTACCTTTTGTTAACGTAAAAGCACACTCCTCCTCCACGTTGCTTGCCGGTGATCTCCGACGACCGGTCCAGTCGGAAAGGAGCCCCAAATCCACCCAGGGACAGGTCCTCATCTCGATCCCGATCACCCAACCATGTTTCCGTAAAGGCCAGCAAACAGGTGTCCTTCACCTCGTGTTTGAAGGCAGCCCAAGTCTCCAGCTCCTCGAATTTGTTCCGAATTGATTGGACGTTTGAAAGAAGAACTGTCGGCAGCGCTGGTAGCCTGCGGCGGTCTTGGAGGCTCATAGATGTGTTTGAGTCTCCGGCGCAGACCCCCTCTTCTTCCTCTCTTCTTCTGAACCGGACCGACGGCCGGTCTACGAAGTACCCGAGGGATACAGTTCAGTATGGATGCGCTCCCCTTGGACCCGGCGGTGCCGGCGGTGGGGTTACGGAGCGACAGAAGGAACTCTCGACTGAACGTAATCCTCCCGACTGCCTCCTGCTTCTCCTCGCAAAGCCTGAGTTGTAAAACGCACAGGGCACTCAAGAGCAAGAATAGGTCCGTCCACAATCCCATGTCTGTGTGTCGAAGTGTACAACACTATCTCTAACGTAACACAACAGCCGAACAAACAAAACAAAACAAACAAACAAACAAACAGACTAGCGCCGAGTAGCTGCCCGAGTCGCACATCGAGGAGCGCCCCCGAAGTTGGGTAGTGGAATTGGGTAGTGTTGGTTTAGTGGTGACACAGCTGTAGTTAGTTAGTAGCAGTAGTAGAGTTTCACATCATTTTACATAGAAGCACTTTAACTTGAAATATCTTGGGTTTTGCATGGCATTGTGTTTGGGGGGGGAGACTGGGTATTTAGGGGGGCATTGCCCCCCCATGCCTAGATCCGCCCCTGCTCCCTGCAGTGCCTTGCTCAATGTGTGTGTGTTAGGGTTCAACCCCATGCAGTGCCTTGCTCAACGTGCTGTATTTACATGGTTCCATTTTAATATGAACCATGTCTTCTCTTTTATATTTCATATTGAGTTGCCTTTTTATTGGGACTGTTGAATGATTAAAACATTTAATCAGATTATTTGCAGCTTCAAAATTAATTTGTACACCATTCACACTGTGTCCAAAATATACATTTTTTTTCCTGTAGGAAAAATCCTCCAGGATTTGAACATTGAAACGGGAGATGTTTTTTTTTTCTTTATGATATATATATATATATATATATATATATATATATATATATATATATATATATATATATATATATATATATAATATATATATATATATATATATATATAAGCCCCAATGCTTGAGGGTTTAAAAAAAAATGTTGACATTTCGAAAAAACGGTAAGGCTACAGCCTTACGTTTTTTCATGGCTTCGGTGATTTTCGAAGATTTTCAAAAAAATGACAAAATCTGGAAAAACGCAAGGCTGTAGCCTTACGGTCTTGTACAGCATGCCGTTTTTCATCGTTTTGAGGATTTTCGAAGATTTTCAAAAAATGACAAAATCTGGCAAAAACGGTAAGGCAATGGTAATCTTTGAAAATCATCAAAACGATGAAAACACGTAAGGCTATAGCCTTACAGTCTTGCATAACATGCCGTTTTTCATCGTTTTGTGGAGTTTTGAGGGTTTTCAAAAAATGTCGAAATTTTGAAAAAACGGTAAGGCTATAGCCTTACGTGCTTTCATCGTTTTGATGATTTTTGAAGATTTTCAAAAAATGACAAAATCTGGTGAAAACGCAAGGCTATATCCTTACAGTCTTGCCCAGCATACTATTTTTCATCGTTTTGAGGATTTTTGAGGGTTTTCAAAAAATGTCGAAATTTTGAAAAAACGGTAAGGCTATAGCCTTACGTGTTTTCATCGTTTTGATGATTTTCGAAGATTTTCAAAAAATGACAAAATCTGTCAAAAACGCAAGGCTATATCCTTACGGTCTTGCACAATATGCTATTTTTCATCGTTTTGATGATTTGCGAAGATTTAAAAAAAAAATACAAAATATGGCAAGACCTCGTCTCGAGGTCAATCTCTAGAACGTTTTTCGTCATTTTCGTCTTGTCTCGTTCTCGCCAATCAATTGTCTTGATCTTGCCTCGACCTCGCGGCTCTCCACTTCATTGGTCTCGTGGTCTCGTCTTGGTCTTGAATAATTTTGTCTCGATCTTGTCCCGACCTCGGAGTCTATGTCTCGGTCTCCTTCGCCAACGAGACCTCCCGAGACGAGACAATGCGAAGGAAAAGTTAATTGTGTGGAGCGAGGACGCATTCATAAAGACAGCTGCAGCGCAGAGCTCAGAGCCTTAGAGTATAGACAGAGTTACGACATCTCCGTTCACCCCCATGGAGAGGTCTAATGGCGGCTGCCCTCGTTGAAAACAATGTATTTGCAACTTCAAAGTGCTCTGTTTTCTGTCCCACTCAATGTCGCAACTCTTCTAGATGGCTCTGGAGAAGCCTACGTGTTGCTGCTGCTCACTGGCAGAACACAGAACACAGCTACAGAGAGAATATAGGCATGGATGAGACAATGAGGCAGACGTCTGTTCCAAGGGTTTTCAACCTTTCTGATACCAGGGACCACTATTTAGGCTATTCACTATTTGAGCCACGGACCACCATTTGAGGTCATTTTAGCCCCACAGACCCCAAAACTAAATATTTCTTTTGCTTTTGTCCATCTTCTAGTTGTGTAGACTTGAGCCAAAATCTATTGATATTCATCTTCAGTCCATCAAAAAAAGAGTTTACGGGGGATAGGCCTATAAAAAGGTGATGCTCGAAGAAAAGGCTATCGTTCATCTAACTTTGAATGAGCATTGAGCAAAAAGAAATCAAATGGTCCAAACGTCCACCCTATTCGCCTATTGTGTTATTATTAATATGTTCTACTAATATTACTTAGTTACTTTTGTCATGCTGCTGCGTTCAACAGTATTGCGTTGGTGAAGGGAGATGAGCTAATGTCACTTTAGTTTGATCGGAGAAAAAAAAGAGCGCAGCGTAGACTTTTATTAGGCAGACGTACAAAGACATCTGGTGTCAAAGCTGCGACATTGAGGCGTCAGAAACTGAGTGCTTGAGAGCGGTTTGTGCAGCTTGTTGTCCCTATTGTCCCGATCCTCAATAGAAGTCCATGTAGAAGAGCCGCGCTTGGACTGGCCACTTAAAGAGAACGGACTTGGCGCTAATGCTCTGCGCTGCTCTTACCTGAAAGTGATTCTTTGTTGAGATTTGAATCGAAAAACTCTCAGGCCATGCTCACCCCGATTGCAATAATTCCAACTGTGGTCCAAGTATATCCAAGGATATTTTCATTTGCCATATAAGTCATGCGTTTATAATATGTGTTTTATCACACAATAGAAGGGCTAAATGTCCACACTCCATGCGCTGTCTGTCAGGGGATTTCATACACAGCTGTTCTGTTCTGAACTAATTAGGCTACGTGATGCCTATCATCAATTAATCCACTGGAGCTATAAGCCCTCATATACTCAATATTAAATCAAAAAGATCTTATGCTTATGTATGTTTATCATACATTTTAATTTTGCATTAAAACATATTTGACAGACAGAACTGTAACCAAATAACAATCCTACTGACTGAAATAACAGCCTACTGCAACTATGTAATCTATGGTAGGCTAGGTTAATTGTGTGTGGCAAATAAATGGTAAATCCTCAACTAGTTAATTTCGAGGACCCCTGTGACCATGGCATTCCTCTATCTGTGAGACCCCAAAATATTAATTTAAATCAAAGCGTAGGCTACTAATTGCCTGGTCCATTTGATTCCATTTGTACTCTAGGATTTGCAGACCTACATGGGCCTATATAAGAGTCCATTTCATCTCAAAGTGGGATCCAGGAGGATTTGGAACCACACTGCTAACATATAGTTGGTTCATTTTGTAAATGTATTATAATGGTTAAGCCTACTAATTATAGGCTACTGTAGCCTATACCTACAGTACTACTGATATTGTAATAATGATGTTAAATGTGCATTAACACTAAAGTTGTGTGGGAGAAGGTTATGTGCAATTGAATTATCATAAGCAATTGTTTCAGTCATTAAAGTAGCACATTACAATAGAATAATAGTGGGTCATTATAAGGGAGAGTAGGTTCATTGTTCTTGTCTGTAAGGTGATGGTTCATTATGCCTACTCATTCATCATTTGTTTTGTCTTGTTTTACCATTGAAGTGTAATTAGTTGCTAATTCAGTTAAAAACATCGTGGCCTAACCTACAAAGTTAGATTGTCTTCTGTACAAATAAGAAAAAAAAAGATGTCTTGGTTTGGTCTTGGTCTCGACCTCTCTAGGTCTTGGCCTCGGCCTTGACCACTCTTGGTCTTGGTCTTGTCTTGGTCTCGACCCCTCTAGGTCTTGGTCTTGTCTTGGTCTCGACCCTCTAGGTGCTAGTCTCGTCTCGATCTCGTCTCAATCAAGTCTGTGGGTGTCTTGGTCTCGTCTTGGTCTCGACCCTCTAGGTGCTAGTCTCGTCTCGATCTCGTCTCGATCAAGTCTGTGGGTGTCTTGGTCTTGTCTTGGTCTCGGTTTAGGTGGTCTCGACTACAACACTAGCGCCGGCTATATCCTTACGGTCTTGCACAGCATGCTATTTTTCATCGTTTTGAGGATTTTTGAGGGTTTTCAGAAAATGACGAAATTTTGAAAAAACGGTAAGGCTATAGCCTTACGTGTTTTCATCGTTTTGATGATTTTCGAAGATTAAAAAAAAAAAGACAAAATCTGGCAAAAACGCAAGGCTATAGCCTTACGGTCTTGCACAGCATGCCGTTTTTCATCATTTTGAGCATTTTTGAGCATTTTCGAAAAATGTCGAAATTTTGAAAAAAGCCTAAGGCTATAGCCTTACCGTTTTTCATGATTTTGAGCGATTTCGAAAAATGACGAAAACTGGCAAAAACGCAAGGCTATAGCCTTACGGTCTTGCACAGCATGCCGTTTTTCATAATTTTGAGCATTTTTGAGCATTTTCGAAAAATGTCGAAATTTTGAAGCATTATGGAAAAAATGTCGAAATCGAAGAAAAACCATGGGCTATAGTACACGGTCTCGGAGCGTTTTTGAGCGTTTTGAAAAAATGTCGAAATCGAAGAAAAACCATGGGCTATAGTACACGGTCTCAGACGCCATACTAAAATGGCGTTTTTCGTCGTTTTTGAGCGTTTTTTGAAAAAATGTCGAAATCGAAGAAAAACCATGGGCTATAGTACACGGTCTTGGACGCCATGCTATAGTATGGCGTTTTTCAACGTTTTTGAGCGTTTTTTAAAAAATGTTGAAATCGAAGAAAAAACATGGGCTATAGTACACGGTCTCGGAGCGTTTTTGAGCGTTTTGAAATAATGTCGAAATCGAAGAAAAACCATGGGCTATAGTACACGGTCTCGGAGCGTTTTTGAGCGTTTTGAAAAAATGTCGAAATCGAAGAAAAAACATGGGCTATAGTACACGGTCTCGGAGCGTTTTTGAGCGTTTTGAAATAATGTCGAAATCGAAGAAAAACCATGGGCTATAGTACACGGTCTCGGACGCCATACTAAAATGGCGTTTTTCATCGTTTTTGAGCGTTTTTGAAAAAATGTCGAAATCGAAGAAAAACCATGGGCTATAGTACACGGTCTCGGAGCGTTTTTGAGCGTTTTGAAAAAATGTCGAAATCGAAGAAAAACCATGGGCTATAGTACATGGTCTCGGGCGCCATACTAAAATGGCGTTTTTCGTCGTTTTTGAGCATTTTTGAAAAAATGTCGAAATCGAAGAAAAACCATGGGCTATAGTACACGGTCTCGGAGCGTTTTTGAGCGTTTCGAAAAAATGTCGAAATCGAAGAAAAACCATGGGCTATAGTACACGGGCTCGGACGCCATGCTATAGTATGGCGTTTTTTAACGTTTTGAGCGTTTTTGAAAAATGTCGAAATCGAAGAAAAACCATGGGCTATAGTACACGGTCTCGGAGCGTTTTTGAGCGTTTTGAAAAAATGTCGAAATCGAAGAAAAACCATGGGCTATAGTACACGGTCTCGGAGCGTTTTTGAGCGTATTGAAAAAATGTCGAAATCGAAGAAAAACCATGGGCTATAGTACACGGTCTCTGGACGCCATACTAAAATGGCGTTTTTCAACGTTTTTGAGCGTTTTTGAAAAAATGTCGAAATCGAAGAAAAACCATGGGCTATAGTACACGGTCTCGGAGCGTTTTTGAGCGTTTTGAAAAAATGTCGAAATCGAAGAAAAACCATGGGCTATAGTACACGGTCTCGGACGGCATACTAAAATGGCGTTTTTCTTCGTTTTGAAAAATTGTCGAAATCGAAGAAAAACCATGGGCTATAGTACACGGTCTCGGACGGCATACTAAAATGGCGTTTTTCTTCGTTTTTGAGCGTTTTTGAAAAATTGTCGAAATCGAAGAAAAAACATGGGCTTTAGTACACGGTCTCGGAGCGTTTTTGAGCGTTTTGAAAAAATGTCGAAATCGAAGAAAAACCATGGGCTATAGTACACGGTCTCGGACGGCATACTAAAATGGCGTTTTTCTTCGTTTTTGAGCGTTTTTGAAAAAAAGTCGAAATCGAAGAAAAAACATGGGCTATAGTACACGGTCTCGGAGCGTTTTTGAGCGTTTTGAAAAAATGTCGAAATCGAAGAAAAACCATGGGCTATAGTACACGGTCTCGGACGGCATACTAAAATGGCGTTTTTCTTCGTTTTTGAGCGTTTTTGAAAAATTGTCGAAATCGAAGAAAAACCATGGGCTATAGTACACGGTCTCGGAGCGTTTTTGAGCGTTTTGAAAAAATGTCGAAATCGAAGAAAAACCATGGGCTATAGTACACGGTCTCGGACGGCATACTAAAATGGCGTTTTTCTTCGTTTTTGAGCGTTTTTGAAAAATTGTCGAAATCGAAGAAAAACCATGGGCTATAGTACACGGTCTCGGAGCGTTTTTGAGCGTTTTGAAAAAATGTCGAAATCGAAGAAAAACCATGGGCTATAGTACACGGTCTCGGACGGCATACTAAAATGGCGTTTTTCTTCGTTTTTGAGCGTTTTTGAAAAATTGTCGAAATCGAAGAAAAACCATGGGCTATAGTACACGGTCTCGGAGCGTTTTTGAGCGTTTTGAAAAAATGTCGAAATCGAAGAAAAACCATGGGCTATAGTACACGGTCTCGGACGGCATACTAAAATGGCGTTTTTCTTCGTTTTTGAGCGTTTTTGAAAAATTGTCGAAATCGAAGAAAAACCATGGGCTATAGTACACGGTCTCGGAGCGTTTTTGAGCGTTTTGAAAAAATGTCGAAATCGAAGAAAAACCATGGGCTATAGTACACGGTCTCGGACGACATACTAAAATGGCGTTTTTCTTCATTTTTGAGCGTTTTTGAAAAAATGTCAAAATCGAAGAAAAACCATGGGCTATAGTACACGGTCTCGGAGCGTTTTTGAGCGTTTTGAAAAAATGTCGAAATCGAAGAAAAACCATGGGCTATAGTACACGGTCTCGGACGGCATACTAAAATGGCGTTTTTCTTCGTTTTTGAGCGTTTTTGAAAAAATGTCGAAATCGAAGAAAAACCATGGGCTATAGTACACGGTCTCGGAGCGTTTTTGAGCGTTTTGAAAAAATGTCGAAATCGAAGAAAAACCATGGGCTATAGTACATGGTCTCGGAGCGTTTTTGAGCGTTTTCAAAAAATGTCGAAATCGAAGAAAAAACATGGGCTATAGTACATGGTCTCGGACGGCATACTAAAATGGCGTTTTTCTTCGTTTTTGAGCGTTTTTGAAAAATTGTCGAAATCGAAGAAAAACCATGGGCTATAGTACACGGTCTCGGAGCGTTTTTGAGCGTTTTGAAAAAATGTCGAAATCGAAGAAAAAACATGGGCTATAGTACACGGTCTCGGACGGCATACTAAAATGGCGTTTTTCTTCGTTTTTGAGCGTTTTTGAAAAATTGTCGAAATCGAAGAAAAACCATGGGCTATAGTACACGGTCTCGGAGCGTTTTTGAGCGTTTTGAAAAAATGTCGAAATCGAAGAAAAACCATGGGCTATAGTACACGGTCTCGGAGCGTTTTTGAGCGTTTTGAAAAAATGTCGAAATCGAAGAAAAACCATGGGCTATAGTACACGGTCTCGGACGCCATGCTATAGTATGGCGTTTTTCAACGTTTTTGAGAGTTTTTGAAAAATGTCAAAATCGAAGAAAAACCATGGGCTATAGTACACGGTCTCGGAGCGTTTTTGAGCGTTTTGAAAAAATGTCGAAATCGAAGAAAAACCATGGGCTATAGTACACGGTCTCGGAGCGTTTTTGAGCGTTTTGAAAAAATGTCGAAATAGAAGAAAAACCATGGGCTATAGTACACGGTCTCGGACGGCATACTAAAATGGCGTTTTTCGTCGTTTTTGAGCGTTTTTGAAAAAATGTCGAAATCGAAGAAAAACCATGGGCTATAGTACACGGTCTCGGAGCGTTTTTGAGCGTTTTGAAAAATGTCGAAATCGACGAAAAACATAGCTATAGTACACGGTCTCGGACGGCATACTAAAATGGCGTTTTTCTTCGTTTTTGAAAAATTGTCGAAATCGAAGAAAAACCATGGGCTATAGTACACGGTCTCGGACGGCATACTAAAATGGCGTTTTTCTTCGTTTTTGAGCGTTTTTGAAGAAATGTCGAAATCGAAGAAAAACCATGGGCTATAGTACACGGTCTCGGAGCGTTTTTGAGCGTGTTGAAAAAATGTCGAAATCGAAGAAAAACCATGGGCTATAGTACACGGTCTCGGACGCCATACTAAAATGGCGTTTTTCTTCGTTTTTGAGCATTTTTGAAAAAATGTCGAAATCGAAGAAAAAACATAGGCTATAGTACACGGTCTCGGAGCGTTTTTGAGCGTTTTGAAAAAATGTCGAAATTGAAGAAAAACCATGGGCTATAGTACACGGTCTCGGACGGCATACTAAAATGGCGTTTTTTCTTCGTTTTTGAGCGTTTTTGAAAAAATGTCGAAATCGAAGAAAAACCATGGGCTATAGTACACGGTCTCGGAGCGTTTTTGAGCGTTTTGAAAAAATGTCGAAATCGAAGAAAAACCATGGGCTATAGTACACGGTCTCGGACGGCATACTAAAATGGCGTTTTTCTTCGTTTTTGAGCGTTTTGAAAATTGTCGAAATCGAAGAAAAACCATGGGCTATAGTACACGGTCTCGGAGCGTTTTTGAGCGTTTTGAAAAAATGTCGAAATCGAAGAAAAAACATGGGCTATAGTACACGGTCTCGGACGGCATACTAAAATGGCGTTTTTCTTCGTTTTTGAGCGTTTTTGAAAAATTGTCGAAATCGAAGAAAAACCATGGGCTATAGTACACGGTCTCGGAGCGTTTTTGAGCGTTTTGAAAAAATGTCGAAATCGAAGAAAAAACATGGGCTATAGTACACGGTCTCGGACGGCATACTAAAATGGCGTTTTTCTTCGTTTTTGAGCGTTTTTGAAAAATTGTCGAAATCGAAGAAAAACCATGGGCTATAGTACACGGTCTCGGAGCGTTTTTGAGCGTTTGAAAAAATGTCGAAATCGAAGAAAAACCATGGGCTATAGTACACGGTCTCGGACGACATACTAAAATGGCGTTTTTCTTCATTTTTGAGCGTTTTTGAAAAATTGTCAAAATCGAAGAAAAACCATGGGCTATAGTACACGGTCTCGGAGCGTTTTTGAGCGTTTTGAAAAAATGTCGAAATCGAAGAAAAACCATGGGCTATAGTACACGGTCTCGGACGGCATACTAAAATGGCGTTTTTCTTCGTTTTTGAGCGTTTTTGAAAAATTGTCGAAATCGAAGAAAAACCATGGGCTATAGTACACGGTCTCGGAGCGTTTTTGAGCGTTTTGAAAAAATGTCGAAATCGAAGAAAAACCATGGGCTATAGTACATGGTCTCGGAGCGTTTTTGAGCGTTTTGAAAAAATGTCGAAATCGAAGAAAAAACATGGGCTATAGTACATGGTCTCGGACGGCATACTAAAATGGCGTTTTTCTTCGTTTTTGAGCGTTTTGAAAAATTGTCGAAATCGAAGAAAAACCATGGGCTATAGTACACGGTCTCGGAGCGTTTTTGAGCGTTTTGAGAAAATGTCGAAATCGAAGAAAAAACATGGGCTATAGTACACGGTCTCGGACGGCATACTAAAATGGCGTTTTTCTTCGTTTTTGAGCGTTTTTGAAAAATGTCGAAATCGAAGAAAAACCATGGGCTATAGTACACGGTCTCGGAGCGTTTTTGAGCGTTTTGAAAAAATGTCGAAATCGAAGAAAAACCATGGGCTATAGTACACGGTCTCGGAGCGTTTTTGAGCGTTTTGAAAAAATGTCGAAATCGAAGAAAAACCATGGGCTATAGTACACGGTCTCGGACGCCATGCTATAGTATGGCGTTTTTCAACGTTTTTGAGCGTTTTTGAAAAAATGTCGAAATCGAAGAAAAACCATGGGCTATAGTACACGGTCTCGGACGGCATACTAAAATGGCGTTTTTCTTCGTTTTTGAGCGTTTTTGAAAAATTGTCGAAATCGAAGAAAAACCATGGGCTATAGTACACGGTCTCGGAGCGTTTTTGAGCGTTTTGAAAAAATGTCGAAATCGAAGAAAAACCATGGGCTATAGTACACGGTCTCGGAGCGTTTTTGAGCGTTTTGAAAAAATGTCGAAATCGAAGAAAAAACATGGGCTATAGTACACGGTCTCGGAGCGTTTTTGAGCGTTTTGAAATAATGTCGAAATCGAAGAAAAACCATGGGCTATAGTACATGGTCTCGGACGCCATACTAAAATGGCGTTTTTCGTCGTTTTTGAGCGTTTTTGAAAAAATGTCGAAATCGAAGAAAAACCATGGGCTATAGTACACGGTCTCGGAGCGTTTTTGAGCGTTTTGAAAAAATGTCGAAATCGAAGAAAAAACATGGGCTATAGTACATGGTCTCGGGCGCCATACTAAAATGGCGTTTTTCGTCGTTTTTGAGCATTTTTGAAAAAATGTCGAAATCGAAGAAAAACCATGGGCTATAGTACACGGTCTCGGAGCGTTTTTGAGCGTTTCGAAAAAATGTCGAAATCGAAGAAAAACCATGGGCTATAGTACACGGTCTCGGACGCCATGCTATAGTATGGCGTTTTTTAACGTTTTTGAGCGTTTTTGAAAAAATGTCGAAATCGAAGAAAAACCATGGGCTATAGTACACGGTCTCGGAGCGTTTTTGAGCGTTTTGAAAAAATGTCGAAATCGAAGAAAAACCATGGGCTATAGTACACGGTCTCGGAGCGTTTTTGAGCGTATTGAAAAAATGTCGAAATCGAAGAAAAACCATGGGCTATAGTACACGGTCTCGGACGGCATACTAAAATGGCGTTTTTCGTCGTTTTTGAGCGTTTTTGAAAAAATGTCGAAATCGAAGAAAAACCATGGGCTATAGTACACGGTCTCGGAGCGTTTTTGAGCGTTTTGAAAAAATGTCGAAATCGAAGAAAAACCATGGGCTATAGTACACGGTCTCGGACGGCATACTAAAATGGCGTTTTTCTTCGTTTTTGAAAAATTGTCGAAATCGAAGAAAAACCATGGGCTATAGTACACGGTCTCGGACGGCATACTAAAATGGCGTTTTTCTTCGTTTTTGAGCGTTTTTGAAAAATTGTCGAAATCGAAGAAAAAACATGGGCTATAGTACACGGTCTCGGAGCGTTTTTGAGCGTGTTGAAAAAATGTCGAAATCGAAGAAAAACCATGGGCTATAGTACACGGTCTCGGACGGCATACTAAAATGGCGTTTTTCTCGTTTTTGAGCATTTTTGAAAAAAAGGCGAAATCGAAGAAAAAAACATAGGCTATAGTACACGTCTCGGAGCGTTTTTGAGCGTTTTGAAAAAATGTCGAAATCGAAGAAAAACCATGGGCTATAGTACACGGTCTCGGACGGCATACTAAAATGGCGTTTTTCTTCGTTTTTGAGCGTTTTTGAAAAAATGTCGAAATCAAAGAAAAACCATGGGCTATAGTACACGGTCTCGGAGCGTTTTTGAGCGTTTTGAAAAAATGTCGAAATCGAAGAAAAACCATGGGCTATAGTACACGGTCTCTGACGGCATACTAAAATGGCGTTTTTCTTCGTTTTGAGCGTTTTTGAAAAATTGTCGAAATCGAAGAAAAACCATGGGCTATAGTACATGGTCTCGGAGCGTTTTTGAGCGTTTTTGAAAAAATGTCGAAATCGAAGAAAAAACATGGCTATAGTACACGGTCTCGGACGGCATACAAAATGGCGTTTTTTCTTCGTTTTTGAGCGTTTCTGAAAAATTGTCGAAATCGAAGAAAAACCATGGGCTATAGTACACGGTCCCTCGGAGCGTTTTTTGAGCGTTTTGCAAAAATGTCGAAATCGAAGAAAAAACATGGGCTATAGTACACGGTCTCGGACGGCATACTAAAATGGCGTTTTTCTTCGTTTTTGAGCATTTTTGAAAAATTGTCGAAATCGAAGAAAAACCATGGGCTTTAGTACACGGTCCTCGGAGCGTTTTTGAGCGTTTTGAAAAAATGTCGAAATCGAAGAAAAACCATGGGCTATAGTACACGCTCATGGACGACATACTAAAATGGCGTTTTTCTTCGTTTTTGAGCGTTTTTGAAAAATTGTCAAAATCGAAGAAAAACCATGGGCTATAGTACACGGTCTCGGAGCGTTTTTGAGCGTTTTGAAAAAATGTCGAAATCGAAGAAAAACCATGGGCTATAGTACACGGTCCTCGGACGGCATACTAAAATGGCGTTTTTCTTAGTTTTTGAGCTTTTTGAAAAATTGTACGAATCGAAGAAAAACCATGGGCTATAGTACACGGTCTCGGAGCGTTTTTTGAGCGTTTTGAAAAAATGTCGAAATCGAAGAAAAACCATGGGCTATAGTACATGGTCCGGAGCGTTTTTGAGCGTTTTCAAAAAATGTCGAAATCGAAGAAAAAACATGGCATAGTACAAGGTCCCGGACGGCATACTAAAAGGGCGTTTTTCTTAGTTTTTGAGCGTTTTGAAAATTGTCGAAAT
The DNA here is from genome assembly GCA_039105355.1 of Benthosema pterotum. Taxonomy (NCBI): domain Eukaryota; kingdom Metazoa; phylum Chordata; class Actinopteri; order Myctophiformes; family Myctophidae; genus Benthosema; species Benthosema pterotum. The sequence continues at coordinate 16,056,536 of CM076981.1, forward strand.
CGAAGAAAAACCATGGGCTATAGTACACGGTCTCGGAGCGTTTTATTGAGCGTTTTGGAGAAAATGTCGAAATCGAAGAAAAAACATGGCTATAGTACACGGTCTCGGACGGCATACTAAAATGGCGTTTTTCTTCGTTTTTTGAGCGTTTTTGAAAAATTGTCGAAATCGAAGAAAAACCATGGGCTATAGTACACGGTCTCGGAGCGTTTTTGAGCGTTTGAAAAAATGTCGAAATCGAAGAAAAACCATGGGCTATAGTACACGGTCTCGGAGCGTTTTTGAGCGTTTTGAAAAAAGTCGAAATCGAATAAAAACCATGGGCTATAGTACATGGTCTCGGACGCCATGCTATAGTATGGCGTTTTTCAACGTTTTGAGAGTTTTTGAAAAAATGTCGAAATCGAAGAAAAACCATGGGCTATAGTACACGGTCTCGGACGGCATACTAAAATGGCGTTTTTCTTCGTTTTTGAGCGTTTTTTAAAAAATGTCGAAATCGAAGAAAAACCATGGGCTATAGTACACGGTCTCGGAGCGTTTTTGAGCGTTTTGAAAAAAAGTCGAAATCGAAGAAAAACCATGGGCTATAGTACACGGTCTCGGACGGCATACTAAAATGGCGTTTTTCTTCGTTTTTGAGCGTTTTTGAAAAATTGTCGAAATCGAAGAAAAACCATGGGCTATAGTACACGGTCTCGGAGCGTTTTTGAGCGTTTTGAAAAAATGTCGAAATCGAAGAAAAACCATGGGCTATAGTACACGGTCTCGGAGCGTTTTTGAGCGTTTTGAGAAAATGTCGAAATTGAAGAAAAACCATGGGCTATAGTACACGGTCTCGGACGGCATACTAAAAGGCGTTTTTCTTTCGTTTTTTGAAGCGTTTTTGAAAAATGTCGAAACGAAGAAAAACCATGGCTAATAGTACATGGTCTCGGAGCGTTTTTGAGCGGTTTGAAAAAATGTCGAAATCGAATAAAAACATGGGCTATAGTACATGGTCTCGGACGCCATGCTATAGTATGGCGTTTTTTC
>CM076981.1:16058070-16060570 GCA_039105355.1 Benthosema pterotum
ATACCTGAGGCATAAGGGTCAAACACAGAGGCACCATGTTAGGATTATTCGTGTTGTGTGTGTGTGTGTGTGTGTGTGTGTGTGTGTGTGTGTGGTGTGTGTGTGTGTGTGTGTGTGTGTGTGTGTGTGTGTGTGTGTTGTGTTTGGTGTGTGTGTGTGTGTGTGTGCGCGTGCACGTTGTGGGCGCACCGCCATATGACCCAAGGTAAAAGCAAAAACAAATATATTGGTTCCAAAAACCCACTAATCTCCCTGTCGTCTGTTTCAAAGGCAGAGAGCAGTTGGGTTTTTCAACCATGTGTGGTCCAGGGGACCACTCCCTGAAATACTGACAAGGCTCTGCCCTCTTAGATAAAGATGAGCTACGGTGGTGGTTTTTTCAGTGGTCTAGAGAGGGTTCCAGGGTGGTCCCCAGGGCTTTGTATGATGGACAGTGGGTTATCACTGAAATTGTAACTCTTTGAGAAGCAGTGTATACGGTATGGGTGTTGCGTAAAACATGAAACCAAATGGACCCGACCAGGGTCCAAACCAGTCAGTGTTTCTGGTGTCAGTGGTTCTGAGTTGTCAGCCGTCCTTCTTAGTATTTTTTTCATTTCTGTCTTTCTGGCCCTCAAATAACACACCTCAAAATACTAGCTTATTTTGAATAATGAAGTGAAACCAATCTCCCCGATTAATTAGACAATCCGAGGACAGGCTCTGACCCCCCCCCCCCGTGCCCGTACTCCCTGTGCCCCGCTCCCAGTGCCGCCCGCCCTGGTGACTAGGCCACTGACCCTAACTAGTCAACTAGTCGACTAGTCAGTCGGTTAGTACTGATAATGTCGGGGGCGTCGCTTAGTTTGTCTTTGTCGACTGACAACTCAAGGTCGAAAGTCGAATGTCCGTTTTTTTTTTCTTTTTTTTTTCTTTCGTACTAATGTTCCTAACATGTCAGATTTGTCAGATTTAACTGTCAGCAAAAAGTCCGACCCGTGAACTTGATCTCACAAACGCCCCAGTGTGAGAACAGCAGTGGACAAGCCAATGATAACCCAGACAGAGCGCGCAGGATATGAAATGCATCGCTGTCCGGCTGTATTCTTTGTCTTTTTCTTGTTTAAAACCGTATAACGTTACTGTTTTCAAGGGAAGGAATTGCTTATTTCAGGTAGGCTATCGCTGTACCGAGGACATGTCTGTGCTGCGTCGTCGCCGACTGGCAGTCGACTACGGCACATTTATTCATATTCATTTCGACTATAGAAATCCTTAGTCGGGGACAGGCCTACTAGTGGTCAGTGGTCAGTGGTCTCAGTCACTCTACACAGCCAGACTAACAACAATAGACACTAACTTTAATCTGATTACAGCAGATTAGAGAGCAGAGGATTAACAACAGCTCAGTAAAGTGAGCTGAACGAATTCACCACCAGACTGGATGTACTATACTGAATGTAGACACACAGTATACTGAATGTAGACACAGTATACTGACTGAAGACACAGTATACTGTATGAAGACACAGTATACTGTATGAAGACACAGTAGTATACTGTATGAAGACACAGTATACTGGAATGTAGACACAGTATACTGACTGGATGTACTGTATACTGTATGTAGACACAGTATACTGTATGTAGACACAGTATACTGTATGAAGACACAGTATACTGAATGTAGACACAGTATACTGAATGTAGACACAGTATACTGAATGTAGACACAGTATACTGAATGGAGACACAGTATACTGAATGTAGACACAGTATACTGACTGGATATACAGTATACTGAATGTAGACACAGTATACTGACTGTAGACACAGTATACTGAATGTAGACACAGTATACTGAATGTAAGACACAGTATACTGACTGTAGACACAGTATACTGACTGGATATACAGTATACTGAATGTAGACACAGTATACTGACTGTAGACACAGTATACTGACTGGATATACAGTATACTGAATGTAGACACAGTATACTGTATGTAGACACAGTATACTGACTGGAGACACAGTATACTGACTGTAGACACAGTATACTGACTGTAGACACAGTATACTGACTGTAGACACAGTATACTGAACTGGAGACACAGTATACTGAATGTAGACACAGTATACTGTATGTAGACACAGTATACTGAATGTAGACACAGTATACTGAATGTAGACACAGTATACTGAATGTAGACACAGTATACTGACTGTAGACACAGTATACTGACTGTAGACACAGTATACTGACTGTAGAACAGTATACTGACTGTTAACACTGTTACTGACTGTAGACACAGTATACTGACTGGTTTATACAGTTATAACTGACTGTATGGACCAGTATACTGACTGTGTAGACACAGTATACTGACTGGAGACACAGTATACTGACTGTAGACACAGTATACTGACTGGATATACAGTATACTGAATGTAGACACAGTTATACTGACAGTATATACTGTATACTGAAATGAAGACACAGCAACAACTAACCTGGTT
>CM076981.1:16068070-16113070 GCA_039105355.1 Benthosema pterotum
TTTCACTGGGGACTGTAAATACAGTAACACTAGTGAGGACTGAACAGGGTTGTTTCTCTGGGGACTGTAAATACAGTAACACTAGTGAGGACTGAACAGGGTTGTTTCTCTGGGGACTGTAAATACAGTAACACTAGTGAGGACTGAACAGGGTTGTTTCTCTGGGGACTGTAAATACAGTAACACTAGTGAGGACTGAACAGGGTTGTTTCTCTGGGGACTGTAAATACAGTAACACTAGTGAGGACTGAACAGGGTTGTTTCTCTGGGGACTGTAAATACAGTAACACTAGTGAGGACTGAACAGGGTTGTTTCTCTGGGGACTGTAAATACAGTAACACTAGTGAGGACTGAACAGGGTTGTTTCTCTGGGGACTCGGTGGCGCGCTATGAGCTTGTAGATCTGCGATTTTTCAATAGTTAAAACATGATGCTTCGAAGTTACACCAAAACGCGTTCAGTACACTAAGGGTTAAAGTAGTTTTGAATGGATCCCAGTGGAGTGGACACTGACAGATTTATAATCATCTCAGATGGTCATAAATAAAACAATGTTAACAGGCTGTTCATCTGCTCATTAATAATAGGAAAACACAACACCTGGTTATTTTCCTTTACACGCGCACGCACACACACACACACACACACACACACACACACACACACACACACACACACACACACAACACACTACAGTAGACTTGATATGAGTCGCATCATTTTTGCATATGTAATTAAGCTGTTATTTTGCTACACAGTGACATATGCTGTATGTTTGCTCAAGGACACTTCCACACTGACTCTGCATTAGCCTGGGATCGAACCGGCAACCTTGCGGTTACCATCCGGTGACTCTACCCCTGAGCCACTGCCATCCACCTAGCAGATCAGAGCCAGGGCTTGACACTAACACTTGCCCGCTTGACCGGGGCAAGTAAAAAAAAATGGTGGGGCAAGTGAAGACTGCTACCTGGTTGCCCGATCGGGCAAGTGTGTGACTTAGTGCACTATAACACAACACAAGATAAATCTGTCTGAAGGCAGTCATTGCACTCTGCCTCTGTGTCTTTCCCTGCTTTCTAGCTATCTCTACCTATCTCTCTCCCAGGTTCATTTGGTTCCTAGCCTGGTCTAGCCCTCAATGATTTTGGCCTTGGGGGGCGGGGGTGTCGTGGGATCCACACAGCGGAAGTGCTGCGCTCTGATTTGATCTCACTAACGTGTCGTCATCTCCGGCCCCTCCCCCTCCCGTCCACTGCTGTTCTACGTCACATCATTTAGAGCGACGCCCACCCCGGAAGGTTGACACGCCCCTCAAGGCCACTTTCCAACGCGCGTTAGTCCAGGCTTTCCGTTTTCGCGCAAGGCGGACGAAAATGAAAGCCTGGGTGTCGAGGCTAGGGACCACCTAGCAGACACACAGAGGTCTGAGGACCCCCCAGCAGCCCCAGATAGAAGTGGTCCCTACCTGTAGCTCACACCGTGGTCTGAGGACCACCTAGTACACCTAGATCAGGGGTGTAAAACCCAAATACAGAGTGGGCCAAAATAGAAAAATTGGTACAAGTCGAGGGCCAGAGAAAAATAGCAGGTGAACACCTGCTATTTTTCGGGGAAACACCTGCTATTTTTCGGGGAAACACCTGATATTTTTCGGGGAAATCAGTGATCACCAAGTGCTGCTTTCATAGTTAATTGAGAAAGTAAATGAGACTGAGTTGAGGAAGTAAAACAATTAGGTGCATTAAATTGTTATCATGGGCCAGTTCTAATACTAATTAATATCATCCCACGGGCCGAAGATAATTCATTCACAGGCCTGATTTGGCCCCCGGGCCTTGAGTTTGACATATGTGACCTAGATAGAAGTGGTCACTACCTCTGTAGCTCGCACCAGGCCACCTCCACGGTGGTCTGAGGACCACCTAGCAGACACACAGAGGTCTGAGGACCACCTAGCAGACACACAGAGGTCTGGAGACCTCCTAGCAGACACACAGAGGTCTGGAGACCACCTAGCAGACAGATAGAAGTGGTCCCTACCTGTAGCTCGCACCAGGCCACCTCCACCGTGGTCTCAGTGTCCAGACCCTTGTAGACGGTTTTGAAGGATCCTCGTCCGATCTCGATGTTGAACTTGAGGTATCGTCCGTCAGGGGAGGTTGCCACGGCGCGCGTCTCTACCTCCTCCTTCTCCTCCTTAGTACAGGCATTATATGGAATAGAACGGGTCAAAAAAATCAAACTCAGCTGATTTTGTATCTTCAATATATCCTGAATAACAGATAAAAAGTTGCCTGGAATTGTCAGAGGGGAAAGCTTTGAAAATGGCATTTACAGTATGTCCACCATTGACATCCCATTAAGGCTGTGTTGACAAATATGACAAGGTCAGCACATTTGGGTATGAGTTGTTATGGCGATATTTCACCCAATGAGTGATTTTGTACAAAACTAATGCTAAGAATGGATTCAGCACCATGAAAACTCTCTAGTTTGATATGTCAATTGCTACTTAAAGCATAATGAAATTTAGAAAACATTTTCAAAGCTTTCCTCTCAGACAATTCCAGGTAACTTTTTATCTGTTATTCAGGATATATTGAAGATACAAAATCAGCTGAGTTTGTTTTTGTTTTTTTTGCAATTAATTCTAGGTCAAATGACAATGACATATTACTGGACTACCTTCTCCTTCTCCCAGCGGGACCGCCACGACGAGGAGGACGATGAGGAGGGGGTCCGTGGACCCCTGGGGACCCCTGGCCCACGCTGTCGGGGTGAGGAGGACAGGCAGGGGGTCCCTGGAACCGCTGGCTGCTCCTGACGCTGCTGCTTCATGTCGCTGTCTGAGTCCGAGCTCGGCGGTCCTACCGCCACATCCTGTAGACCAGAGGTGGGTGATTATTTCTCCCCAAGGGGCCAAATGAAATACATGAAATATTGTGGAGGACCAAGACTAAAGACTGAACTAAAGTCTTTGTAATATTAAGTTAATTTCAAGATAAAGGTAAGGGTAAGACCAACCATTTTGACATCAGAGCCGTCTATTTATTCAGTATTTGAGCTACGGAGGACCACTATTTGATGACATTTTAGCCCCACAGACCCAAAACTAAAGATTTATTTTGCTTTTGTTCACAATTCCAGGCTGGATTTCAAAAACAACACAGGCAAACATAGATTAAAAAATGACCATTCTTTAGCATTCTCTGGCTAATTCAGACAAATATTTTAACTCTTGAGAGTGTAAACATTTTTACGCTCTCAAAGAGTTACATCTGGTTAACCAACTATCCATATTTAACTGGAACTCTCTCAAGGACCACTGGTGGTCCCCGGACCACTGGTTGAAAACCACAGTGCCCTTTCACAGGCCGGTCAGAGTCAGCCAAAGGGCCGCATAATGCCCAGGTATGATATAGACGGTTAGAATAGTTTACTAAAACTAACTAAACAACCAAAACTAGAATTTAAAAGGATCCCTGGCTAATAAGACAAATATGCCTTAAAACACTATACTTGCCTTCTATAACTAAACTATGCAGATAAAAACACCTTCAATACTTTATTTCTTTCATGAATAGAGAATCTTCTTTCACTCAATAGGAGGTGCTCCTGTCGCAGGATGATGATGTCACATGAGCATGTTCATCCATATATTCCATAGAGCTAGATCACACATGGACATGTGACATCATCATCCTGCGACAGGAGCAGTTCCTGTTGAGTGAAATATTCTCTATTTTGTACATCCATTTGTACACCCATTGTTAATGAGTAATTCCAGGTTAATTACATTGTACACCCATTTGTTTTTTTTTTCTTTTAGGACGTTTTTTCTGAGGGTGTACAAATACAACACCCTCAGAAAAAATCTTGAAAATGGGGTGGAATTCCCCTTTAAAATGTTGTAGTATAATCAAAGCACAGACGTTTGTGGGGAAAAATGTGATATATGAATATATCAAATAGAATAATAATTAAGAATTGTAATATTATTCAGAAGCCTAAATATTAATATTGTACCGTAAGGTCAGTAAATCGTCCCACCCCTACTGTTATCACGTTTTGGTGCTAAGCATTATGCTATCAAAGTCAAAGTCACATGATTTGTCACTATGTTACCGCAGTGAAATTGGTTCTCCACTTTTAACCCATCACTTGGAGCGGTGAGCTCCAAGGAGCGGTGAGCTGCGGCTTGCCGCGCTCAGGAATCATTAGCTGATTTTGACCCCCAATCCATCCCTTTGATGCTGAGTGCCAAGCAGGGAGGCATTGGGTCCTATTTTTACAGTCTTTGGTATGACCTGGCCGGGAATCGATGGCCCTGGGATGAAAAAGGTTGAAAACCCCTGAACTAGGCCCATCAGCAGTCCTACCTGTCCACCAGACTCCTGCCCAGACGACATCACCGCCGTGGCTTTGGGACCGACCTCTGAAGCTCCGCCTACTCCTCCTGTAGCTCCTCCCCCTGAGGAGGAGGAGGAGGGGCCAGAGGACGCAGGCCCCTCCCCCTCCTGGCTGGCCCCTCCCCCCTGACTGCTGGAAGAGGAGGATGAGGAGGAGGATGAGGAGGAGGAGGGGAGGAGAGGGGCAGGAGGGGGAGGGGGGGAGGAGAGGTCCAGGGGGAGGAGGGAGGGGGAGGGGGAGGAGTCCTGGACTGTCCTGCTGTCCTCATCATCATCCTCCTCTTCATCACAGTCGTCCTCATCTTCCTCTTCCTCCTGATGGAGATAAAACAACATTTAGGGCCCTGATACACCTAGCAATGTTTTGATCAACATCAAGAAGCAACGTCAACTATCAGCGTTGACTTTAAGGCCCTGCTACACTAGCAATATTTTTGATCAATATCAACTAGCAATGTCAACATCAACGAGGCAACATGATGAGACACACGGCAACAGGCAACACCTCCCATTAAAAGGGGAATTACACACATTTACATTTTTTCCTGAGAGTGTACAAATGTGAACCAAATGGACCCTAGCGGGTCCATTTGGTTCCATTTGTACACTCTCAAAAAAAAAGAAGCATTGAATCATTTTCAACCAATTGCCACCCAACTCAAAATGTTCATTTTAGCAGAATAAAAAAAGTTATAAAATCCTTGGTTTCGTCCATGGCAGTGAGCAGCCATGTTGTTTTCAGAAACGTTTATCTGTGGAAATCTGGGAGAAAGGATCACATGACACCAAGGAGGTCTGTGATTGGAGGATTCTGAAATGTTGACCAGTAGAGGGCGCTAATGATCTGACTTTTCTGAACAACCAGGAGTTGATCATTTTCTATAGAAAGGTGAAAAGTCAACGTTGATAGTTGACGTTGCTTGTTGATGTTGATCAAAACATTGCTAGGTGTATCAGGGCCTTCAAACTTACAGTGGTGAGCACTGATGGTACCACTGTGGCAGGTACCTGGTAGCACCAGAAAAAGTGCTACCGCAAAGTTGACACCTTTTTTTTAAATGAAAACTGTTACCACAGCAGGAAAGTGGTACCACACTGGTGCCTCAGGAGGAGTCAGATGGTAACAGTGACAATCTCAAGTGCTCACCACTGTATTTAAAGGTTTGGTGGCATTCATTTCATTTTAACTCATTTTTCCATGATTGCCGTAGAGCTTGCAACTTCAACAACAACTGATGTTATTATTGATGCTTTACTTGACTAATAAAAGTCCTGGAACTGAAAATGGTATGGGTGTGACTGGTATGGGTTCGAATGGTGATGTTGGAAAGTTGATTAACCAGATGTAACTCTTTAAGTTAAAATATTCATCATGTGAATTATCCCAAGTCTACGCAACTAGAGAATGTAGAAGATTAACACATGTATACAAATGAATCGAAGGTTGATATATCTTGGATTTTGGGGGGCGCCATTTTGTTTTTTTCAAGTGTACAATGTACTTTTCTGAGAGAGTATGTTCCAAAGCACTTGTGTGCCAAATCTGGTGCTTGTACCATGAAGCGCTTGTACCATGAAGCGAACGATTCTCAGGAAAAATGGACTTAATCTGCCAGACTCCATCCCTACCTCCTCGTCGTCCTCATCTCCTCCTCTGGTCTCACACAGAGTCAGGATGCTTTCAGCCGACCAGGACAGAGTCCTCTTGGACAGACACAGAGTCTCCATGTCCATGGTGATCTTATGGAGACCGTAGGAGTTACGCCTGGCCCCCAGCGGGTAGCCCCCTCCTCCCCCTGCTCCGGGGACCACCCCCAACCCACCACCACTACCGGGGGACCCCCCAGCCATGAGGGGGTCCCCAGGGGTCCGGAGCAGCAGAGAGGAGAGGCGGTGATGGTTTAGGTGGGTCTGGGGAGGTGTAGGAGGTGTAGGAGGTGTAGGAGGGGACAGACGCTCTTCCTCGGTGGAGCTGTTTGGGAACATTGAGCCGCAGGGAGTTCCAGGGACCCCCAGAGATCCAGGGACCCCCTCTAGATCGCTGTGGGACATGGTGGTGCTGTTCTGGGGGTCCACGATGGCGAGGCTTTGGTTGTGGAGCCTGAAGGAAGTGGGGAAACAAAAAGAAACGGAGATTAAAGCCTCAGTCATACTCCAGGGTGAAGTGAGTCGCGGTGAAAGGGTTTCACCGTGCTGTAGTTCTTAAAGGGGAATTCCACCCATTTTCAACATTCTAATATGTCAGGGGTTTTCAACCTTTTTGACTGCAGGGACCACCATTTATTCATGATTTGAGCCACGGACCACCATTCAATTAGATTTTCACCCCAAAGACCTAAAACTAAAGAATTATTTTGGTTTTGTCCACAATTCTAGGCTGTATTTTGCCAAAAGCAGTGTAAACTTCTTAATTAAGCAGTGCTAATTCAGACATTTTGACATTTTTTGATACTGTACATACTGTACAGAACACCTATTGGGGTTCCCGTCAAGTCAACTAGGGTAAAACTACCACTAGGGGTTCCCGTCTACTATGGGTTAAACAACTTAGCTGGGGACCACCTGGAACCCTCTCAGGGACCACTGGTGGTCCCGGACCACCTGTTGAAAACCCCTGTTCTAATATGTCATTAGTATACCCTAGAGGTGTTGGGCGGTGGACATGATAAAAACCTTCCCCCATTCTGTGTTCCCAAGAAATGGAGGTCTGAAGAAAACCACTAACATGGTGAAACATCTTGATGACATCATCAAGATGTATTTTCACCATGTTAATGGATTTCTTTAGATGCTTCATTTTTTCTGAGAGCGTACAAATGGAACCAAATGAACCCTAACGGGTTCATTTGGTTCCATTTGTACGCTCTCAGAAAAAATGAAGCATCTAAAGAAATCCATTAACATGGTGAAAATACATCTCTTCCATTTGTACGCTCTCAGAAAAAATGTTGAAAATGGGGGGATTCCCCTTTAAAAGTATCCCTGGCTAATAAGACAAACATGCCTTAAAACACTATACTTGCCTTCTATAACAAAAACATGCAGATAAAAACACCTTCAATACTTTATTTCTTTCATAAATAGAGAATCTTTCACTCAATAGGAGGTGCTCCTTTGCCGAACTGTTCGGGAAATTATTTACAAATAAATAAACCAGAACCGAGTCGATCCGTGGCATTTTTTTTTCCGATTCCGAACTGTTCCGAGATTTATTTCAAAAGGCGGCGCCGAACCTGTCCGAAATGCGACATGCACGGGCATTCCAAGAGACTTTATGAACTATAGCTGATATTTCATGGGTGAGTAAAGACAGAGTAATGACTACTGTACTTGATGAGCGTGCCAGTCAAACCACAAACAATAGGGAATAATCCATGGCTGTGATCATTTTTGATTAATTTTAATCAACTTTGTTGATATTACAGTAAAGCTTCAAACTAAACTGAACTTGTTACGCAGACAGAATTTGGGCAAAATACAGAGATATGCCAGGGCTAGATCACTGGTAGCCTGGTTACAGCCCAAACAACATAGTTCTGTGTGATAGAGCAGGGGTTTTCAACCTTTTTGACACCAGGGACCACCATTTATCCGGCATTTGAGCCACGGACCACCATTCCATTACATTTTCACCCCAAAGACCTAAAACTAAAGAATTCTTTTGGTTTTGTCCACAATTCCAGGCTGGATATTGCAAACAAAACAGTGTAGACTTCTTGTTTAAGTGGTACTAATTCAGATGATGTATATTTTAACTCTTGAGAGTGTAAAAATGAAACCAAATGGACCCGCAAGGGTCCATTTGGTTTCATTTTTACACTCTCAAGAGTTACATCTGGTTAACCAACTTTCCATCATTTATCCTGGGGACCACCTGGAACCCTCTCAAGGACCACAGGTGGTCCCCGGACCACCTGTTGAAAACTCCAGTGATAGAGAGGTTAAAAATGAACCAAGGATGTGCTAATACAGTATTTTAGAAACAACTCAACCATATAAATACAGTTAGTTTTGCAGATTCATTGACTTTCACTGTGTGACCTCAGTGACCTCCACAAAAATGACCACAACCACTTCATATTCACCAGAATCAGAGCAGAACTCTCACCATGGGACTCTGGACATCAATTAATACAGTTGACACCACTATATGACTATATTATGGACTGTATTTACTACAACTTGGCTACAAAAAAAACTGAACTATCCCTTTAAAGCTAAAGGCACGGGCCTGAAGTCAGTGTAGTGTTTCAACACACACACACACACACACACACACACACACACACACACACACACACACACACACACACACACACACACACACACACACACACACACACACTACCCCCAGCAAACAGACAAACATCCAGGGGCGGATGTAACATTTCCCAAAGGGGGGCAGGAGAAAATGGTATGGCAGCAAAGCGACTTCGCACCCATACCATTTTCAGTTCCAGGACTTTTATTAGTCAAGTAAAGCATCAATAATAACATCAGTTGTTGAAGTTGCAACAGACACGCAGCATGCATAAAGCTAAAGGTCTGACTCAGAGAGTTTTCTGTTTTCAATGATGAAATGCTGTTGGTTTAGTGGTGACACAGCTGTAGTTAGTTAGTAGCAGTAGTAGTGCTATTTCCATTGGGAAAAAACATAGTCTTATATTCAGGCCAATAGGGTATATATATATATATATAGGCTGAGGGTAAATCTGGGGGTACTTGAGGTGAAATCATTTCAGTAGCACTAGCAGGCCCGGATGTAACATTTCACAATTGGGGGGGCAGGAGAAAATTACAATTTACAATTACAATTTAGGCATTTAGCAGACGCTCTTGATCCAATGGTGAACATTTTACAATTACAATATACAATGAAGCGCTAAAACATTGTAATACATTAGGCAACCTATATAAGTCATTGCAGCAAGTACTGTGGGTTAGTATGCAATACAAGTGCTATGGGTTGGTATGCAATACAAATTGTATGGGTGCGGCTTCATCGCACCCATACCATTTTCATATCATTTTAAATAGAAGCACTTAATTTGAAATATCTTGGGTTGTTTTGCATGGCATTGTGTTTGGTGGAGCAGTCTGGGCATTTAGGGGGGCATTTAGGGGGGCATTGCCCCCCCCCCCCCCCCCATGCCTAGATCCGCCCCACCCCCCAGCAGACACACAGACGTCAGTGTGAACATACATGTACATTACATACATCATGTGCATTACAGCCCAGATATATACAGTATACTAATACTACAGTACAAACAGCCTAATAACACGGACCATATGTCTATAATAGGATCACATTAAACACATAGAAGCGGATATTAGCCTACAGCAGTGGTTTTCAACCTTTTTCACACCAGGGACCACCATCTAGGCCTATTCAGCATTTGAGCCACGGAGGACCACCATTCGCGGACATTTTAGCCTCACAGACCCCCCCAAACTAAAGATGAATAATATTTTAACTCTTGAGAGCGTAAAAATGAAACCAAATGGACCCGCAAGGGTCCATTTGGTTTCATTTTTACGCTCTCAAGAGTTACATCTGGTTAAACATCTTAGCCTGCATGGGGACCACCTGGAACCCTCTCAGGGACCACTGGTGGTCCCCGGACCACCTGTTGAAAACCCCCTAGCCTACAGAACAGACAGTAAAGTAAATTAAAGACTTACTTGTCGACCAGAGTCACTTCTCCGGGGATCGAACCCTCATCTTTATGTGTCCGTGCACGGTTTGATCATGACTCACACACGCATACACACAACGCACACACTTAGACATACACACGCACAGTCTCTACGGTGAAGAAGTTAAAGTTTTTTCGGCGTCCGTTTTCTCTCGATCTGTCGTCGGCGTGTTTGTTTGTTGTTTGTGTGTGTGTGTGTGTGCGCGCCGTGCGCACGCACCGTCCTCCTCCTCCTCCGTCCACCATAACAACCCGGTGCATCTTACACACACACGCACGCACACGCACACACACGCACAGCCTACATTAGATCACAACAGATCGGGGACCACCTTGTGCAGCAGAATGGATCTGGAGGATCTGTGTGTGTGTGTGTGTGTGTGTGTGTGTGTGTGTGTGTGTGTGTGTGTGTGTGTGTGTGTGTGTGTGTGTGTGTGTGTGTGTGTGTGTGTGTGTGTGTGTGTGTGTGTGTGTACACAGTAACGCACACACCTCCTCCTGACCAGAGCCATAGAGTACAGACAGACTTACGCCAACTCCGTTCACTTCATGGGGTCAGTCCAATGGCGGCTCTGACACATAGACTTATATTGAGAATGGGGACAACAAATAGGGACAGGTCCTGGAGCTGAACAGTGGGCAGAGAACAGTGCAGCCTCAGCACTCAGGCAACAGCTTTAATGATCTTAAATCCCTTCATATTAGATGCATAATACACAACATAGACCAATAGGCCATACACTATGCCAGTATGCCTACAAAGTCTTTAGCCGTTAGGCTACTCTACAATTATAGGCTACTTTAAAATAGTTGTCATGTTGCACATTAATAATTATGCCCTAAAGTAGCTCTTATTTGCGCCACCCTCATTGAAAACAATGCATTTCCAACTCCAGGGTGTCCCTGTTCAAGCTGCATGAACACAAACAGCAGATCGAGCGGCTCAGTTTTCTGACCCCTCAATGTCGCAACTCTGACACTCCATGGCTCTGCTGCTGACCTGACTGTCTCAGCTGAGAGCTCTCTGGCTGCTGCTGCAGTGACTCCGCCCCCTGCACGTGCACTGCACGCGCGCACGCAATTAAAAAAAAAGTTTTGGTGACGCGAGTTTTTACGCACGCACGCAAGCACGCGCGCACGCACGCACGCGCGCTCTCTCGATGTTTAATGGTTGGCAAGGATGGAAATTAGATTAAATTAATCATAAACTAGATCTAATCTCATGTCTTTGACTTTAATATTAAAGTGATTTGTTTAAAAACTCAACTGGGATGTCATTAATTAAGTCAGATAGCCTGCTGTCATCAGAATACAACTGGTTTTATATATATATATATATATATATATATATATATATATATATATATATATATATATATATATATATATATATATATATATATATATATATATATATGTATGTATATGTATGTATATGTATGTATATATATATATATATATATATGTATGTATGTATATATATATATATATATATATATATATATATGTATATGTATGTATATATATATATATATATATATGTATGTATGTATATATATATATATATGTATATATATATACCGTATTGTCCCGAATATAAGACGACTCGTTTATAAGACGACCCTCATTTTTCAAGACCCATTTACAGAAAAAAGAACATTGAATCTTAAATAGTATAAGCCCTGAATATAAGACGACTCGTTTATAAGACGACCCTCATTTTTCAAGACCCATTTACAGAAAAAAGAACATTGAATCTTAAATAGTATAAGCCCTGAATATAAGACGACTCCATTTTTGGGATATTTCCATTGGGAAAAAACATAGTCTTATATTCAGGCCAATAGGGTATATATATATATATATAGGCTGAGGGTAAATCTGGGGGTACTTGAGGTGAAATCATTTCAGTAGCACTAGCAGGCCCGGATGTAACATTTCACAATTGGGGGGGCAGGAGAAAATTACAATTTACAATTACAATTTAGGCATTTAGCAGACGCTCTTGATCCAATGGTGAACATTTTACAATTACAATATACAATGAAGCGCTAAAACATTGTAATACATTAGGCAACCTATATAAGTCATTGCAGCAAGTACTGTGGGTTAGTATGCAATACAAGTGCTATGGGTTGGTATGCAATACAAATTGTATGGGTGCGGCTTCATCGCACCCATACCATTTTCACATCATTTTAAATAGAAGCACTTTAATTTGAAATACCTTGGGTTGTTTTGCATGGCATCGTGTTTGGTGGGGCAGACTATCTCTACTAGCTGACAGTACTTGCAACACACACACACACACACACACACACACACACACACACACACACACACACACACACACACACACACACACACACACACACCTGATCAATAAACAGAGTCCATTTGGTTACAGGTGTCATCAGTCAACCAGCATCATACAGCGTCAGCGCTCTCTGCTGGTGACTAACAGACATTACACCTCATTGAGTCTCAGTGATAAAACACTATGTTGGTCTGTGACCAACAAACACAACAATTGGACATTAAACCAGTGCTTTTCAACCATGTTGATACCAGGGACCACTACTTATTCAGAATTTGAGCCACGGACCACCATTTGACGACATTTTAGCCCCACAGACCCCAAAACTATAAAGATTTATTTTTGCTTTTGTCCACAATACCAGGCTGGATTTGGGAAACCAAACAGCTACTTCACATGATGAATATTTTAACTCTTGACTCTCAAGGGACAGGACTATGACTTATATACTTATACACTGTGCAACCACATTAACTGGAGAT
This sequence comes from Benthosema pterotum, assembly GCA_039105355.1. Lineage (NCBI taxonomy): Eukaryota > Metazoa > Chordata > Actinopteri > Myctophiformes > Myctophidae > Benthosema > Benthosema pterotum. Next base: position 16,080,982 of record CM076981.1, read on the forward strand.
TTATAATGCTAGTACTTTTTATAGTATAGTATATTATAGTACAGTGTGGGCTGTGTATTGAGATGGCAGGTATGTGACAGTAATAAGGATAAATAAATCATATTTGACACAGAATAAATTGTAACAGCCTCAGTAATAAACTAGTGAAATTAGAAAAAAAAAAAAAAAAACCTGGTGTGTGTTGACTGTGACCTGATTAAGATCTAGACCAGAAATGTCCAAAAGGTAGATGGTGATCTACCAGTAGATCACACAGACCCTGCAGGTAGATCACGACAGTCCCGTCCCCTAAAATATAGAGTTTATGGGGGGCTTATAGATCTGTAACTCTTGAGAGCGTTAAAAATGAAACCTAATGGACCCGTAAGGGTCCATTTGGTTTCATTTTTAATTTTCTTTTCAGTTTTCTTTCCCAACTGTGGACAAAAGCGTGAAAGTTCTTAGTTTTGGGTTCAAGACTAAACTCAACATAACTGTCAACTCAAACCTCAAATACTGTTTTCAAATGTCAGTAATAGCATATACAAGAAAACCTTCCAATTCTCCCCCTCTATTTTTCATTATAAGTGCATTATTCTTAAACACTATAACAGTAACAGTAACACCATCACCACTATTTCAAACTCAAATTTTCTTGGGAGCCTTGAAATGGATCTTTTTTATGTGTAGATCTTGTTGAGTCGGTCATTTTGAAAGTAGCTCTCAAGTAAAAAAAAGTGTGGTCACCTCTGATCTAGATGATGGAAGCGTTGCCATTCTATTAATAAAGACAGTATTTGGTTACCTGCGGTGCGTGTGGATCTATCTCTATCAGTCTACAGTCTGTGTTTATTCTGTCTATTCTACGTCTGGTAGACCAGAGGCTGTCCGGGGGTCCCTGAGGTCAAACAGTGAAGAATAAAATAGAAACAAAGTTAGAAAATGTCTCTTATTTATTGTCATCAACAGTCTGAGTAAAAGAGGTTGAAATCAGACAGACAGAGACAGACAGGAGTGTGTTCAGAGACAATGCAACCCAGTCTCATGAGGTTTAGGCGAATATGCACGTTTATGCACGGGGCCATTACGTCCATACTTGCCTAGAATAGGCAAAAATCCGTGCATATTCGCTTAGAATAAATCCGCGCATATTCGTCTTTCCACTGAAAATGACGGAGCGGCGCCGTCTCTGCCGACCATGAGCATTGTGAAGCGCCACTGAGCGAGGTGCTAGCAGAGTGAATCGCTGCGCTGAGCATTGCGATGGTCGGCAGAGCCGACTCAGCCGCGTCCGAGTTGCGATGTGTTGTAGGGACAGAATAGTAAATATTATAAAACCCAAACTGCCCCACCCCCAACCAGCCACTTCCGGTTTGTGGAAAAAAACACGCCCAAGTGCATAGTCACAGATTTTTGCTTTAACTCGCAGTGTATGCACGCAATTCCTAGGTGGCATTCCGTGTATAGTGTAGTACTATCTGTGAGACTGCACTGGACATCATAGACACACTATGATGCAAACTAAAGTCATAGAATCATATTTATATATACAGTAAAGAGAGAAACGTTACAGCAGGCAGAGAGAACATCATTTTAAACCTGACAGAACTCAACATCAGGAGCTTTTTCAGATCACAGAGGCCTAAGTTTGAACCCGAGTGAACCCATTGTGTCCTGACCCTCGATTGGAGTTTCTGACACCAGATTATACAGTAGTTCCTGACACCAGATTATAGCTGCAGCAACATTTTAGCTTTTGACGCTAGATTCTCTTGTAGTTTCCGAACACTAGATTCTAGATATTGACACTAAATGATAGTTTCTGATGCTAGGATCTACTTTTTGACGTAGAATCTAGTTTCTGACGCTACAATAGTGTCAAAATCTAGTGTCAAAAACAAGAGTTTTTGACACTAGATTCTATAGTTTCTGACACTAGATTCTAGTTTTTCTGAAAAATCTGTGTTCCTGTGTCAGTGATGCTAACATATTTCAAGCCAAGGACCACCAGAATTATCCATATTTGGCTGCAGACCCCCCCCCATCTGAAAACATGTTGTTCTAGGGGATCCCCCAGATGCAAAAATTTGAGTTAAAAATGTTTGCGTCCAAAATAACATATTCAGAGATTTGCAGCACATTTTCACATTTTTTTCAAAAATAGCAGAACAACAAGCTCATGTCGCGCCACTCGGTGGCGCGACATGAGCTTGTTGATCTGCTATTTTTCAACAGATAAAACACCAAAACGCGTTCAGGACACAACAGGTTAAACAAAAGAAGGGGAAAAAGTAACATCCTAAAGCCTAGTTGTGTGTATTTCAGTTTCGCATTCGACAGCATTTTTAGGCAAACAAAGAAACTGCCCGATGCGCGCCGATCTACAAGCTCAGAGCGCGAGTCTGCAACGTGACACTATGTGAGCTTGTAGATCTGCGTTTATCATACGTTGGAGGTCTGAGAACTGGAGGGACAGTAAACCAATGGTTGCCAAACTTTGTTTCATGTGAAGGACCCCCTCACCAACCCCCAGGAATGACACTCCAGGACCCCCGCGTCATTTAAAAATACATGCCAAGGACCCCCCCATAAGAGAATTATTCTGATGGCTCTTGCGTCGATTCTCAACCATTTTAATAACCAAATAATTCTGGCACTTCAATCTCTGAGATGTAAAGTCCACTTTCATTTTAAAATGGATATTTCACTTTCAGAAAAGGCTCATGTGAACACACCAGACAGTTTATAAGTTACTACATTCACTATTTACATATTTGATGTTCATTCCCTTCCTATACAAACCCATTATAACTTAAAACTCCATTTTGACCATGACAGATTATTCCAAAACAACCCATCTTTTTTTCTGGTGACTGATATTGTCCTCCTAACACGTGAGAGGGTCGTGATTTTTCATTTACTGTTTTCAAAAACAAATAAATTCCACGGTCCTCTCACATATTAGCAGGACAATATCAGTTACACAGGAAACAGATTTTGTTCGTGATGAATCTATTATGGTTAAAATGGAGTTTTAAAGAGGAATTCCTCACAATTTCGACATTTTAACCAAGCCATTAATATACCCCAGAGATGTTGTGTGGACATGATAAAAAAAAGTGCTGTGTTTCCTAGAAATGGAGGTCTGAAAAAAAGTCATTAACACAACTTAATGGCATCATCAAGGTGCGTTTCAACATGTTAATGTTTTTTTGTTATTTTAGGGCCTCTTTTTTGAGAGGGTACAAATGCGAACCAAATGTACCCGTTAGGGTCCATTTGGTTCGCATTTGTACACGCTCAGAAACAAAATTGAAAATGGGTGGAATTCCCTTTCAAGTTATAATGGGTTTGTATAGGAAGGAGGCGGATACGCTAAAAATGAACATCAAATATCTAAATAGTGAATGTAGTAACTTATAAACTGTCTGGTGTGTTCACATGAGACTGAATAGCTCAGTGGTTTTCAACCTTTTTTAATACCAGGGACCACTATTTATTCTACATTTCAAACACAATTTAGGACGTACCTGGGCATTATGCGGCCCGGGGGCCAAATGCGGCCCTTTGGCTGACTCTGACCGGCCCGGGGACCACCAGTGGTCCTTGAGAGAGTTCCAAGTTAAATATGTAAAGTTGGTTAACCAGATGTAACTCTTTGAGAGCGTATAAATGAAACCAAATGGACCCTTGCGGGTCCATTTGGTTTCATTTTTACACTCTCAAGAGTTAAAATATTCATCATGTGAATTAGCCCAAAGTCTACACATTCAATCAGAGAATGTAAGAGAATGGTCATTTTTGTTATCCTGTTTTGTTTCCCAAATCCAGCCTGGAATTGTGGACAAAAACAAAATAAATCTTGAAGAAAGTTTTGCTCAAATACTGAATATATAGCGGGCCCTGGTGTCAAAATGTTTGGTCTTACTCTTACTTTTACCTTGAAATTAAATTAATATTACGCAGACTTTAGTTCAGCCTTTAGTCTTGGCACAATATTTTATATATCTCATTTGGCCTCTTGGGAGAAATAATTAAAAACCACTGATTTAGGAGATAAATTGGCAAAACGTTGGTCAGAATAACAATTCTTCTACATTTTCTAAATGTGTCGATTCTTGAAAATTCAGATGTTTAAATATAATTTGTTTCATTTCACGCTCTCAAGAGTTACCGTATTTGGTTAACCAACTGTCCATCATTTAGCCTGGGGACCACCTGGAATCCTCTCAGGGACCACTGGTTGAAAACCTAGATTGATAGAATGACCAATTTTCATTCATTCATTTATTTATTTTAAGTAAAATATCCAATTTTAGGGGCCATTTGGTTCCACTCTCACACGTTACAGAACCCCAATGGGTTTTGTAAATTCTAACCATCATAACCATCATTTTATCTGAGGCAGGGGGACCGCCTGTATAACCCACTGTGTCCTGATCAGATTATAGTTTCTGATGCTTTTCACAATTTTTTTTCAAAAATAGCAGAACTACAAGCTCATATCGCGCCACTCGGTGGCGCGATATGAGCTTGTAGATCTGCTATTTTTCCAACAGCTTAAAAACACCAAAACGGGTTCAGTACACTAAGGGATAAAGGACCTCTGCTTTGGGCCAGAGCTGGTGGTCCCTGGTACACAGGGGGACCCCCCAGAGGGACCTCCATCAGAAGAACTTGACTCCCTTCCCATCGTCCATGGTGATGAGCTCCGCCTTGCCATCAGCCTCCAAGGACTGTAGAGAACGAAGCAGCATCCACTCCTCCAAACCATGGAACTCTGGAGACAGAGAGATTATACACTGTTACTGTGTGTGTGTGTGTGTGTGTGTGTGTGTGTGTGTGTGTGTGTGTGTGTGTGTGTGTGTGTGTGTGTGTGTGTGTGTGTGTGTGTGTCAGAGTTACCGTAATATAGCACATTAAAAATCATGTCATTTCTATGCTTACGGTATAATAGTTTTGGATGTTTAATTTTAGTTTAGTTGTAGTTTTTATTTTAGTTAGTTGTAGTTTAGTATTAGTTTCTGTTATTTTGTTTTTTCCTACTTTGATGCATTTGTCAGGTATCGGGACTCTGAGTCATTAGAACTAATTCATTAAAAAGATACAATTTAAAATAACTTTATGCTTTGGTCTTTTATTTCCAACTTTGATAACACCAATTGCTACTGTGTTTTATATATTTTTAACTGTTGACCTTGTATGCATGAATGCATAAAACTAAGAGTGTTTTTATCTATAATTTCAAATAGTTTTAATTAGTTTTGTGAACACACAACACAGTTTCAGTCTAGTTCTTGTTTTTTAAATAGATTTTTAGTTTTTATTAGTTTCAGTTACAACGGTGAGGCCAATCTATGGATTTTTACAGGTGTTTTTTTTTTTTTTTTAACAAACTAAACTAAATGATGGAAAGCTGGTTAAACAGATGTAACTCTTTGAGAGCGTAAACATGAAACCAAATGGACCCTTGCGGGTCCATTTGGTTTCATGTTTACGCTCTCAAGAGTTATGATTAATTAATTAATTAATAAGTCATGGTCATTTTCATCTCTAGGTTTTGCCTGTTTTGTTTGCGAAAATACCGTATGACTGAAGCATTTATATTTTACTGGTGATCAGAGCTAACGTTGCTCCAGACCGTACGACTGAAGCATTTATATTTTACTGGTGATCAGAGCTAACGTTGCTCCAGACCGTACGACTGAAGCATTTATATTTTACTGGTGATCAGAGCTAACGTTGCTCCAGACCGTACGACTGAAGCATTTATATTTTACTGGTGATCAGAGCTAACGTTGCTCCAGACCGTACGACTGAAGCATTTATATTTTACTGGTGATCAGAGCTAACGTTGCTCCAGACCGTACGACTGAAGCATTTATATTTTACTGGTGATCAGAGCTAACGTTGCTCCAGACCGTACGACTGAAGCATTTATATTTTACTGGTGATCAGAGCTAACGTTGCTCCAGACCGTACGACTGAAGCATTTATATTTTACTGGTGATCAGAGCTAACGTTGCTCCAGACCGTACGACTGAAGCATTTATATTTTACTGGTGATCAGAGCTAACGTTGCTCCAGACCGTATGACTGAAGCATTTATATTTTACTGGTGATCAGAGCTAACGTTGCTCCAGACCGTATGACTGAAGCATTTATATTTTACTGGTGATCAGAGCTAACGTTGCTCCAGACCGTATGACTGAAGCATTTATATTTTACTGGTGATCAGAGCTAACGTTGCTCCAGACCGTATGACTGAAGCATTTATATTTTACTGGTGATCAGAGCTAACGTTGCTCCAGACCGTATGACTGAAGCATTTATATTTTACTGGTGATCAGAGCTAACGTTGCTCCAGACCGTATGACTGAAGCATTTATATTTTACTGGTGATCAGAGCTAACGTTGCTCCAGACCGTACGACTGAAGCGTTTATATTTTACTGGTGATCAGAGCTAACGTTGCTCCAGACCGTACGACTGAAGCGTTTATATTTTACTGGTGATCAGAGCTAACGTTGCTCCAGACCGTACGACTGAAGCGTTTATATTTTACTGGTGATCAGAGCTAACGTTGCTCCAGACCGTACGACTGAAGCGTTTATATTTTACTGGTGATCAGAGCTAACGTTGCTCCAGACCGTACGACTGAAGCATTTATATTTTACTGGTGATCAGAGCTAACGTTGCTCCTGACCGTACGACTGAAGCATTTATATTTTACTGGTGATCAGAGCTAACGTTGCTCCAGACCGTACGACTGAAGCATTTATATTTTACTGGTGATCAGAGCTAACGTTGCTCCAGACCGTACGACTGAAGCGTTTATATTTTACTGGTGATCAGAGCTAACGTTGCTCCAGACCGTACGACTGAAGCGTTTATATTTTACTGGTGATCAGAGCTAACGTTGCTCCAGACCGTACGACTGAAGCGTTTATATTTTACTGGTGATCAGAGCTAACGTTGCTCCAGACCGTACGACTGAAGCGTTTATATTTTACTGGTGATCAGAGCTAACGTTGCTCCAGACCGTACGACTGAAGCGTTTATATTTTACTGGTGATCAGAGCTAACGTTGCTCCAGACCGTACGACTGAAGCGTTTATATTTTACTGGTGATCAGAGCTAACGTTGCTCCAGACCGTACGACTGAAGCGTTTATATTTTACTGGTGATCAGAGCTAACGTTGCTCCAGACCGTACGACTGAAGCGTTTATATTTTACTGGTGATCAGAGCTAACGTTGCTCCAGACCGTACGACTGAAGCGTTTATATTTTACTGGTGATCAGAGCTAACGTTGCTCCAGACCGTACGACTGAAGCGTTTATATTTTACTGGTGATCAGAGCTAACGTTGCTCCAGACCGTACGACTGAAGCGTTTATATTTTACTGGTGATCAGAGCTAACGTTGCTCCAGACCGTACGACTGAAGCGTTTATATTTTACTGGTGATCAGAGCTAACGTTGCTCCAGACCGTACGACTGAAGCGTTTATATTTTACTGGTGATCAGAGCTAACGTTGCTCCAGACCGTACGACTGAAGCGTTTATATTTTACTGGTGATCAGAGCTAACGTTGCTCCAGACCGTACGACTGAAGCATTTATATTTTACTGGTGATCAGAGCTAACGTTGCTCCTGACCGTACGACTGAAGCATTTATATTTTACTGGTGATCAGAGCTAACGTTGCTCCAGACCGTACGACTGAAGCATTTATATTTTACTGGTGATCAGAGCTAACGTTGCTCCAGACCGTACGACTGAAGCGTTTATATTTTACTGGTGATCAGAGCTAACGTTGCTCCAGACCGTACGACTGAAGCGTTTATATTTTACTGGTGATCAGAGCTAACGTTGCTCCAGACCGTACGACTGAAGCGTTTATATTTTACTGGTGATCAGAGCTAACGTTGCTCCAGACCGTACGACTGAAGCGTTTATATTTTACTGGTGATCAGAGCTAACGTTGCTCCAGACCGTACGACTGAAGCGTTTATATTTTACTGGTGATCAGAGCTAACGTTGCTCCAGACCGTACGACTGAAGCGTTTATATTTTACTGGTGATCAGAGCTAACGTTGCTCCAGACCGTACGACTGAAGCGTTTATATTTTACTGGTGATCAGAGCTAACGTTGCTCCAGACCGTACGACTGAAGCGTTTATATTTTACTGGTGATCAGAGCTAACGTTGCTCCAGACCGTACGACTGAAGCGTTTATATTTTACTGGTGATCAGAGCTAACGTTGCTCCAGACCGTACGACTGAAGCGTTTATATTTTACTGGTGATCAGAGCTAACGTTGCTCCAGACCGTACGACTGAAGCGTTTATATTTTACTGGTGATCAGAGCTAACGTTGCTCCAGACCGTACGACTGAAGCGTTTATATTTTACTGGTGATCAGAGCTAACGTTGCTCCAGACCGTACGACTGAAGCGTTTATATTTTACTGGTGATCAGAGCTAACGTTGCTCCAGACCGTACGACTGAAGCGTTTATATTTTACTGGTGATCAGAGCTAACGTTGCTCCAGACCGTACGACTGAAGCGTTTATATTTTACTGGTGATCAGAGCTAACGTTGCTCCAGACCGTACGACTGAAGCGTTTATATTTTACTGGTGATCAGAGCTAACGTTGCTCCAGACCGTACGACTGAAGCGTTTATATTTTACTGGTGATCAGAGCTAACGTTGCTCCAGACCGTACGACTGAAGCATTTATATTTTACTGGTGATCAGAGCTAACGTTGCTCCAGACCGTACGACTGAAGCATTTATATTTTACTGGTGATCAGAGCTAACGTTGCTCCAGACCGTACGACTGAAGCATTTATATTTTACTGGTGATCAGAGCTAACGTTGCTCCAGACCGTACGACTGAAGCATTTATATTTTACTGGTGATCAGAGCTAACGTTGCTCCAGACCGTACGACTGAAGCATTTATATTTTACTGCTGATCAGAGCTAACGTTGCTCCAGACCGTACGACTGAAGCATTTATATTTTACTGGTGATCAGAGCTAACGTTGCTCCAGACCGTACGACTGAAGCATTTATATTTTACTGGTGATCAGAGCTAACGTTGCTCCAGACCGTATGACTGAAGCATTTATATTTTACTGGTGATCAGAGCTAACGTTGCTCCAGACCGTATGACTGAAGCATTTATATTTTACTGGTGATCAGAGCTAACGTTGCTCCAGACCGTATGACTGAAGCATTTATATTTTACTGGTGATCAGAGCTAACGTTGCTCCAGACCGTATGACTGAAGCATTTATATTTTACTGGTGATCAGAGCTAACGTTGCTCCAGACCGTATGACTGAAGCATTTATATTTTACTGGTGATCAGAGCTAAAGTTGCTCCAGACCGTATGACTGAAGCATTTATATTTTACTGGTGATCAGAGCTAACGTTGCTCCAGACCGTATGACTGAAGCATTTATATTTTACTGGTGATCAGAGCTAACGTTGCTCCAGACCGTATGACTGAAGCATTTATATTTTACTGGTGATCAGAGCTAACGTTGCTCCAGACCGTATGACTGAAGCATTTATATTTTACTGGTGATCAGAGCTAACGTTGCTCCAGACCGTATGACTGAAGCATTTATATTTTACTGGTGATCAGAGCTAACGTTGCTCCAGACCGTATGACTGAAGCATTTATATTTTACTGGTGATCAGAGCTAACGTTGCTCCAGACCGTATGACTGAAGCATTTATATTTTACTGGTGATCAGAGCTAACGTTGCTCCAGACCGTATGACTGAAGCATTTATATTTTACTGGTGATCAGAGCTAACGTTGCTCCAGACCGTATGACTGAAGCATTTATATTTTACTGGTGATCAGAGCTAACGTTGCTCCAGACCGTATGACTGAAGCATTTATATTTTACTGGTGATCAGAGCTAACGTTGCTCCAGACCGTATGACTGAAGCATTTATATTTTACTGGTGATCAGAGCTAACGTTGCTCCAGACCGTATGACTGAAGCATTTATATTTTACTGGTGATCAGAGCTAACGTTGCTCCAGACCGTATGACTGAAGCATTTATATTTTACTGCTGATCAGAGCTAACGTTGCTCCAGACCGTATGACTGAAGCATTTATATTTTACTGCTGATCAGAGCTAACGTTGCTCCAGACCGTATGACTGAAGCATTTATATTTTACTGCTGATCAGAGCTAACGTTGCTCCAGACCGTATGACTGAAGCATTTATATTTTACTGCTGATCAGAGCTAACGTTGCTCCAGACCGTATGACTGAAGCATTTATATTTTACTGGTGATCAGAGCTAACGTTGCTCCAGACCGTATGACTGAAGCATTTATATTTTACTGGTGATCAGAGCTAACGTTGCTCCAGACCGTATGACTGAAGCATTTATATTTTACTGGTGATCAGAGCTAACGTTGCTCCAGACCGTATGACTGAAGCATTTATATTTTACTGGTGATCAGAGCTAACGTTGCTCCAGACCGTATGACTGAAGCATTTATATTTTACTGGTGATCAGAGCTAACGTTGCTCCAGACCGTACGACTGAAGCATTTATATTTTACTGGTGATCAGAGCTAACGTTGCTCCAGACCGTACGACTGAAGCATTTATATTTTACTGGTGATCAGAGCTAACGTTGCTCCAGACCGTACGACTGAAGCATTTATATTTTACTGGTGATCAGAGCTAACGTTGCTCCAGACCGTACGACTGAAGCATTTATATTTTACTGGTGATCAGAGCTAACGTTGCTCCAGACCGTACGACTGAAGCATTTATATTTTACTGGTGATCAGAGCTAACGTTGCTCCAGACCGTACGACTGAAGCATTTATATTTTACTTGTGATCAGAGCTAACGTTGCTCCAGACCGTACGACTGAAGCGTTTATATTTTACTGGTGATCAGAGCTAACGTTGCTCCAGACCGTACGACTGAAGCGTTTATATTTTACTGGTGATCAGAGCTAACGTTGCTCCAGACCGTACGACTGAAGCGTTTATATTTTACTGGTGATCAGAGCTAACGTTGCTCCAGACCGTATGACTGAAGCGTTTATATTTTACTGGTGATCAGAGCTAACGTTGCTCCAGACCGTACGACTGAAGCGTTTATATTTTACTGGTGATCAGAGCTAACGTTGCTCCAGACCGTACGACTGAAGCGTTTATATTTTACTGGTGATCAGAGCTAACGTTGCTCCAGACCGTACGACTGAAGCGTTTATATTTTACTGGTGATCAGAGCTAACGTTGCTCCAGACCGTACGACTGAAGCGTTTATATTTTACTGGTGATCAGAGCTAACGTTGCTCCAGACCGTACGACTGAAGCGTTTATATTTTACTGGTGATCAGAGCTAACGTTGCTCCAGACCGTACGACTGAAGCGTTTATATTTTACTGGTGATCAGAGCTAACGTTGCTCCAGACCGTACGACTGAAGCGTTTATATTTTACTGGTGATCAGAGCTAACGTTGCTCCAGACCGTACGACTGAAGCGTTTATATTTTACTGGTGATCAGAGCTAACGTTGCTCCAGACCGTACGACTGAAGCGTTTATATTTTACTGGTGATCAGAGCTAACGTTGCTCCAGACCGTACAACTGAAGCGTTTATATTTTACTGGTGATCAGAGCTAACGTTGCTCCAGACCGTACGACTGAAGCGTTTATATTTTACTGGTGATCAGAGCTAACGTTGCTCCAGACCGTATGACTGAAGCATTTATATTTTACTGGTGATCAGAGCTAACGTTGCTCCAGACCGTACGACTGAAGCATTTATATTTTACTGGTGATCAGAGCTAACGTTGCTCCAGACCGTACGACTGAAGCATTTATATTTTACTGGTGATCAGAGCTAACGTTGCTCCAGACCGTACGACTGAAGCATTTATATTTTACTGGTGATCAGAGCTAACGTTGCTCCAGAACGTACGACTGAAGCATTTATATTTTACTGGTGATCAGAGCTAACGTTGCTCCAGACCGTACGACTGAAGCATTTATATTTTACTGGTGATCAGAGCTAACGTTGCTCCAGACCGTATGACTGAAGCATTTATATTTTACTGGTGATCAGAGCTAACGTTGCTCCAGACCGTATGACTAGAAAACCAAGATGGCGGCGCGTAAAGACGCAGCGGCCCCCAGCTCCTCAGTGCAAAGATGTTTTTTGTTTTGTTTACTATGTTTGTCTGAACGTTCCGCGTGTTCTTGTACAACAAGATACACTTACAGCCGAGAGCAACTTTTACAGCTCGCCAACACGGGATTTATGGAGTTAACTTCCACTACAGCGGAGGAATTACGCACCATGGGAATATACGAGCAGCAGCAGCAGAGCGCAGCGCCGTGCCGCGCCACTGCCGACTCTAACTACAGCTTCATGCCCGCCTCGGAGGCGCCGAAGGCGGTGTGAGAGAAGACAGAAGCGCGGCAAGCGTGCCGGCGTTCGTGCGAGGCTGGCGGCTCGTCCCAACAAGCCAGCTATTCCCTCGATCCTGCTCGCGAACGTACGTTCTCTGGACAATAAACTGGACGACATACGACTCATGAGAACGTCCCTGCAGCCCGTGAAAGACTCCTGTGTCTTTGTTTTCACGGAATCATGGCTTAGCGTCGGCGTCCCGGACTCCGCCATACAGTTGGAGGGACTTACATGCTACCGAGCGGACAGGATTATAACAGCCGGTGGGAAAACACGTGGCGGAGGACTGGTTGTTTATATCAAAGACGCCTGGTGCCGTGACACTGTCGTGGTTCAGAAACACTGCACAGCCCTCGTGGAGTTCATGTTTTTAAAGTGCCGTCCTTTTTTTCTTCCGAGGGAGTTCACAGCCATTCTGCTCGCGGCTGTGTATATTCCCCCCTCCTCCAGCCTGAAGGACAGAGAGGACGCACTTCTAGAACTGAACAATGCCATCAATGAACAACAGATGGCACACCCAGACGCTTTCCTCGCAGTGGCTGGGGACTTTAATCACACAAACCTGAAGTCCGTATGCCCATTACTCCACCAACATGTTGATTTCAAGACCAGAGGAAAAAACATTTTGGACCTCGTCTACACTAACAATAGGGGAGCTTACAGAGCCTTCCCCCTCCCCCACCTTGGCGCCTCCGACCACTGCTCTGTTATGCTAATACCAGCCTACAGGCCCAGGTGCAAAACCACCAAACCGGTTCGAAAACAGGTTCAAGTGTGGCCAGATGGGGCAACGGCTGCTCTACAGGACTGCTTTGACACTACAGACTGGGACATGTTCAAGCAAGCGGCCACCTACTCTGGTCACACAGACATCAACGAATTCACTGAGACTGTCACTGCTTACATCAGCAAATGCATCAATGATGTCACAGAGACCAAGACCATCACAGTACGAGCCAATCAGAAGCCATGGCTGACAACGGAAGTCCATAGGCTACTGAGGGTCCGGAACGCCGCCTTCAAAGCAGGCGACGACGAGGGCCTGAGAACAGCAAGGGCCAACCTGGACCGTGGCATCAAAGAGGCAAAGAGACAGTACAGCAAGAAAATAGCTGACCGTTTCAGCGACAGCAGAGACACCAGGAGCCTGTGGCAGGGGATCCAGACCGTCACGGACTACAAACCCCGGCCACGGACCTGCGACAACGACATCACCCTGCTGAACAACCTCAACAACTTCTTCGGGCGCTTTGAAGCCCAAAACAGCACCCCTGCACGAAAGTCACCCCCTCCCCCGGACGACCAGGCGCTGCTACTGTCTCAACACAGTGTGCGGCGCTCCCTCTCCAGGATCAATGCCCGCAAAGCACCGGGCCCTGACAACATTCCCGGTCGGGTGTGGAAAGACTGTGCAGGAGAACTGGCTCATGTCATCACAGACATCTTTAACATCTCCTTGAGCCAGGCTGCTGTCCCTACATGCTTCAAGGAGACCACCATCATCCCCATCCCGAAGAAACCTTCTCCAACCTGCTACAATGACTACCGCCCTGTTGCACTGACTCCGATCATCATGAAGTGCTTCGAGCGTTTAGTCATGCACCACATCAAAGGCATCCTCCCTCCCAACCTGGATCCCTACCAGTTTGCATATCGGGCCAACAGATCAACCGACGATGCAATCTCCACCGCACTTCACTCTGCCCTCACCCACCTGGACACCAAGGACGCACACGTACGAATGCTGTTCATCGACTTCAGCTCAGCATTCAACACCATCATCCCCCAGCAGCTCATACACAAGCTGGACCAGCTGGGAGTGAACACCTCCATGTGCAACTGGCTGCTGGACTTCCTGACTGGGAGACCGCAGGCAGTCCGGGTCAGCGGGAACACATCCAGCACCATCACCCTGAACACGGGGGCCCCCCCAGGGATGTGTGCTCAGCCCCCTCCTCTTCACCCTGCTGACCCACGACTGCACTCCAACGCACAGCAACAACATCTTCGTCAAGTTTGCGGACGACACAACTGTGATCGGCCTCATCCACAACAACGATGAGTCCAACTACAGAGATGAGGTGAGCCAGCTGACCACGTGGTGTGCAAACAACAACCTCCTTCTCAACGTGGAGAAGACGAAGGAGATCATTGTTGACTTTCGGAGAGCGCACACCCAGCACTCCCCACTGAGCATCAACGGAGCTGCAGTGGAGAGAGTGAAGAGCACCAAATTCCTTGGTGTACACATCACAGAGGACCTCTCCTGGAACACTAACACCACAGCACTGGTCAAGAAGGCTCAGCAGCGCCTCTACTTCCTCCGTAGACTGAGAAGAGCCAGAGCCCCAGCCCCCATCATGTGCTCCTTCTACCGCGGCACGATCGAGAGCATCCTGACCAGCTGCATAACTGTGTGGTATGGTGGGTGCACAGCTTCCTGCAGAAAGTCCTTGCAGCGCACAGTGAGAGCAGCCGAGAAGATCGTGGGTGTCCCCCTTCTGTCCCTGCAAGACATCTACAACACACGGGTGACCCGCAGGGCGCTACAGATCGCAGGCGACACCACCCACCCTACGCACGGCTTCTTCAACCTCCTCCCATCGGGGAAGAGATTGAGGAGCCTCCGGGCAAGGACCAGCAGGTTGAATGATAGCTTCGTTCACCAAGCCGTCAGGTTGCTGAACTCCCTCCCACTCCCTTGCACGCCACTGAGCACCCTCCCACTCGGTACCCCCCCATGCTGCCACTCCTCCCCCCTCCCACGGTGGGGGTGCACGCGCACACACGCACACGCTGAACTCCCTACACACACATGCACACGCACGCTGGACTTCAACTACCCACCACCCCTTACACAGGCACACACACCCACGCACATGCACGCACTCACACATGGTCACTCACACATGTGCGTGTGGTCACTCACACGCACTCACACATGGTCACTCACACATGGTCAACTCACTCATACAACCGAAGGACTGGATCGAACTGCTGCTATCCTATCCTATCCTATCTTGCACATGTATACCTCACCTCATAGTAAGCTATGTGTTGTTTGTTTAGTTGTTCTAGTTGTAGCTATGTAACCTCGTATATAGCTTTTTTTTTTTAGTTGTAGTTTTCTAGCTGTAGTATACTGTAGTCTCTAGTAGTAGTTTCTAGTAGTTGTATATACGTCCTGTCTGTTTTAGCTTCACACTACCGCCACTTTATCACCTGGTTAGCTAAGCACCTTCACCTCAAGTTAGGTGTACAGTTTGCACTTTACTGGTCTGCTGCACTACTGTTGTCTCGTCCATATATTGTCTCGACCTTGTCTTATTGCACTATTTGTCTCAACTTTGTCTTATTGTCTTGACTTTTGTCTTACTACACTGTCTTGTCTATTGCACTGTGGAAAATGGAAACGCTATTTCATCCCTGTATATGTCCTGACATACACTGGAGTGACAAATAAAAAACCTTGAACCTTGAACCTTGATGACTGAAGCATTTATATTTTACTGGTGATCAGAGCTAACGTTGCTCCAGACCGTACGACTGAAGCATTTATATTTTACTGGTGATCAGAGCTAACGTTGCTCCAGACCGTATGACTGAAGCATTTATATTTTACTGGTGATCAGAGCTAACGTTGCTCCAGACCGTATGACTGAAGCATTTATATTTTACTGGTGATCAGAGCTAACGTTGCTCCAGACCGTATGACTGAAGCATTTATATTTTACTGGTGATCAGAGCTAACGTTGCTCCAGACCGTATGACTGAAGCATTTATATTTTACTGGTGATCAGAGCTAACGTTGCTCCAGACCGTATGACTGAAGCATTTATATTTTACTGGTGATCAGAGCTAACGTTGCTCCAGACCGTATGACTGAAGCATTTATATTTTACTGGTGATCAGAGCTAACGTTGCTCCAGACCGTATGACTGAAGCATTTATATTTTACTGGTGACCATTAATTAATCTTCTACATTCTCTAGTTGTGTAGAATTCATGATGAATACTGTAACTCTTTGAGAGCGTAAAAATGAAACCAAATGGACCCACAAGGGTCCATTTGGTTTCATTTTACGCTCTCAAAGAGTTACATCTAGTTAGAACGTGCAATATTGGGTAAATAAACGTACCTTCACCCTCAGTGTCATCACCGTTACACAGCTCATAGTAAACATACCTTCACCCTCAGTGTCATCACCGTTACACAGCTCATAGTAAACATACCTTCACCCTCAGTGTCATCACCGTTACACAGCTCATAGTAAACATACCTTCACCCTCAGTGTCATCACCGTTACACAGCTCATAGTAAACATACCTTCACCCTCAGTGTCATCACCGTTACACAGCTCATAGTAAACATACCTTCACCCTCAGTGTCATCACCGTTACACAGCTCATAGTAAACATACCTTCACCCTCAGTGTCATCACCGTTACACAGCTCATAGTAAACATACCTTCACCCTCAGTGTCATCACCGTTACACAGCTCATAGTAAACATACCTTCACCCTCAGTGTCATCACCGTTACACAGCTCATAGTAAACATACCTTCACCCTCAGTGTCATCACCGTTACACAGCTCATAGTAAACATACCTTCACCCTCAGTGTCATCACCGTTACACAGCTCATAGTAAACATACCTTCACCCTCAGTGTCATCACCGTTACACAGCTCATAGTAAACATACCTTCACCCTCAGTGTCATCACCGTTACACAGCTCATAGTAAACATACCTTCACCCTCAGTGTCATCACCGTTACACAGCTCATAGTAAACATACCTTCACCCTCAGTGTCATCACCGTTACACAGCTCATAGTAAACATACCTTCACCCTCAGTGTCATCACCGTTACACAGCTCATAGTAAACATACCTTCACCCTCAGTGTCATCACCGTTACACAGCTCATAGTAAACATACCTTCACCCTCAGTGTCATCACCGTTACACAGCTCATAGAAGGTGAACACGGAGTTGACCATTCCATTTTTAGACACCTGTAACACACAGAGCACAACGCACACACACTGTTACATACAGTACTACATTATGTTCATTATGCATTGGATAGATATCATGATAAATCACTCACCTACTGATAGATATTAGGGATGTCCCAATACTACTATCGGGAAAAGTATCGGATCAGCCCCTTTTTGTCCCTTTCTTCGTATCGGCAAATACTGTATTATCGGAAAAGTACCAATACCGGCCCTTATTTGTCATTATCGGGTCATACATGTATATTGGAAAATATACCTAAATATGTCTAACCAGCGATCAGACACAGGGGTAAGGGGTTGACACTATGGTGAATATACCAGTCTAACCAGTGATCAGACACAGGGGTAAGGGGTTGACACTATGGTGAATATACCAGTCTAACCAGCGATCAGACACAGGGGTAAGGGGTTGACACTATGGTGAATATACCAGTCTAACCAGCGATCAGACACAGGGGTAAGGGGTTGACACTATGGTGAATATACCAGTCTAACCAGTGATCAGACACAGGGGTAAGGGGTTGACACTATGGTGAATATACCAGTCTAACCAGTGATCAGACACAGGGGTAAGGGGTTGACACTATGGTGAATATACCAGTCTAACCAGTGATCAGACACAGGGGTAAGGGGTTGACACTATGGTGAATATACCAGTCTAACCAGTGATCAGACACAGGGGTAAGGGGTTGACACTATGGTGAATATACCAGTCTAACCAGCGATCAGACACAGGGGTAAGGGGTTGACACTATGGTGAATATACCAGTCTAACCAGTGATCAGACACAGGGGTAAGGGGTTGACACTATGGTGAATATACCAGTCTAACCAGTGATCAGACACAGGGGTAAGGGGTTGACACTATGGTGAATATCCCAGTCTAACCAGTGATCAGACACAGGGGTAAGGGGTTGACACTATGGTGAATATACCAGTCTAACCAGTGATCAGACACAGGGGTAAGGGGTTGACACTATGGTGAATATACCAGTCTAACCAGCGATCAGACACAGGGGTAAGGGGTTGACACTATGGTGAATATACCAGTCTAACCAGTGATCAGACACAGGGGTAAGGGGTTGACACTATGGTGAATATCCCAGTCTAACCAGTGATCAGACACAGGGGTAAGGGGTTGACACTATGGTGAATATACCAGTCTAACCAGTGATCAGACACAGGGGTAAGGGGTTGACACTATGGTGAATATACCAGTCTAACCAGCGATCAGACACAGGGGTAAGGGGTTGACACTATGGTGAATATACCAGTCTAACCAGTGATCAGACACAGGGGTAAGGGGTTGACACTATGGTGAATATACCAGTCTAACCAGCGATCAGACACAGGGGTAAGGGGTTGACACTATGGTGAATATACCAGTCTAACCAGTGATCAGACACAGGGGTAAGGGGTTGACACTATGGTGAATATACCAGTCTAACCAGTGATCAGACACAGGGGTAAGGGGTTGACACTATGGTGAATATACGAGTCTAACCAGCGATCAGACACAGGGGTAAGGGGTTGACACTATGGTGAATATACCAGTCTAACCAGCGATCAGACACAGGGGTAAGGGGTTGACACTATGGTGAATATACCAGTCTAACCAGCGATCAGACACAGGGGTAAGGGGTTGACACTATGGTGAATATACCAGTCTAACCAGTGATCAGACACAGGGGTAAGGGGTTGACACTATGGTGAATATACCAGTCTAACCAGTGATCAGACACAGGGGTAAGGGGTTGATACTATGACCATTAAATAAAATCTTTGGTCACGTGGAGTGTGCTTTGTAGTTGCCCAGGAGCACATATGAGTGAGGAGTCTGTTATTCCCGGTTGGCGGAATTCATATAGTCTTTTTATATTATTATTATTATTATTATAAAGTATTTTTTATATTATTATATACATTTTCTATGGTATCGGTATTTGGTATCATTATCGGCTAACACAGAAATTGTGGTATAGGCATCAGATTGGAAATGAAAAAGTGGCATTGGGACATGTGAATCCCTTGGGATTACGTATGTGAATCCCTTGACTCCTTCAAAACCGCTCTCAAGGGGCACCGACAGATGGCTGCGATTCTAAACTGGCCTCTGTAAAACAAAATTGTATATAAAATCCCTCCACCCACCCCCCCTCTCTCCTCATTGTACATTTCTCTTTTCCCTTTTTACCTCCACTATGATTTTACCTCCATGATTTGCTGCTTCTGACTTCACTGAAGTAGTTGTTTTGTTGCCTTAAAGGTAGGGGAAGTGATTTCACTTTTGTCAGATATCACCCATTTTTTTTTTCTGTTAAAATGCTCTATTATAAGGTGTGGAAACCACATATGGAGTTTCCCCCTCCCCCACGTTAGCAGAGGAGCTAATAAAAGTTCCCCAGGTCACCACAATTCTCCTCCAATCAGGATCGAGCAGCAGGTTCACATAGTGTAGCTACTTTTGGGGGCCCCTAGTGCACCAGGCTGGTACTACACCATGAATTTCAAATCACTTCCCCTACCTTTAATGAAATGAACAAGTTGGATACTATTGTAAACAAGTGTAAACAAGTGCTTAACTAGTGTGTCCAATCAGCTCTGTCAGATTTGATGCAGTTGTACTTGAATTGTACTGTAATTCTCCAAGCTGATATCAGTTTTGTAGCAGTGTGTACTGGACTTGTACTGTAACTCTCATCTCTGTCAATAAAAATGTCATTCATTCATTAATTCATTCATCACCAATAGATATCATTAATTAATCACTCACCCACTGATAGATATCATGATTAATCACTGACCTACTGATAGATATCATGATTAATCACTCACCCACTGATAGATATCATGATTAATCACTGACCTACTGATAGATATCATGATTAATCACTGACAGATATCATGATTAATCACTGACCCACTGATAGATATCATGATTAATCACTCACCCACTGATAGATATCATGATTAATCACTCACCCACTGGTAGATATCATGATTAATCACTCACCCACTGATAGATATCATGATTAATCACTCACCCACTGATAGATATCATGATTAATCACTCACCCACTGATAGATATCATGATTAATCACTCACCCACTGATAGATATCATGATTAATCACTCACCCACTGATAGATATCATGATTAATCACTCACCCACTGATAGATATCATGATTAATCACTCACCCACTGGTACATCAGCTTGCCCCACTCCTCTGGTCGTCTCCACATCACCAAACATCTGGATTTGTTTTTATCCAACCATTCCAGGTTACCTGAGGTCAGGAGAACAGAATGAATGAGACTCAGCAATACTGTACAATGAAACAGATAGAAAGTCATTCTTTTCTCCTCCTTAATAATACCAGTTGGTATTCTGTGTTATATCATTTTAATCATTGATTATTCACCTTTACAACAAGGTATGAGGTATCACAGAGATCAGACATTCATGAAATGAGTGACATTAATAAACATGTGGGTTGGACCCTCAAAAATATAGCAAAATGAAATGTTGATCTGTCGAAATTCACTGTTGTTTTGAACATCAAATGCTGGCAGGTGTGTGCCACTCAGTCACAGGTGTGTGTGCCACTCAGTCACAGGTGTGTTCCACTCAGTCACAGGTGTGTGCGCCACTCAGTCACAGGTGTGTGTGCCACTCAGTCACAGGTGTGTGTGCCACTCAGTCACAGGTGTGTGCCACTCAGTCACAGGTGTGTGTGCCACTCAGTCACAGGTGTGTGCCACTCAGTCACAGGTGTGTGTGTCACTCAGTCACAGGTGTGTGTGCCACTCAGTCACAGGTGTGTGTGTCACTCAGTCACAGGTGTGTGTGTGTGCCACTCAGTCACAGGTGTGTGTGTGTGCCACTCAGTCACAGGTGTGTGTGTGTGCCACTCAGTCACAGGTGTGTGTGTGTGCCACTCAGTCACAGGTGTGTGCCACTCAGTCACAGGTGTGTGTGCCACTCAGTCACAGGTGTGTGTGCCACTCAGTCACAGGTGTGTGCCACTCAGTCACAGGTGTGTGTCACTCAGTCACAGGTGTGTACCACTCAGTCACAGGTGTGTGCCACTCAGTCACAGGTGTGTGTGCCACTCAGTCACAGGTGTGTGTGTCACTCAGTCACAGGTGTGTGTGTCACTCAGTCACAGGTGTGTGTGTCACTCAGTCACAGGTGTGTGTGTCACTCAGTCACAGGTGTGTGTGTCACTCAGTCACAGGTGTGTGTGCCACTCAGTCACAGGTGTGTGTGTCACTCAGTCACAGGTGTGTGCCACTCAGTCACAGGTGTGTGTGCCACTCAGTCACAGGTGTGTGTATCACTCAGTCACAGGTGTGTGTGTCACTCAGTCACAGGTGTGTGTGTCACTCAGTCACAGGTGTGTGCGTCACTCAGTCACAGGTGTGTGTGCCACTCAGTCACAGGTGTGTGTGTCACTCAGTCACAGGTGTGTGTGCTACTCAGTCACAGGTGTGTGTGCCACTCAGTCACAGGTGTGTGCCACTCAGTCACAGGTGTGTGCCACTCAGTCACAGGTGTGTGCCACTCAGTCACAGGTGTGTACCACTCAGTCACAGGTGTGTGCCACTCAGTCACAGGTGTGTGCCACTCAGTCACAGGTGTGTACCACTCAGTCACAGGTGTGTACCACTCAGTCACAGGTGTGTGCCACTCAGTCACAGGTGTGTGCCACTCAGTCACAGGTGTGTGCCACTCAGTCACAGGTGTGTACCACTCAGTCACAGGTGTGTGCCACTCAGTCACAGGTGTGTGCCACTCAGTCACAGGTGTGTGTGCCACTCAGTCACAGGTGTGTGCGCCACTCAGTCACAGGTGTGTGCCACTCAGTCACAGGTGTGTGCCACTCAGTCACAGGTGTGTGCCACTCAGTCACAGGTGTGTGTGCCACTCAGTCACAGGTGTGTGTGCCACTCAGTCACAGGTGTGTGCGCCACTCAGTCACAGGTGTGTGCGCCACTCAGTCACAGGTGTGTGCGCCACTCAGTCACAGGTGTGTGCCACTCAGTCACAGGTGTGTGTGTCACTCAGTCACAGGTGTGTGTGTCACTCAGTCACAGGTGTGTGTGTCACTCAGTCACAGGTGTGTGCCACTCAGTCACAGGTGTGTGCCACTCAGTCACAGGTGTGTGTGTCACTCAGTCACAGGTGTGTGCCACTCAGTCACAGGTGTGTGTGCCACTCAGTCACAGGTGTGTGCCACTCAGTCACAGGTGTGTGTGCCACTCAGTCACAGGTGTGTGCCACTCAGTCACAGGTGTGTGCCACTCAGTCACAGGTGTGTACCAGGCGCATAATCATGGGTCCTGTTACTTTCTAGAATCTAGACTGTTTTTGACTCCATATCTTCACAATCTGCCTCAAAGCAAAGGCTGAATTTAACATTTTTCCAAAGTTTTGTGAGAGTTCAACCCTCATGTTTATCAGAGTTACTCATTCCATGAATGTCTGATCTCTATAAGTCATACCTTGTTGTAAAGGTGAATAATCAATGATTAAAATGATATGAGATACAATACAGATTGGTATTATTAAGGTGGAGAAAATAAGTCCCAAAGTTAGATTTGTGAACCTTTACCTTTTTTCCTCAGCTCCTCAAACACAACCTGAATCGCTTCCTGGGAAAGTTTACCTGGAACTCAGTTAAGGAACGTAAACCTGTTCATTGTGTGTGTGTGTGTGTGTGTGTGTGTGTGTGTGTGTGTGTGTGTGTGTGTGTGTGTGTGTGTGTGTGTGTGTGTGTGTGTGTGTGTGTGTGTGTGTGTGTGTGTGTGTGTGTGTGCGTGTGCGTGCGTGTCAGTTGGGTCAAATGTAAATGTTGATCATCAGTAAATGTTCATCATTTAGGGGGATATTGTATTGTATAATATATTGCATGTTGCAATATTAATGTTGCAAGTTCCCCTCCTTCCAAACAAAGCAATAGAGATGTACAACACAATGTGTTTAGTGACAACTTGCAACAACTGTGATAATTTGTAGTGTAGGTCATGTGTGCAGAATGCTGTGGTGGATTAGGATCTACAAACTACTGCACATCTCTGTTGTTATCTGTTGATAGTTTGTACAACATTTGTACAAACTATCTGTTTTCACAACTATTCTGTTTTCACAACATGCAAAAACAAGCTCATTTGTAATAAGTAATGAGGCGTGCTTTCGCAGAGTAACATATTACTTATTATACATTTTGGTAATAGTAAGTAAGTAAAATCTTTACTTTTTTTAAAAAAAAGTTAATAATATCACAGTAATATGTAATATTTAATTACCGGTAGTTACTGCCCAACACTGGTTACAAATATTGTGGCATTTCGATGGTAAACCACCGCCCAGGTAAGGACGCACAGAGAGACACCCCCGGGGACCCCCCCAGGCAGAGGGACAGAAGAGGACCACGCCTCCCGCTCGGGCAGGTATTGGACGGGAGATACCTGCCCCGCCACCTATTAGAGCAGGAGGAATACATGACAGCCGCGCTGGCGGGGCGGAGCCGTTTAAAGCCGGTTCCCTCTGCCTCACAAGCTCTCTAGCATTCCGGGGGTGAACAGTGCGTGGTGTGCGGCTTGGGCGGTGAGTCGAATGCCACTGTTGGACATTCTATGTCAAATTAAATGATACATGGGTCTGATCTCTCTCTCTCTCTCTCTCTCTCCCCCCCCAGGCTTCCACCGGGCGCTCACTATATGAGCAAATGAAGGATTGTGCAATCGGGAAGTGATCTCGAATAAACATAGACCCCACAGCACGTTGGAAAAGGAATAATCCCCAGTACACGGCCCCGAGGCCGAGTAGCCCACGCTACGCGTGTTACTATATCAGACATCCGACTCAGGAAGGTTCTCATCAATATAATATTGTTTCCCTTATGTGAAGACTAACCTGTGTTAAATCCCCGCTGTTTGAGACAGAGGCCAGGCCCGTGACGGATCGTCACTCCCATCTAGCGGATGAACTCATGAACTGTTAAACAAGTTACCTACCCTTGATGATGAGAACAACTTTGTTGATTTATTAGTGATCATTTGAGTTGAATAAACGCCTTGGCATAGGCAAATTGATCTCTTGGTCTCCTGGGTTTGTGTACCAGCTGCCACAATATACACATTATGATTTTACAGCATAAAGTTATCATGCAAGAGAACTTGGTCAACAGACACTGTCTGTTGTCTGTCGCCCCCCGCTGGGCAGTTAGTGTAAATGCTTTTCAGCGTTCATGTGCATTTCAAACAGAGACAACACAATGGGCCCGATTTTGGTTACATTAGCCCTTATGCGCAATTAACGCACATAGCATTGGGGAAGAGGCGTTCCCCCACTAAAGTCGCTAATTTCGTACCATGCCATCTCCCTTAAATACCTCCTTTACCCGTTAAATTATGCATAGGTGTGGTTTGGGCGTTTTTAGCTTTCATCCAATCCGTGTTGGTCTTGCCATTCCCTTTAATTCATCCCTTATCTATTTCCCTTATCCCTACTGCTATGTCTGACCCTCCGAAGCACGCAGCCTGGCTGCGGGCTTTGGACAGACGCCTATTCTCAAAGATCATGCTCTCATTTTCAAACAATTGCTCGGTCAATTCTCAATCATTTCTTACCATTCAACATGTTATGTTGAAAGAACATGTTCCATGTTTTTTTGCTGTATGTGGCGTGCATTCATCCCAAGTCTGCGAAATGTTATAAAGTAAATTGCAAAAAAAGTCGGCAATTCGCGGCAAATAGGATAGCAAAATGTAAGTGTCGGGATATTGGTGGAAACGGTCCACCAAATCCCCGACACTTACATTTTGCTAGATCCCGCATCGTAGAGAAGACCTACCCACATATACTATACAGCATCTGAGAGAGGAGGTCTTTGCCGTCACGCTGCACTTTGAAATGTAAAAAATGGTCCAGAATTGACCGAGAAATCAATGATCAAAAAAACGACTTTTTGCCGCGAATTCCAGAGTTTCCACGTGGAGTCGTGGACATCTCCAAAGGCGCACAGACGCACGCACTGTGCGCACGTGGCTCTGCCTTCTCTTATCGGTTAAGGGGTGGTCTCTGATGGCGTTATCTAGTTCCCTAATCTATCTGACGAAATTAGCAACTTAAGGGACTGCGCAACAAACACGCCCATGACCACACCTCCAGCCACAAATAACGGTGTCGGCATAAAGAATAGTGGCTAAGGGAAGAGAAAAGGTGACCAAAATAGCAATAAGGGAATTCGCTGCGGGTATCGGGTAACGTTAGGGACAAGGGGGGGAATGAAAATCGCGCCCAAGATGTCTAAAATGTCAATGTTTTTAGTAATAACACTTCTGCATGATCACAGAGTGAGACCCCTTTTATATTATGTAATACCTGAGACCTTTAGACCAGTGGTTTTCAACCTTTTTCATACCAGGGACCACTATTTATTCAGAATTTGAGTCACGGAGGACCACCACTTGATCACAATTTATCCACACAGAAGACCCAAAAATAAAGGTTGTTTGCTTTTGTCCACAATTCCAGGCTGGATTTGGAAAAAAACAAAGCAGACAAACATATCAAAATGACCATTAATCTTCTACATTCTCCAGTTGTGTAGACTTGGGCTAATTCAGATGACAGATATTTTAACTCTCGAGAGCATAAAAATGAAACCAAATGGACCCGCAAGGGTCCATTTGGTTTCATGTTTACGCTATCGTAACTCTTGAGAGTTACCCGCAAGGGTCCATTTGGTTCATCATCTGAATTAGCATTAATTAAATTAGAATTAATTAAGAAGTCTAGACCATTACAGAATGTAGAAGAATGGTCATTTGATTTACTGTATGCTTGCCTGTTTTGTTTGCGAAAATCCAGCCTGAAATTGTGGACAAATGCATAAGAAGTCTTTAGTTTAGGGGTCTGTGGGGCTAAAATGTCGTCAAATGGTGGTCCGTGGCTGAAATGCTCAACAAGTAGTGGGCCCTGGTATCGAAAAGGTTGAGAACCACTGCACTAAACGATAGCATGTCTTGATAAACGCACGTGCCTGCGCTTTGCCTGGGGCCACAGATGGCCCTTTTTATACAGCAGGCTACATACTAGAGTTCTCAAACTCTGCCCGAACCCGACCAGGACCGGACCCAAACAGGCCCGACCCGACATTTAGGACCGGGTCGGACCTAAAATCTATCAGTAGGGCCGGGTAGGGCCTCAGGCGCCATGAAAAAATAATATATATTGAATTATTTTATTATAGTAAGAATAATAGTTAATAGTTTTAATAGTATAATAGTAGTAGTAGTAGTAGTATAGTTTTTGTGTATTAATTTTCTGTATTTAGCTATTATGAAGATGGTGCTGATTGCCATTTCATTTTTAATCTGTGGTGAATTCTCAAATTTTGCCCAAACCCGACAGTTTAGGGCCGGGTAGGGCCTAAAATCTATTCCATTTAGCCGGGCCGGGCCTAGGGCCTGAACTGTTAGGGCCCAGCCTTAATTTTCAGGCCCGTTGAGACCTTTACTACTTACGTTATATAGAATATTTACATTGCATTCATAGAGAATTATTATACAGTGATACTGTTAAGATGTACACATTGCTCCATGTCTCTGTGCCCAGCTGTATCTCATGCTGAAACTAAAGCCTTAGCCATATGAAAAAACTAGAAATAGAATTCTTATGTCATCCTACTATTCACCACAAACTGGTGATAATATTCAGACCATAAGGACATTCTCAATTATAGCTGATTTTGCCCCAACTCACCATACTGCAAAAAAGCACTAGATTTTCCACCAGGAACTTTTAACTTATTGGTCTGGGGAAGAAAAGCTCTTTGAGAGTGTATAAATGAAACCAAATGGACCCTTGCGGGTCCATTTGGTTTCATTTTTACGCTCTCAAGAGTTAAAATATTCATCATGTGAATTATCCCAAGTCTACACAACTAGAGAATGTAGAAGATTAATGGTCATTTTGATCTGTATGTTTGCATGTTTTTTTTTGTAAATCCAGCCTGGAATTGTGGACAAAAGCAAAAGAAATCTTTAGTTTTGGGGTCTGTTGGGATAAAATGGTGTCAATGTAAATGGTGGTCCTTTGTGGCTCAAATACTGAATAAACAGAGGGCCCTGGTGTCAAAATGGTTGGTCTTACTCTTAGTTTTACCTTGAAAAATATAATTAATACTACGCAAACTTTAGTTCAGCCTTTAGTCTTGGCCCTCCACAATATTTTACGTATCTCATTTGGCCCCCTGGGAAAAATAATTGCCCACCCTTGGTCTAGTATCTGCCCCCTGACCAAAGGGGATGTCCCTTTGGTCTTAACTAGAAAGTGAAGAAAATAAGGGTTGTCTAATACTTTTTTTCCATGACTGTAGTGACAAAAGCGCCAAGTTGGCGACACTGAAGCAGAGGTCCCATTGAAGGATACGTTCGATCTTCTTGTTGTTGAAGACAGGACTCTCCTGAGCCTCCAGAACATCCAGGGTGTAGATCTTCTGATGACGACAGTAAGACAGAGCCAGGGAGCACCAGGCAGAAAGCTGTTTCTGTCGGGTGTCCATGTTGGGTTGGAGCCTGTAGAACATACAACAAACATATATGTTAGTATGTAACACCAGGCAGAAAGCTGTTTCTGTCTGGTGTCCATGTTGGGTTGGAGCCTGGACAATAACATACAACAAACATACATGTTAGTATGTAACACCAGGCAGAAAGCTGTTTCTGTCTGGTGTCCATGTTGGGTTGGAGCCTGGACAATAACATACAACAAACATACATGTTAGTATGTAACACCAGGCAGAAAGCTGTTTCTGTCTGGTGTCCATGTTGGGTTGGAGCCTGGACAATAACATACAACAAACATACATGTTAGTATGTAACACCAGGCAGAAAGCTGTTTCTGTCTGGTGTCCATGTTGGGTTGGAGCCTGTAGAACATACAACAAACATACATGTTAGTATGTAGCACCAGGCAGAAAGCTGTTTCTGTCTGGTGTCCATGTTGGGTTGGAGCCTGGACAATAACATACAACAAACATACATGTTAGTATGTAACACACGCAGAAAGCTGTTTCTGTACACAGGGTTCCTACAGGTTTCTTAAAGTGAAATTTAAGTCTTTTTAAGACCTTTTTAAGGACATTTATATAAAACATAATACCCAGGGCGGATGTAACATTTCCCAATTGGGGCGGCAGGAGAAAATGGTATGGGGGCGGCTTTATCACTTATATATCGCTTATATAAGCCGCACCCATACCATTTTCAGTTACAGGACTTTTATTATTAGGTAAGTAAAGCATCAATAATAACATCAGTTGTTGTTGAAGTTGCAACAAACACGCAGCATGCATAAAGCTAAAGGTCTGACTCAGAGAGTTTTCTGTTTTCTCGGTGTGTAACCGAGAAATCAATTACTTGATGATTGATAAGTTTACGCTGCCGTTTTCTGGCTACGTTATTTAAACCAAACACGCGGTTGACAAATGACAATTTTGAGGAGCAATGCGACACGTAGAAATTACAAACTGCACAAAATTTAAGACCTAGATGTAAAAATTCAAGACTTTTTAAGGTATTATTTTCAATGCTTTTAATACTTTTTAAGGTCCCGCAGGAACCCTGTGTACAACATGTATGTTAGTATGTAGCACCAGGCAGACATCTGTTTCTGTCTGGTGTCCATGTTGGGTTGGAGCCTGGACAATAACATACAACAAACATACATGTTAGTATGTAACACCAGGCAGAAAGCTGTTTCTGTCTGGTGTCCATGTTGGGTTGGAGCCTGTAGAACAACATGTATGTTAGTATGTAACACCAGGCAGAAAGCTGTTTCTGTCTGGTATCCATGTTGGGTTGGAGCCTGTAGAACAACATGTATGTTAGTATGTAACACCAGGCAGAAAGCTGTTTCTGTCTGGTATCCATGTTGGGTTGGAGCCTGTAGAACAACATGTATGTTAGTATGTAACACCAGGCAGAAAGCTGTTTCTGTCTGGTATCCATGTTGGGTTGGAGCCTGTAGAACAACATGTATGTTAGTATGTAACACCAGGCAGAAAGCTGTTTCTGTCTGGTATCCATGTTGGGTTGGAGCCTGTAGAACAACATGTATGTTAGTATGTAACACCAGGCAGAAAGCTGTTTCTGTCTGGTATCCATGTTGGGTTGGAGCCTGTAGAACAACATGTATGTTAGTATGTAACACCAGGCAGAAAGCTGTTTCTGTCTGGTATCCATGTTGGGTTGGAGCCTGTAGAACAACATGTATGTTAGTATGTAACACCAGGCAGAAAGCTGTTTCTGTCTGGTATCCATGTTGGGTTGGAGCCTGTAGAACAACATGTATGTTAGTATGTAACACCAGGCAGAAAGCTGTTTCTGTCTGGTGTCCATGTTGGGTTGGAGCCTGTAGAACAACATGTATGTTAGTATGTAACACCAGGCAGAAAGCTGTTTCTGTCTGGTGTCCATGTTGGGTTGGAGCCTGTAGAACAACATGTATGTTAGTATGTAACACCAGGCAGAAAGCTGTTTCTGTCTGGTATCCATGTTGGGTTGGAGCCTGGACAATAACATACAACCAACATACATGTTAGTATGTAACACCAGGCAGAAAGCTGTTTCTGTCTGGTGTCCATGTTGGGTTGGAGCCTGTAGAACAGTGGTTTTCAACCTTTTTGATGCCAGTGACCACCATTTTTTTTTTCTTCAGAATTTTAGCCACGGACCACTACTTGAGGACATTTTAGCCCCACAGACCCCAAAACTAAAGATTTCTTTTGCCTTTGTCCATCTTCTAGTTGTGTAGACTTTGGGCTAATTCAGATGATGAATATTTTAACTCTTGAGAGGGTAAAAATGAAACCAAATGGACCCGCAAGGGTCCACACTGGTTAACCAGCTTAGCTGGGGACCACCTGGAACCCTCTCAGGGACCACTGGTGGTCCCTGAGAGGGTCCACCAGTGGTGGACCCTCTCAGGGTGTTAATAAAATTATTATTAACAGCGTGTAGATTTACCCGGCTACCCCTCCCCCCTCAGGAAAGGCGTCAAACCAGAAATAGAGACGACCTCAGTCAGCACTCCATCGTGCAGAACTGAGAGATGCAGAAAATCCCCAATCCCATATATGTGTGGACTTTTAAATGACAATGGTTTTTAGATGGACTATGTGTATTTTAGATTTGATATTTCTTTAGTGTATACATGTGATCAGCAAAAATAATTCAGTGTTTTTAAACCTGTGATCAAGCTGAAAAGTTGAATGAACTAAACTATTGTTTTGTATTATGCCACTGTCATGATTTACAGTACAATCAAAACATCAGGCTGATAACAGAATACACTTGTTTACAATGTCATCCACCATGTTCAATGTTCATTTCACCAACACATTTAGAGGCATACAGACATTCACTTCTCTAAAGTCAGACGCAGCAGATCATAGTGGAGGCAAAAGGGAAAAGAGAAATATACAAAGAGGGGAAGGCAGACAATAACACTGCTAGACTTGTGAGTTGCTTAATGTTTAATACAAGCAGATCACAGATGAATATTTATCATCATTAAGGAGTGAATAGAGGGTATTGCATTGTATTGCAGCTAGATTTAAGTAACCCAGTTCATATGAACTCAGTTGTTTTTAACAGGTGGTCCGGGGACCACCAGTGGCCCTTGAGAGGGTTCCATGTGGTCCCCATGACAGTTGGTTAACCAGAACTCTTTGAGAGCGTAAACATGAAACCAAATGGACCCTTGCGGGTCCATTTGGTTTCATGTTTACACTCTCAAGAGTTAAAATATTCATCATGTGAATTATCCCAAGTCTACACAACTAGAGAATGTAGAAGATTAATGGTCATTTTGATCTGTATGTTGGACTGTTTGGTTTCCCCAAATAAATCCAGCCTGGAATTGTGGACAAAAGCAAAAGAAAAATCTTTAGTTTTTAGGGTCTGTGGGGCTAAAATGTCATCAAATGATGGTCCGTGGCTCAAATACTGAATAAACAGTGGTCCCTGGGATGAAAAAAGGTTGAAAACCACTGATCTAAATAAACTACTCCTCTGGGTGTGTTAGCCTGTTAGCTTCCATCATGCTAACAGCCACAGTAAACACTGTGTTGTGATGACGTGTTGTTACAGTGACGTCAGTGGCCTGACGTCATCAATCAAAGGAGCTGTCATATTAATAATATTAATAAAGATGTAAATTATTAAAAGGTATAAAACTTACGTGAAGAAAGGAGGGAAGTTGTACTGCCATGGCCACTCAAAACTCATCCTGATGACGTCACCGTGCCTGTGTGCTACCGGGCAACACGTCCGACTGGAAACACACACTAAAGACAGTGTTGCCAACTTGGCGCATTTTGTCGCTATATTTAGCGCTTTTTCAGACCCCCCCTAGCGCCAAAATTAGTGGAAAAACTCCTGGCGGAAATTCTAGTGCTTTTTTTTACTGGTGAGTTGGGGCGAAATTGGTTTTGGCACTAGAGATAAAACCCTCGTTTTTCACCATTTTTCCTCCTATGATATGGGGTCTTATAGAGCTGTAATTCTTGAGAGCGTTAAAATGAAACCAAATGGACCCTTACGGGTCCATT